>CM056049.1:395307162-395679662 GCA_029574335.1 Rana kukunoris
GTTGCCATTTTAAGTATGGCGTCGGATCAGCGTCATCTTTTTCCGTCGGTTACATTGTTTTACTAAGTCGTTCGCGAATAGGGATTTACGTAAACGACGCTAACGACGGTTTCGTTCACGTAAACTACGTGAGCTGAAGCATGCGCACTGGGCTATTTTTGCGGCTGGCGCATTCGCAGTTCGATCGACACGGGGTGCACTTAATTTAAATACAAGCCGCCCCCTTTGAATTACGCGGCCTTACGCCAGGCCATTTACACTACACAGCCGCAACTTACGGAGCAAGTGCTTTGGGAATAGGGCACTTGCTCTGTTAAATTGCGGCGGCGTAGTGTAAATGGCTTATGCTACGCCGGCGGGCAATGTATGTGAATCTGGCCCTACGACTCTAGAGCCCACTTGGTCATGTTCAGCCTGTAAGTTCATGTGTAGTCTGCGCAACTTGTATGCCATGTTTTTGGCAGGCATGAACCCAACCTGAGCAGGATGGATTAAAGTAAGGATCACACCATTCAAACGTAATGCCAGGATCTTAATGTCCAGCTGGAGGAGGCATATCGGGCGATAGGACTCGGGAAGTTCCAGATTTTTGTCAGGTTTGGGGATGAGCACTATGTAGGCTTCTTTCATGGAGGGGGGCAGGGAGCCGGACTCAAAAATATGGGAAAAAAGCTCCTGGAGCCTAGGGACCATGGATTCGCTGTAAGTGGTGTAGAATTCTAAGGGAAGACCGTCCGACCCAGACGCCTTGGAGGTATTCAGCGTGGAAAGTGCCCGCGTTATTTCATCCACAGATATAGGAGCCTAAGCTGCTGAACACTTCTAGTGACACACCACACCTACTACAATATTAATTTTGTGAAAATAGTGCAGCGCTGCATATCTATAAATCTTATATAAACAAGTAATTAAACATTCCTTAACCACTTTCCCACCGCGCCATAAGCATTTTACTGCTACGGCGCGGCGGGGTTATCTCGGGACGACGTCCCTGGGACGTCGTCCTTCACTTTCGCGATTGCGCGTCCCCTGGGACGCGCTCACGAAAGTGTCCGTGCTCGCCGGGTCTAGAAGACCCGGCGCATCACGGATCACGGTAAATTGCCGCTGATCGCGGCCGTTTACCACGTGATCGCGCCGTCAAATGACGGCGCGATCACTTGTAAACAAACCGGCGTCATTTGATGACGCTGGTTCCTCCCTCTCCTCCCTCTCCGCTCTGTACAGTGTGCGAGGAGAGGGGGGGGGGAGCGGGGTGTCAGCAGCTGAGCTGTGGCTGGATCTGTGACAAATGCAGTCACAGATCCAGCCATCCCTCAAAACATCTCAGCTCTGCCATCCCCCCAGTACCCTGCAATCCCCCCAGTACCCAGCAATCCCCAGTACCCAACAATACTCAGCAATCCCCCAGTACCCAACAATACCCCAGTACTCAACAATACCCCAGTACTCAACAATACCCCAGTACTCTAGTACTCAACGATACCCCAATACTCGGCAATACCCCAATACTCGGCAATACCCCAGTACTCGGCAATACCCCAATACTCGGCAATACCCCAATACTCGGCAATACCCCAGTACTCGGCAATACCCCAGTACTCGGCAATACCCCAGTACTCAACAATACCCCAGTACTCCAGTACTCAACGATACCCCAATACTCGGCAATACCCCAATACTCGGCAATACCCCAGTACTCAACAATACCCCAGTACTCGGCAATACCCCAATACTCGGCAATACCCCAATACTCGGCAATACCCCAATACTCCAGTACTCAACGATACCCCAGTACTCAACAATACCCCAGTACTCAACAATACCCCAGTACTCGGCAATACCCCAATACTCGGCAATACCCCAATACTCGGCAATACCCCAATACTCAACAATACCCCAGTACTCAACAATACCCCAATACTCGGCAATACCCCAATACTCGGCAATACCCCAATACTCGGCAATACCCCAATACTCCAGTACTCAACGATACCCCAGTACTCGGCAATACCCCAGTACTCAACAATACCCCAGTACTCCAGTACTCAACGATACCCCAATACTCGGCAATACCCCAATACTCGGCAATACCCCAATACTCGGCAATACCCCAGTACTCAACAATACCCCAGTACTCGGCAATACCCCAGTACTCGGCAATACCCCAATACTCGGCAATACCCCAATACTCCAGTACTCAACGATACCCCAGTACTCAACAATACCCCAGTACTCAACAATACCCCAGTACTCGGCAATACCCCAATACTCGGCAATACCCCAATACTCGGCAATACCCCAATACTCGGCAATACCCCAATACTCAACAATACCCCAGTACTCAACAATACCCCAATACTCGGCAATACCCCAATACTCGGCAATACCCCAATACTCGGCAATACCCCAATACTCCAGTACTCAACGATACCCCAGTACTCGGCAATACCCCAGTACTCAACAATACCCCAGTACTCGGCAATACCCCAATACTCGGCAATACCCCAATACTCGGCAGTACCCCAATACTCGGCAATACCCCAATACTCCAGTACTCAACGATACCCCAGTACTCGGCAATACCCCAGTACTCAACAATACCCCAATACTCCAGTACTCAACGATACCCCAGTACTCGGCAATACCCCAGTACTCCAGTACTCAACGATACCCCAATACTCGGCGATACCCCAATACTCGGCAATACCCCAATACTCGGCAATACCCCAGTACTCGGCAATACCCCAGTACTCGGCAATACCCCAATACCCTGCATGATACTTTGCAATACCCCAATACTCTGCAATACCGCCTATGGGGATTTTTAGGTAGCAAAGTTTGGCGCCATTCCATGAGCGTGCGCAATTTTGAAGGGTGACATGTTGGGTATCTATTTACTCGGCGTAACTTCATCTTTCACATTATGAAAAAAAATTGGGCTAACTTTACTGTTTTGTTTTAAGCACAAAACAGTTTTTTAAAAAACACGCGTTCAATACATTTCTGCGAAAATACCGTGCGAGATAAAAAGTTGTAACGGCCGCCATTGTATTCTCTAGGGTCTTTGCTAAAAAAGCATATATAATGTTTTGGGGTTCTATGTAATTTTCTAGCAAATAAATGATGATTTTTCCATGTAGGAGAGAAATGTCAGAATTGGTCTGGGTGTTCCAGAACGCCTGATGGTGCTCCCTGCATGTTGGGCCTCTGTATGTGGCCACGCTGTGTAAAAGTCCCACACATGTGGTATCGCCATACTCGGGAGGAATAGCAGAATGTGTTTTGGGGTGTAATTTGTGGTATGCATATGCTGTGTGTGAGAAATAACCCGCTAATATGACAGAAACAAGATTTTTATTTTATTTTTTACAGAATTTTCAGTCGTTTTTCTTTTATAGCGCAAAAAATAAAAAACCCAGAGGTGATCAAATACCACCAAAAGAAAGCTCTATTTGTGTGAAAAAAAGGACAAAAATTTCAAATGGGTAGAATGTTGTATGACTGAGTAATTGTCATTCAAACTGTGAGAGCACCGAAAGCTGAAAATTGGTCTGGTTAGGAAGGGTGTTTAAGTGCCCAGTGGTCAAGTGGTTAATAAAATTCTGAAAAAATAAAATAAATAAATTAGAAAAAACAGTTCATGTGTAGGTTTCCAAAGCTGTCACCGCTGTGAAAAATCCTATTTAAATGGATCCAATATTCAGTGCACACCACCACCTGCTAAAATGCCTGCTCACCTCAAGGATGAGTATAAAAATCATAGACAGATCACTCCTTGTGTCCTCCACGATCAGTCCACTTTACCAATGGTAGAAATTCCTACAGTCTCCAGACTACACCTCTGTGTGGGTAATCAATGTAAAAATTGTCTCCAAACACCACCTTTCTCCATTCGCTTTTTAATTGGAGTAGAAAGAAAAGATGGAGAGGCAGGAGAGCAGGAAGGAAGCTCCAAAAAATCTCAGTGGGGTCCCCTTAAACAGCAATGAGATTAAGGTATTAGACAAATGACTTAAATTCGCCACTACCAAGAATCTCAAAACATTTAACACTTATGTTAATATTCAAAAATATATGAGAAAGTTAAATATTAAAAAATACTTCTTATCAAACACCACTAGTGTGACCAGTCAGAATAATGTATCAGGCACGGGATTCCGAAATTTATTCAAATTCAACCCGTCTGTTCCTGATAATAAATTCACTGAAGTTTTTAAAAATTTGGTTGTGCATGATCTGGAACAATTGAAAATTAGAAAAGGACATGACCCAGAATACATCAAGAAGGGGATTCGTTCTTTGGAAGAAAAGAAAGAAAGAAAGAAAGAAGTACTCATAAGACCAGCAGTCGTTTTACTGTCTCGAGCGTATTATAAGGAAGAAATGGAAAGACTGTTATGAGACTCTAATACAGTGGTTCTCAACCTGGGGGTCGGGACCCCCTCGGGGGTCAAATGATGATTTGCCAGGGGTCACCGAATCCTGGGCTATTCCTGAAGCCCACACCACTCTCCCAGCCTTTTTGCAGCCACCCAGCAAAGCTGTCCCTGGAGCCTGTGGCTGCCCAGCTGGGCTGTTCCTGGAGCCCACGGCCGCCCACTCAGCCTCTTCGCAGGTACCCATTCAGTTCACAGCATGGCTGGGGGGGCAGAGACTTATGGTCAGCTGACTGGTGAGGAATGTGAAGTGGGATGGGCTGAGACCCTATCTCCTGATTTTGGCATAGATGTCATTGCTACGAGACACCACAAAGTCAGAGACACAGTGAAGCCGGAGACACAGTGAGTGTGATTATAGTTGCCATTAAAAGGACTCTTTTGTCTGTGGTTTAGGTGCAAATTACTTGTCATGCTTTGGGTGCTGACAACCCACGCTACAAAAATAATTTTACTGTTAGGGGTCCCCACAACTTGGGAAATTTTATCAAGGGGTCATGGCACTAGAGGGTTGAGGATCACTGCTCTAATACATATTAATTTTTGTTGTCTAATCCAGTAAAATCATATAAAAATTAGCTTTCTGTGTTGATAACCAAAGGGGTCAAGAAAAACATTTTAAGCCAGAAAGAAGCAGAATATTTAAATCCCTCCTCTTGTCGTACCCCAATTATATACTTCCTCCCAAAAATCCATAAGGATTCTCAGAAACCCCCAGGACGGCCCATTGTTAATGGGGTGGACTCTCTCACCTCCAGACTGGGACAATATCTGGATTTCTTCTTGCAACCCTTGGTCACCACCACCCCTGCGTATCTAAAGGATACTAAGCATTTATTGTAGAATCTAGAAAACATTACTATTGATAATTCTCCCCTATTTTTGGTTACTGCTGACGTTTGTTATATACCATCATTGAGCATTCAGATGCCAAACAAGCAGTTAAATGGGCGTTGAAAAATGCGTCTATAGAGAAAAGACAACGAAGATATCTTTTGCAATGTCTAGAATTTGGATTAGTACATAACTACTTCTGGTATGATGGTGACTACTACTTACAGAAGACCAGTGTAGCCATGGGGGCTTGTTTCGCTCCCAGTGTGGCCAATTTATTTTTGGCCCATTGGGAGTCGGGTGTTGTCTTCAGGGATACGCCAAAGGAGTTGATTAGTTACTACAGATTCATAGATGACCTGTTCATGATTTGGAGGGAAGATGAGGTCAGTCTGCGCTCTCCTTCAAGGACAGGTTGAATCAAAATTAGAAAAACATAAAATTAACATGGCAGTATAACAAACAGAAAATGGTGTTTTTAGATGTGGAGATATACATTCAAGAAGAGGAAATTCTCACAAAAAATTACTGTAAGCCTACGGACAAAAATGGCTATATAGCCATGGACAGTTGCCAACATAGGCCATGGTTATTAAATATTCCCAAAGGACGGTTCATCCGACTCAGGAGGAACTGTACCAGGAATGAAGAATTTGAGGAACAAGCAGTACTGTTTGAAGAAAAATTCATACAAAAAGGCTATGATGCTCAGCGGGTTAATAAACAACTATAGGAGGTGAAGAATATAGAAAAAAGGAGTTGCTGAAAACTAAAGAAAAGGTAGTAAGGAAAGAAGGAGAGGAATATAGGATGGTGTTAAGTTATAATATTCAGAAGAATAAGATTGAGAATATAATTAAAAAACACTGGAATGTACTACTGAGAGATAAAATATTGGGAGGTGTTGTCCCTCAGTGTCCTTCATTTGTGTACAAAAAAGCACCGAATCTGAGAGACATTTTAGCACCAGGAGTGTTAGACCCTCCCCAACAAAAACAACCAAACAGGTACCCTGACTCCCTTTCTAAGAAAGGGAGTAATGTAAAGAAGAAAAGTGAATTTACAGCCACAGCATCAGGAAGAACACATAAAATTAAAGATTTTATAAATTGCTCTTCAGAGGGGGTGGTATACATGTTGGAGTGTTCCTGTAAACTTCAATATGTTGGTCGGACATCTAGACCTCTATTGGTTAGAGTGCGGGAGCACATCAACAATATTAAAAAAGGAATATTGAGTTTCTAAGCACTTTAGAGAAGTTCATGATAGGAAACCCAAACAACTTAAATTCTGGGCGATTGAGAAGGTGAAGCATCGCTGGAGAGGGAGCAACTTTATAAGACAATTGAGCCAGCGCAAGTCTGCCTGGATATATGAGACCCAAGTTTTAGTGCCCAGGGGGCTTAATATAGATTTAGATCTGAATTGCTTCATCTATAATGGCTAAATGGGGTCGCATAATATACGCACAGTAGATTTTATTTAGGATTGATTTTAATATATTTATAAAAGGTTATACAGTAGGTGTAACTTGGCTTGTTGGTCTAGGGCAGGGGTCTCCAAACATTCTAAACAAAGGGCCGGTTTCTTGTCCTTCAGACTCTTGGAGGGCCGGACTTTAGGCAGCTGGAGTGAAAATTTTCCTGGCATCAGTGGGAGTAAACATCTGGCATTAGGGGAAGGAATAGTGCCCCATTGCTGGTATCATAGGGAGGAAAAGTGCCCCATTAGTGGTGTCAGTGGGAGAAACGGTGCTCCATTGTCGGTGTCAGATGGCAGAATAGTGTCTCGTATCATTGGGAGGGATAGAGCTCCAAGGGCCGGATAAAGGCAAGCAAAGGGCCACATCTGGCCCTCGGGCCGCAGTTTGGAGACCACTGGTCTAGGGGTATGATTCTCGCTCTGGGTGCGAGAGGTCCTGTGTTCAAAACCTGGCTTTGTGCCACTTAGGCAGGCAGGTGATAACACCCGAAAAGTAATAGATTTGGTGGATGTGGCGAACAGAGAAAACACGGCATCCCTGTTACTTAGCTTAGAGCCTTTGGCCTTTGGGCCTTTGACCGTCTCGGGGGGCCTTTCATGTTCGCCACATAGCATTACGTGGGAATCCGGGGCCCTTTAATGAGAGCGATCCATCATCTCTACTCCAATCCCTCCTCCCAGGTCAAAACACCCTTTGCCTTATCTTCTTCCTTTCCCATCACGTTTAACGTTTTGCAGTGTTCTAATGTATGCCTCTATGATATAGCAGATTTAACCTCAGGTATGTGCTTACTACTGTTTACCAGCGCAACGTCAAACCATACTTGTCATTGCTTGAAGGACCGCAACGTACGCAGATTTGTGTCTTATTTTGTGCATGTTCCTTCGTGCTATATCGTATGCTTTTGTATGTTGTAAGCAACTATTTTCAATAAAAAGTTATTTGAGAAAAAAAAATATTAATTAAAAATGCCATAAAACTACCCCCTATTTTGTAAACGCTATAACTTTTGCGCAAACCAATCAATAAACGCTTATTGCGATTTTTTTTTTTTACGAAAAATATGTAGAAAAATACGTATCGGCCTAAACTGAGAAAAAAAATATTTTTTTTATATATTTTTGGGGGATATTTATTATAGGAAAAAATAAAAAATATTTTTTTTTTCAAAATTGTCGCTCTATTTTTGTTTATAGCGCAAAAACTAAAAACCGCAGAGGTGATCAAATACCACCAAAAGAAAGCTCTATTTGTGGTAAAAAAAAGAAAAGGTCTTTGGGCAGCGATATGGTCCAGGGGTTTAGTGGTTAAAAGCTTCCTTTACCTTAATGCAGTGCTGTTTTCATGTCCTCATTGTTCGTTTTTGCTCTCAAGTTGCTGTAATTCTTCTCTGATCTCCACACTTCCTGGTTGTCTGTTTCCTGATGACCACTGGGAGCTTTCTCTCTGTGGTCACTAACTTCAATGAGGTGTGATTACTGTGTGTCTAGTTTCTAGTTTCGTTTTCCAAACCATCACTGCTCTATGGCTCTGTATAGCACAGAAGCAGGAAATAACATGCAAAAACGAAACTAGAAACTACAGGTACATTATATGATTGATTTTTATCAATTTGTAATTGTTTTTAAAAGGAATCAGTTAACTATTATGTCTCTATACCCTGTAAACAGTCATTTCAGAAAAAAAAAAAAAAAAATTTCCTTTACAACTCCTTTAACCTCCCTGGCGGTATGATTCTTTAAGATTTTAGGTGCTAAAAGCGGTACCATTATTTGCAAGGGAATTTGGCGTTTTATACTGTAGGCTTGTAATTCTTAGGAATAACTCACTTAAATCTATTCAAACAAGAGTCTAATAGGCATCCCGGGTATGATTTTTTTTTTTTTTTTTAATTAAAAATTATAATATAATAAATAATTATAAAAAATGATCACAAATGATAATATAATTATAGTAAAAATTATTCAATAATGTAATCAAATCAAAATCACTGAAATTTGCTCAGTTGCAGAATTTTTGCTGTCATTTTTTTTTTTTTTTTTATGACGAATTTCCCCATAAATCGCTATCGCTAAATTCTGCAAGTGATTCTGATTTATTATCGCTGTTTTTTAGCTGCTCTAAAACAATTTTTGCCATAAAGGGACACTTTTGGTTGCTATGGGCAATCTACAGTTTGCAGGGAGAAAGAAAAGTTTTTATTATACAAAATGACATGTAGTGTACAGGGCAGACCACTAGGGACATGGGGGGTGTGTATTTTTTACATACAGTACTGTAATCTATAAGATTACAGTGTACTGTATGTATAGTGTTTGTTTACTTTTTTAAATTTGGCGCCGTTCCCCCCCCTACGTCGCGACGCTCGCAGGGAAGGGAATCGGCGGAACACACAGCATCAGGCGGACATCCGCCCGCCGAGTACTGCGGGGATTCATCGCTGGATCGCAGAGAAAAGGTAAGTAAACTTTTTCTGCATCCAGCGAGGTAAGCGCGTGTGTGGCACGGGGTTACCGATATTAGCTTAAAAATCTCACCCCGTGCCACACACGTGAAGACCGCCAGGGAAGCTAGTCTGACCGGCGATCCAGCGGGAAACCCCCGCCGGATCGCCAGGAATTTTTGGGGGAAAAAAAAATGCACCCCGAGCGTGACTCGGGGTTACCGCTTCTGGCACTGAATGTTAACCCCGAGTCACGCTCGGGAATACCGCCAGGGAGGTTAAGTTTTAGTCCAGGTTCACACTGGGTACGATTTAGTTTGATTTGAGATGCGATTTCACATGTGAAATCGCATCTCAAATCGGCGGCAATTGCCGGCAATGACACCGTCCTAATCGGTGCGACGCCGCATCTGCGGCGCTGCACCGATTTCAAAAAGTAGTTCCTGTACTACTTTTTGCGATTTCAGGATGCGATTTACATTGACATCTGTGCATAAACCTGCACAGATGTCTCCTAAATCGCGCCAAAATCAGGACTGCCAGAGGGAGTGAAATCGTGCGAGTTCAGCTCCCGCAGCCCAGTGTGAACCAGGGCTTAAGGGCCCTTGGTGTTTATTCTCAATTTTTCCAAATCTTTGTTTACCAACTTTAAAAATGGAGCAGCATTGGGATTCGTAATTGGAGGGGGACAAAAATCTGATTTTTTCTTTAGTAAAGATTTTGAAGGATTGCTTTTAGAGTAACTTGTCTCTTGCTCCACTGATTGCAGAATTTGAGACAGATCAATAGAATCAATAAGATCTGCTGTGTCACTTTCTTCCAGCAGTGAAATCAATTGATCCATAGCTTGGTTTTCCCTAGGGGTATAGATTGTATTTTCTTGTTTCTGAAAAAGTTTCTTCAGGATTAGTTTACAAATGAATAGTTGTAGATCTTTATAGATCTCAAATTTGTCTACTATTTTCTAGTGCCTGCACCTCTTTGTCTTCACCCACCTCTGTGCTGGCCCCTGCCATCACCTACTGGGTACATTTCTGGCTCTCCTTTAGTGTGGAGGGTCTTCCCAGTGCTGACAGTTGCTTCCCCAGATTCAGAACCTGGGCTTCCAGGAAAACAATGTGCTTACATTTTGCACAGCAGTAATCTCCCTCGATCAGATGATCAAGGAACGCATACATGCTGCAAGATCTACACCGAGTCGCCTTGCCACACCCGCCGGGCATCGTACCTATTAATTTAATGAGGATTAGAGATTATACCCTAACAACTAGCTTCCTGACACTACTACTAAACAAGACAATACACAGGTACTCAACAAGACAATACTCAGGTACTCGCAGACTTACATGCACCCGCAGACCAGCGGATCCGCATGCACTCGCAGACCCACAGACGTACTGACGAGAGTTTAAAAGAGGAAGTTCAATTTACTGGCGTCATCCTTTGGGCTCCTTCTGCCAATCGAGAGTTAGTAGAGGTTTCGTCTATGTGCATTCGCGATTTTCAGTTTTCGTGCAATTTTGTTTGTTTCTGATGTCCGTTCGTCAAGCAGACATGTTGCACAATGGGGTTGTGCTAACTTGACCCACAAAAAAATATAGAAATATGTTTGATTCATATAACCAATATACACTAATCCAAAGTAAAGACATTTGTTTTTACTCCGTCAGTATCACCAGCAAAGCAGGTTTTAGTATTATCACATTATAAAGAAGAAGAGAATGTGCGCTGCTTTTCTTGATTTCAGAACTTGCGGCGTCACGAATGTGCACTTTCAAATACGAATGCTAGTTTTACCAGACAGAACACTTCCGGCTGGTCTTCACTTCTGAGCATGCGCGTTTGTACTTTTGACATTGTTGACGTAAAGTTTGTCCATGGAGCGTACACACGGTCGGACTATTTTGAAAACTTGCTCATTTTGAAGTTCGTTGGCAAAAAGTCAGACGGTGTGTACGGGCCTTAAGGCAGCCAAAAAGTGTTTTTTCAATAAACTAGCTTTCTATGAGAAAGGAGAACAGACCGGCAAACTCCTGGCCAAGATTGTCCACTCGCAGCAGTCGTCTTCATCTATTGGGGCCATACATAATACACTGGGTAGGGTTGTGAACACTCCGGACTTAGTAATGCGTGAATTGGTGGACTTCTATGCTGAACTCTACGGTTCGAAGCAGACACACACATTGGAGGAGGTGCATTGAATAGAAGAAGATCCTGGACTTCCGCACTCCTTAAAACTATGTCTTTATTGTACAAATAAAATCCAAAAAACAACCAAAGCGATGCAGTCAAAATTAAGTGAACAATAGGAAAAAGTTGGCTGACATGTTTCACATCATGTGATGCATACTCGTAGCTTATTGGAAGAGGTTCGGGATTTTCTGCAGGGGATAGAGCTACCGTGTTTGACGGGTGTCCCAGGTGGAAACTCTAGAAGCTCCCATTACTATTGAGGAGATGGTTACTGCCACCAACTCCTTTCCCAATTCTAAGGCACCCGGGGATGATGGCATCCCGATCGAGATGTACAAGCAGTACGGGAAGTTATATTGCCAAGGCTGCTCCACACTCTGAAGTCGGCTAGGGACTCACAACAACTTCCGGATTCTATGAGGCAGGCCAGTATAGTTTTGTTACTTAAACCCGGGAAGGATGCACTAGACCCGGCTTATATAGGCCAATTTCGCTCCTTCAAATCGACATAAAAATCCTTGCCAAAGTACTGGCTATTAGACTAAACAAAGTCTATTATCCATCTGGATCAATCTGGTTTCATACTGGAAAGATCCACAGCCATTAACCTTTTGGAGGCTTTTTCTCAATATGCAGTCACCAGCAGACAATGTTGGTGATAGGGCATTGCTATCACTTGATGCCCACAAGGCCTTTTATAGCATCGAATGGCAGTATCTGTGGTCAACACTGACTAAATTTGGATTTGGACCGGTGTTCCAATCATGGGTCCAACACCTATATAATTCCCCCTCTGCGGTCATCAGAGAGGCGGGTAGGGTTTCTTCTCCCTTCCAGCTGCACAGAGGAACTCGACAGGGGTGCCCCTTGTCGCCTCTGTTGTTCGCTATTGCCATAGAACCTATGGCAGCATTGGTACGTTCCAACCCCTTAATAACCGGCTTTAGATATGGATAGGTACACAAGAAACTCATGTTATATGCAGACAATATCATGTTGTTGCTGGGGGACACGTCGGGATCTCTGAGTGAGGCTATGACAGTAATTCAAAACTTTGGCTCGTACTCCGGCCTGGTGATCAACTGGACTTAGTCTGCGATTATGATGCTGGACTCTGTTGATCCGCAGGGCCTGTGCTACAGAACATCCCTGTTTCTGCTAAATTTTAATATTTGGGTATCTAGGTAACACCACAACCCCTTGACTATATTACCCTGAACCTCTCCCCCCTGTTAGGCCGGATTAGGGACAAATCCAAAGTATGGTCAAAATTGAAAATGTCACTATTGGGCAGGGTGAACCTCAGCCAAGATGATATTCATGCCGCAACCTTATTACAACACACTTCGGGCTCAGACGCTGTAGTCACGGGTCTAGAAGCATTGCAATTTGCCAAGTCGAATAGGCTCTTTCCCACGTATGCTTTGATTACAATTTTTTGGAACAAAACGCGTCAATTCAATTGCAAGATATAGAGGACTTTACATGCCATAGTCCAATCTGGAACAATCAGTATTATGAGGAATTGCTTCTTCTGACTTGTGCAGAGCGCTGGAGGAGGTATGGAGTTACTCATTTGGTCCACATTTTTTCAAACGGCTGCCTGCTGCCTTTTGTGGAGCTGCAGGAAAAGTTTGGATTGCCTCAGTCCATGTACTTTAATTACTTGCAGTTGAGTCACGCAGTCAGGGCTCATGCAGGAAACAACCCATGGATTCTGTCCTCCACCCCAATTTTTCACTATATGTCTGAAGTGAACTGTTTTAAAGGCTTTATCTCCAGATCGTATGTATGCCATGCTGCTCTCCTCATTTCTACCAGGTTTCCACGCAAGGGTGCTATCTTCTTGGGAAAGGGATGTGGGGGTATTTGAGGAGGACCAGTGGGAAGAAGCATTGTTGGCAGTACAGGGGTGCTCACTCAACACTGCACAACGCCTGTCGCAGTTGTTCATGGTCATGAGAATACAATTTACACCTGCGAGATTGCTCAAGATGGGCCTGGGTGGGGATGACAATTTCCTCAGATGTGCACGAGGCCACGGGACCTTATTCATCTGCTGTGGAGGTGCCCCAAATTGCACCTCTACTGGAGAGGGGTTCTTAAAACTCTAAATGAGGTGTTCTTGGTCACAATTTCGTAAGACCCTAAAGCCTGTGTTTTAGGTATACTGGACGATTTACAACGTGAAGATAACCCGAAACAAGCCATTGGTAGAGCCCTCTTTCAGGCCCGTAAACGTATCCTTCAGCATTGGAAGGCAGTTGAACCTCCTAGGCTAAGTGGATGGATAGCGCAGGTGGGTTCCACTCTGCGCTTGGAAAAATACATATATCAGCCAAGAGGCCGGTAGGGGAAATTTGAGCTCATGTGAGCCCCTTAGTTGAATACCCTGGGGTTGGCCCCGCTGGAATTGATCATAGACAGACTGCTCCTTTAGAGCCAGTTCACCTTGGGGCAACACGACTGTGTTCTTTCAGCTCTTTTACCAGTGGGGGCCCGGTCTTCTCCCTTCTTCTGACTTCGGGGGGTCTTTTTCCGACTTATGGGGGCAGGGTAATTATGTCGTCACCACCCGGAGTATGCTGGGACTGTGACGTCAAAGGGGCCTATATAGATCGCTGTGCACCGCACACCCGGCATTACAGCAGAATGGGAGTGTTGAGTCAACATCGAAGAAGACAAGAGGGCGACGCAGAAGACCGGGGCCCCGCTGGTGAAAGAGCTGAAAGAAGACAGCGGTGGTGCCCGGCAGAAGGGAAAAAGAACCGGAGAGCGGGAGAAGAGAGCGGAGAAGTCGGAAGACCCCCGAAGTCGGAAGAAGACCCCCTGAAGTCGAAAGAAGGGAGAAGACTGGGCCCCCACTGGTAAAAGAGCTAAAAGAAGACAGCGGTGGTGCCCGGCAGAAGGAAGAAGTCGGAAGAAGACCCCCGAAGTCGGAAGAAGCCCACCCGGAGCTGCCTAATAAACTACTTTAAAAACCTGTGTAGTGTTTTTTTTATTAACATTTTTCTTCCACCAGGTGAATGGGTAGGGGTACAATGTACCCCATACTCATTCACATAGGGTGGGGGGGCGGGATCTGGGGGCCCCCTTATTAAAGGGGGCTCCCAGATACCGATAAGCCCCCCGCCCACAGACCCTGACGACCAATGGCCAGGATTGTTGGGAAGAGGCCCTTATCCCCATCAACATAGCACCCACCCACCATGTTGAGGGCATGCCGCCTGGTACAACTCAGGAGGGTGGTGCTCGCCCGTCCCCACTCCTTTCCTGACCGGTCGGTCTGCGTGCTCGGATAAGGGTCTGGTATGGATTTGGGGGGGACCCCCATGCAGTTTTTTCAGTGTAGGGGGTTCCCCTTGAAATCCATACCAGACCCAAGGGCCTGGTATGCCCCTGCAGGGGGAACCCACGCCGTTTTTTTTTTTTATTTAAAATTTGGCGTGAAGTTCCCCTGTGGGAGGAAGGGCTTGCCTTAAAACAGGTTCACACTGGGGCAACTTCCTGTAAAGTTGCCTCACTGTGAACCGGGATCCGATTTGGAGGCAACTTCCATTGAAATCAATGGGTACAAGTCGCCTACAAGTCGGATTAAAGTAGTACAGGAACCTTTTTTCAAGTCAGAGTGACTGCAGTAGTTTATATTAAGACAGCTCCATTCACTTACATTCATTTCTTCATGCAGCGCGACTTGAGGCGACTAGGGTCGACCTGAACTTAATTTTCACATGTCATGCGACATGAGCTCACAATGTCAGAACGTTTGTCGCACCAGTGTGAACCCAGCCTCAATACTCTTTCTGCAATGACCATCAGGTGATTACTGATTACCATGAGCTTCTGGTTGCTGAGGGACACCTGAAATGCAGACTCAGAGCTTTTTTTCTCAAAAAATAGGTGCAGGAACTCAACCTCGACCCCATTCAAATTTCACAAACAGTAGAAGGGTCTTAAAGGGGCATTAAATACCAGGATTGCACTACATACAGAGTGTTGAGTTCAGGGGGTTACACACAGAGTGCAGAGCTGCCACTTGTAAACACAGAAACCAGACTTCTGTGTTTACAAGTGATTGTGGTGAGCGGGCACCAAAGAGTCTGAGCCATAGGTGGTGGAACTGAGTTCCCCCAAGTTCCCCCAGAAAAAAAGCCCTGTGCAGACTATATATAGGTCTAGGAGCCACAGTTCCAACAGTACGACAAAAAAAATCTTCACATGAACACCCCCAGTTACTTTCTAGTATTTCATGTATTCTGATACATGTCTTTGGTAAAAGAATAAAAATAAATCCCGAGGGGGCGTGGCTAGCTGCAGGAGAAGATGGCTGCTTAATAGCAGATCTCCCACCACTACGGGGATTTTTAAACATAATAGAGCATTCATAGGCTTTGGACCCGGTCCTTTCCGGGCTACTTTCGTTCCTGTACTATCCGGCAACCTGGTGTGAACTTTTGGTGATACATACGGGAAGATTTATTCCCCTGTCACGGCTTTTTACCGAGACCGAATGGACGCTATGGCTACTACCGGATCTACCCATACAGATGCTCTATCAACTCCGACAGGTAATCCTGCCTCAAATCCTGCCCCTATGTTTGCCACAAGCATCGCTGCGGGAAGCACTCATCTCCAGCCTAGTCTGAGTGACCTTCACAATGTAGCCGATGATATTAAAAATACCTTAACGGCAGCCATTGCGGCACTGAGCCTAGAGGTACGCGCTATTACTGCGCGGGTAGTTGAGGTCGAAAATACTACTGCGCAACAGGGTACCATACTGCGTCATGTTAATCGCAAGATTGACTCACACACCCTCCATCTAAGAGACCTCCACCGCCAGGTAGAGGATTTAGAAAACAGAAGTAGACGCCATAACCTGAGATTGAGGGGTCTCCGGGAAACTGTTGACCACGATCATTTAACTCCCGTGATATCAGACATCTTTAATAATCTGTTGGGACGTCCGCCTCAAACCCCTGTTAAAATGGAGCGTATTCATCGCGCATTGAGACCAAAGGGTAAATCTTCTGATCCCCCTAGGGATGTCGTCTGTTATATATCTGACTTTCAATTAAAAGAGGATATCCAAAGGAACGCCAGACTGCGCCATAAGTACCTGTATGAGGGATCTGAATTGCAGATATATCAGGACTTATCGCAAATTACACTTCAGAATAGGAGGGACCTGAAACCCTTACTGGAATTACTTAGGGAAAAAGCTATAATTTATAGATGGAAGTTTCCCTTTGGTTTGCTCGCCACCCATCAGGGACGCTCTGCCCTGTTAAGGGTGCCGGAAGATCTACAAATGTTTTGTGACACGCTATGTATTCCCTATGTTGATGTGCCTGACTGGTATGCAGAGTTTCGCTTCAGAGCTGCCAGGAAAGATCAACACCAAGTGGAAACCATGGAAACCATCCCTACACGTCATCCCAGACGTCGCTCTCCCTCGATGGATAAGTCCCTAGGAGCCTCCAGGGATCACAACCCTGAACTGAGGACAACAGGATCCCCGCGTATGAGAAAACCGAGACGTGACTTTTAATTGCTTAATGCTTTTCTTTTTCATTAAGATGGCTGCTCCTAATCCCTTACCTTCACAGGTTGTACTTAAGTTTATTTCCTTTTCTCTTATCCCCTTTCCATGACATGTCTTTATCTGCTTTCCTTTATTGGGCTTATTTCATATCAACTGAAAAGGTTATTTTATTTATAATTATTTTGGGATTGGTAAATGCATGTTATCTGTGGCATTTAGTTTTTTTAATTGTAATGGATTCCTTATGTTGGTCTCTATATTGACACACTGAACAGTGTTTCTATTTAGTTGGGTAAATGGATACTTTCCTGCTTCGTGCTTTAGACAGTATTTGTAAGTTTTCCCTTTGATCTTACTTGCCTGGGGTTGAAGGATCACTAAAGGAATTTTTTTTTTTTGGCTAAATAGCTTCCTTTACCTTAATGCAGTGCTGTTTTCATGTTCTCATTGTTCGTTTTTACTTTGAAGTAGCTGTAATACTTCTCTGATCTCCACGCTTCCTGCTTGTCTGGCTCCTTATGAAAAATCTCATGGCAGCTTTTCACTGTGGTCCAAGCTGTGTCTCTAAAACTCCTCAGACCCAATCAGATTCATTTTAAAAACAAAACACTGCCCTGGGATTCAATTTAAAAACAAAACACTGCCCTGGATTTGTTTGTTTTTGTTCTGTCTCTCTCTCTACTTCACATAAACACAAATCCTTTTTAAAAAACGAAAGTGAAACTAGAGGCATATTATATGATTGATTTTTATCTATTTTAATCATTTTTAAAAGGAATCAGTTAACTTTTATGTCTCTATACCCTGTAAACAGTCATTTCAGCGGGAAGGGGATTTTCCTTTGGTGATCCTTTAATGTTTTTTCTTTTATGTTGTGCCCGGGAATTCGATACATTTTACCTATTTGTTTTCTTTTTTCTTTGCAGTCCCACATGATTTTTTGTCCTTTCCATAACGTGTCGTGTAGTTTTGGATGGGGATGGTTAAAAGTTGCAGAACTAACTTAATGGTTATATCTGTTTATGGCTACTTCCTTTTTTTTTTTTTGCTAGGGCACTCTATGAGGAAACATGGATATCTTTTCTGTGTTGTCTCTCGTATCCCTATCCACTTCTATATTTATAAATATACTGTTCCCTTTTTTTTTTTTTTTATATATTTTTGATATTAAACAGAAGGAAGGACTGTCAAGAGGTGTGAGTACAATGATTGGAAGAGGAATGACTTTCTCTTGCTCTAAATCTTGGGTAGACGACCAAGGTCGATTTATATTCCTGCAATGCCTTATTGAAAATAGATCTTATGTTTTGGCTAATTTATATATTCCCCCACCCTTTAAGCTTGATATCTTATATAAACTGGTCGAGTTTACTCTTGATAAACCAGACATACCGGTTATAGCTGTCGGGGACTACAACGAGGTTCTGGATGTAACTTTGGACAGATTTCCCCCGCGGAGTAGTACGATGGGGGGGCGGTTAGCCCAATTCCTAAAAAGAAACTGGAATGAGGGATATTGGGAGGACCTTTTATCCTGAGATCCGTCAATACTCATGCTACTCTAGTTCCTATCATACATTATCTAGAATAGACATGGCCCTGAGCAGCGAGGGATTACTGCCCTTGGTGGAAAAAACGCATTATGGCCCAAGAGGGGTATCAGACCATTCCCCGCTGATGCTAACAATTAGGACGGGTACTAGGGCCTCTCGTGGTGACTGGCGGCTAAACCCAGGCTGGCTGGAGCTGATCGAGCAACCAAGAACGGTGGCGCTACAGCTGACGGAGTTTATGCTCATCAACGAGGGAACGGCACCAAGGGGGATGGTCTGGGATGCCCTGAAAGCCTTTGTGAGGGGCCTCTTAATTCAACAGGCTGCTAGGATAAAAACAACAGGGAGAGCGGAAGAGAGTAGGCTGGCTGGAGAGACTGCTCAAGTGGAGTTGTGCTATATCGAGAAGCCCACCATGCCCTTGCGGACTGCATGGCTTGCTAAACAGGAAGAGTACAGAAGGGCCACTTTAAAAATTGCAGAAAATAAAAGAATATTACAAAAACAGCTTCAATATGGTGAAGGTGAGAGGGTAGGGCGCATGCTAGCTCTTCTCACCCGAACCAACTCTCCCCCATCAAACATTCCAGCAATACGGAGTAAGAAGTGTGTTATCTCGACAGATAGCCAGACTATACTTAAAACATTTTATATGTACTATACAGATCTCTATAAGTCCAAGGGGGAGATGAAGAACGGAGAAATGGAAACATTTTTTCAGAAGATAACAGTCCCCACGTTGCTAGATAAGGATAGACAGGAGCTAGAAGCACCAATTACTCTAAGGCGGCGTACACACGATCGGACATATCCGATGAAAACGGTCCGCGGACCATTTCCATCGGATATGTCCGATCGGGAGTTTGATCCGATGGCGTGTACACACCATCGGATAAAATTCCCCGCCGCCGGACGGCGCG
Organism: Rana kukunoris; assembly: GCA_029574335.1. Classification (NCBI taxonomy): domain Eukaryota; kingdom Metazoa; phylum Chordata; class Amphibia; order Anura; family Ranidae; genus Rana; species Rana kukunoris. The sequence continues at coordinate 395,326,573 of CM056049.1, forward strand.
GTGAAGTGGCGGTGACGTGGCGGTGACGTTGACGCCGCCGCGTCACCGTCACGTCACCGCACCAGGAAGTAAAACACTTCCGCGCATGCGCCGAATCCATTCGGCAGCGGCGCGGCGGCGGTGGGGGCCGACATGTCTGCTGGTAAGTGTACTAACCAGCAGACATGTCGGGCGGACAGATTCCCACCGGATAGATTTCAAAGCTTGCTTTGAAATCTGTCGGGTGGAGAAATCTGTCCGCTAGCCCATACACACGAGCGGAGATGTCTGCTGAAACGGTCCATCGGACCGTTTTCAGCGGACATATCCCCTCGTGTGTACGCCGCCTAAAAGAAATCCAGCAAGCAGTACTAGATATGCCAAACCAGAAATCCCCGGGGCCGGACGGACTCCCTATTGAGGTGTATAAGAAATTCGACCAGATTTTGCTCCCAGAGTTATTAAAGACTCTGGAGTGGGCTGCAAGCGCGGGGACATCACCCCACTCTATGGCGGAAGCAACTATCGTAGCAATACACAAGGAGGGGAAGGATCAATTGGAACCCTCATCCTGCCGTCCAATTTCCCTCCTAACCTCAGATGTAAAAATCTTAGCTAAAATTCTTGCGACCCGCCTAAATAAATTTATTAGCCACCTTATCAATCCGGATCAGTCAGGCTTTATACCTGGTAGGGCCACAAGTAACAACATTAGGAGAACTTTTCTAAATATCTATACACCGACAGACAATGAAGGGTCCAGAGCAGTGCTGTCGCTAGATGCCGCTAAGGCCTTTGATAGCCTAGAATGGCCATACCTCTGGAGGGTACTAGATAGTTTTGGCTTTGGCCCTCTGTATATTAGCTGGATTAAGCTCCTATACGTAGAACCAAGAGCCAAGGTCAGAATCAATAATGAGACCTCGGAGACCTTTCAGTTGGAGAGAGGGACGAGACAGGGGTGTCCTCTATCCCCTCTTCTGTTCGCCCTCGCCATGGAGCCACTGGCAATAATGGCCAGGGCGAGGTCGGACATAATAGGGTTTAAAAGACACCATGGAGAGGACAAAATAGCCCTCTTCGCAGACGATGTCCTGTTTTTTCTGGGAGAGGTTGAAGGCACACTGGACAAAGTGATCCAGTTGGTGGAAGAATTTGGCCGGTTTTCAGGCCTCACCATCAACTGGACAAAGTCAGCTCTGCTGCTGCTAGACCAAATAGACCTCCAACAGACGCTAGCCACCTCTCAAATAAGTGTAAGTACTAAATTTAAGTATCTAGGGATCTGGATCTCAAAGGACCCCACCCAATACATTAACCTAAACCTTGTCCCACTACTATCGAAGTGGAAAAATAAAAGTGAAATTTGGAAAAAATTCCCACTGTCTGTTGCAGGTCGATGTAATCTAATCAAAATGATCTGGCAGCCGCAGCTACTATATATGTTACACAACTCTCCGGTATGGGTAGAACACAAGTGGTACAAAAAAATTGGCGGTTCCACATCCACGGCTATATTTTTTAGCAGCACAAATGCAACATCTAGTAGGATGTGGAACCACCAAAGGAGATAGCTCAAACAACCGACTCTTGCTGACAGATAACCCTCATAAACTATTAGTGGAGGCCCTAGAGGCAAAAAAATTCTGTCATAACCACTCGATTACAAAACTTGTGACTAAAACATGGCACACAGTAAAAACAATATTAGGATATGCTGGCCCGACAGAATTCTCCCCCCTCTGGAACAATAATAATCTCCAGGAGATAAAAAGCGTTGAGGTGTCAACTGAATGGACGAGTAAAGGCATATGCCGCCTAAAACATCTGTTCGAAAGGAATAATCTGAAACCATTTCAAGAGCTAGTAAAAGAGTTCGGAATCTCAAATAGAACGTTTTTTAAATATCTACAGTTCCGTCATGCCTTACAAACGCAATTCCGATCCCAGATAATCACATGGGCACCGATTCCTGCCTTGATCACCTTAATAAGGGCGACAGAGGCTAAGGGCTTAATCTCGGGGATATACAGCAGCTTGGGTGTGAGGGCACTGAGTAAAGCAGGACCGTGCAAGAGTAGAGTGGCGTGGGAGAATGACTTGGGAATAATAACTCCACAACAATGGGACAGGATCCTTCAACAGGGTACCCTGGTATCTATAGCCCCGGCCCAAAGAATGTCCCACCTTTTCCTTCTATATAGGGTATACCATACACCCCATAAAATGTTTAAGTTAGGGTGGAGACAAGACAATGAATGCCCAAGATGTAAAAACAAAGGAGACCTGATACACATGGTCTGGAAGTGTTCGAAATTATACAATTATTGGGTGGGAGTCATAGAATATATCAATAAAATCTTCGGATCTCGATTAGAACCAATAGCCAGGATATGCCTATTGGGCTGTATGGATGACAACAGAGTACCGCAAGGTACCCTTGATGCTATATTGAGAAGCCTATTTCAGGCCCGTAAGTTAATCGCCCAAAAATGGCAGGCGCAGGCACCTCCATCCATAGAGAACTGGCTAGAGGTAATGAAGCAAACAATTTCAAAGGAAAAAATCCACTTTATTAAGTTGGGGAAATATCCCAAATTCGTTAAAATATGGGGCCTGTGGCAGGCTTTCCAGGACTCTTTGAGCCCCTGAGCAAAAAAGGATACCCCCTCTCCAGGCCGTGACAGCAATACCTTACCAAGCAGAATCTCCTGGCTGGACCTTGCGACACTAAAACGATACGACTCTTGATAAACCTATGTCACCAGATATCGAAAAAAAAAAAAAAAAACAGAAGGAAGGGGAATCTCTTTTGGATGATATAAATAATAATATTAGTAATACAAATAAAATAAATAAATAATAGTAAAAAAAAAGGAAGGGAACGGGGAAAAAAAAAAAAAAGGAAAAAGAAAGGAAATATGTGGTCATATGACACCAAAATAAATATGTTGAGGATAATCTTTTGTAATAAAATTCAAGCTCTGATTTTTATCTATAGACTACTCTTGCCGGAACAAACATTTTATGTTAGAAATTTTGGCTTAAAATCCTTCGGAATTATTTATTATTTTTTTTTTTTACATGAAAAAATAAGAAACAAAAAGGAGAAAGTTTATATATATGAACGATAATATGAATTGTCATGTGTGCTTTTCTTATTTTTTCCCTGTAGTGGTGGGATGTATGGTTTTACATCTCATTCATCTTTGACTGGGTTATTTCCAACCCCACAATAGCTGCTGTAGTAGTCGTCGGTCGCTTTATGACTGACGTGCGCTATTGCCGTAGCGATTTCTACTGATTTACCTTATTGAGTGAATCTTCACGTTTGGTTCCTCTATACGGTAATCAGTTACTGGGTTTTTACCCGACGTTCTCTACGTTTACTTTACAATTTACAGTTCTTTTGTTTTTGACCCCTCTCCATTTTTTTTCTATTTAAACCTCCTTTCTTACACATCAGCCTATTCTTGAATTTCTTTCCCTTTTTTTTTTGGGGGGGAAATAAGACGTTATAAATATGGCCCTTCCTAATAATATTTCTGAAAGACCACCTAAATTGAAATTTTATTCCCTAAATGTTAAGGGTCTCAATATCATGGAAAAGAGATCTAAACTATTTATGGTATTGAGAAAAGCGAAAGCGGATATTATTTTTCTGCAGGAGACTCACTTCAAAACTGACCACATGCCTATTTTTAAAGACAAATGGTTCCCGTTATCTTTTCATGCTACCAATCCTAAATCCAAGACCAAGGGGGTTTCCATATTAGTTTCCAAGAATTGTCCCCTTCAGATCCAAGACTCTCTGTTGGATAGTGAGGGTAGATTTGTCTTTCTCAAAGGTTCTTTATATAACAAACCTATTACTTTGGCCAACTTATATGCTCCTAATAAAATGCAAGTGCCATTCCTTACAGACACATTGCAAATACTTGATACTTTTAAGTTTGGGATGCTCATTGTGGGGGGTGATTTCAATTTGGCTTTGAACCCTTTACTTGACACATCCTCGGGCTCCTCTAATATTTCCTATAGGTCCTTACATTCCATAAAGAAGGTGTTGAAAGACATGTCCCTTCATGATGCGTGGCGCACATTAAACCCCACTTCCAAAGATTATACGTTTTATTCTTCTCCGCATGATAGATATTCGAGAATTGATTACTTCTTCCTATCCCAGAACGATCTTGAGGATCTTATTGACGCTTCAATTGAGCCAATGTTTTTTTCTGACCATCATCCTATCACTTTTTCTATAATTTTTCATTCACGGCCAGTAAATAATAGAATCTGGAGACTTGATAATTCTCTGCTTAGCGATCCCGACAATGTTAAGGCACTAAATTCCAAGATTGATCTTTATTTTATTGAAAATGACACTGAAGGCTTAGATCCTGTATCTCTCTGGTCTGCACACAAATGTATGATTAGGGGTGAACTCATTTCTATTGCTGTCAAGAGGAATAGGGTGAGACAGGCTCGTATTAAATCCCTCACAGAACAAATCCAGCTACTAGAAAACAAACACAAACAATCGCTGGCGTTGGACACTCTATCTGAATTACTGGAAGCTAGGGAGGCTCTCTTAAGATTACTAGATGAAAAAATAAAACACAACTTCGATCTCAAAAGCTGTTCTACGAATTTGGCAACAAATCTGGCAAACTTCTTGCCAGAACTCTTGATTCTAATAAACGTTTTAACAATAATAATATATACTCTATCTCCGATCCAAATGGAAAAAAATTGTTTTCCTCTTCCGAAATTGCCAACCGATTTAAACAGTTTTACGCTGGATTATATAATTTACCTGTTGATGATAAACCCGCTAGCTTAGATGATAGGAAAAAGAAAATTTCTGAATTCTTACATTCCTATAGTCCAAATCCTATTAGCGCTGTAGATGCTATTGCTTTGGACAGACCTATTGATAGAGAGGAAGCAATCACTGCTCTTAAACAACTTAAGACAGGAAAATGCCCAGGCCCAGATGGCCTTTCTGTATCATATTATAAAACCTTCTCAGATTCTATTATCCCTCATTTTTTAAAAACATTTAATAATATCCCCTCTTCATCCCCTTTTATCAAAGATATTTTGGAGGCACATATCACCATGATTGCCAAACCTAACAAAGATGCATCCCTAGTTTCTAACTACAGACCCATTTCGCTTTTAAACGTCGACATTAAACTGTATGCTAAAATTATTGCTAATCGCCTGCTCCCCTTACTACCAAAAATTGTATCTCTAGACCAGGTAGGCTTCGTCCCAGGCAGAGAGGCGAGGGATAATACCATTAAGGCAATTAATATACAACATTGGCTCTCCAGATCTAATAAGTCTGGCTTCTTTCTTTCCCTTGACGCAGAGAAGGCTTTCGACAGAGTAGCATGGGACTATATGAGTGCAGCCTTGAGAGCGCTAGGGTTTGGAGAACGTTTCCTCAATCTTATTCTCATGCTTTACTCTTCTCCCACAGCAAAAATTAAAGTGAATGGTTGTCTGTCGGAGGCCTTCTCTGTGTCCAACGGAACACGTCAAGGTTGCCCTTTGTCCCCAATTGTCTTTATCCTTCTCTTAGAACCGATGCTCAATAGACTTAGGAGTAATCAAGACATAGTTGGCATTGAGATTGGGAGAAAGAATTACAAACTTGCAGCATTTGCGGATGACATTCTTCTCTTTCTCTCGAATCCCATAGTGACTATCCCCAACTTGTTAAATGACTTCTCCCTCTTCAATTCGCTTTCAAATCTTAAAATTAATTTTGATAAGTCCACGGCCATGAACATCTCTTTGCCTAATGCTACTGTCTCCTTATGTAAATCAAACTTTCCTTTTCACTGGGGAGAGGACTCACTGACGTATCTAGGGATCAAGTTGACTCCGAATATTAAAGATCTTTATGGTACAAATTTTCTACCATTGCTCAAGACTATTAAAAAAGACTTGCTGTCTTGGGAAAAGGTTTTTTTTTCCTGGTTCGGAAGGGCAGATATCATTAAAATGAATGTTCTCCCCAGAATTCTCTATTTACTACAGACTTTACCCATTATGATTCCAGCTACTTTTTTCAGAGACTTTAAACGTATGTGTACAAAATTTATTTGGAATCTGAAACAACCTCGTGTCAAATGGGACAAACTCGTTATTCCCAAACTTAAAGGGGGTATAGGACTACCTGATATACAGAAGTATTACTGGGCTTGCCACATGACTCATATCTTGGATTGGCACTTACATACACATACTAAGGCTTGGGTCGAATTAGAAGGTACATCCTCATCTCCTGTTCTTCCCCTAATCCATTTACCTTGGATTATAGCACGAAAAATCCCACCCATCACTTGCTCTCACCCTCTAGTGGGTTCCACCCTTAAAATTTTTAGGACTCTTTGTAAGAGTATACATTTCTCTTCCGTATATGGTCCTCTGACTCCTATAAATTTTAACCCAGAGATTTCTTTAGGACAATCGGTTATTAACATTTCTGATTCCGCATGCGTCGGTTCAATTAGAGGGGAAACCTTTTTCAACAAGGGTGTTCTTCTTACCCTCGATTCTTTTAGGCTCTCTCACCCTAACATAGTTATATATCCTTCTGGATATGGACGGGTTAAACAATTTTTGTGTCGCGCTGGAGCGAGTTCAGTATGGTCCAGAAGCAAAAATCCTTTTGAGACCTTGTGTCTCCAAGATTCTCCTAAAAAACATTTGATTTCCATAATATACGCATCTTTTTTCACATCATATGATGTCAAAAACGACGTAACAAATCTCAAATGGGAAAGTGATCTGGACATCTCCCTCTCTGATGATGAATGGGAACATGTTTTTCAGCATATCCATAAGGGTTCCCTGAATGTATTGACTCAGGAAAACAATTACAAATTGTACTCTACATGGTATAGGACTCCTGCCATCATTCATAAATATAATGTAAACATTTCACCACTATGTTGGCAATGCAACCGTGATCAGGGCACACTCCTACACATTTGGTGGGAGTGTGATCTGATCAAACCCTTCTGGAAGGAAGTCCACCGACTGATTTCTCACATTACATCATATACCCCTGACTTCACGGCTGCCCAATATTTGCTGCACCACTCCTCGCTTCCTCAATAGTGTTGCTCACGAATATTCGCATTGCGATTATTCGCTACGAATATTGCATATTCGAGTATTCGCGAATATCTCGAATATCGCGGCGAATATTCGCTATTTCGAATATTCGTATTTTTCAAATTTCGTAATAAATTTCGCAATCAATTTCGCATTCGCGAAATTTCGCATTCGCGAATTTCGCAATAGCGAAATTTCGCAATAGCGACATTTCGCAATTTTTTCTTTTTTTTTATAAAATATAGCGAATATTCGTAAATATCGAATATTCGTGATATTTTATAAAAAAAAAAAAATCGCGAAATTTCGCATTAGCGAAATTTCGCATTGGCGAAAATTCGCAATTTTATTTTTTTTTATAAAATATCACGAATATTCGATATTAACGAATATTCGCGACCGCATATGTGAAATTTCGCTTTTTTTTTTTTTTTTATAAAATATACCGAATATTCGTAAATATCGAATATTCGTGATATTTTATATAAAAAAAAAAAAAAAAAATCGCGAAATTTCGCATTAGCGAAAATTCGCATTGGCGAAAATTCGCAATTTTTTTTTTTTTATAAAATATCACGAATATTCGATATTAACGAATATTCGCGAATATTCTTCGAAATATTCGCGAAATATCGCGAAATCAAATATGGCGTATTCCGCTCATCACTATTCCTCAATACATTTATAGAAAATCATTGATGTTTCACCTGATCAATGCTGCCAAACTATGTATACCTATTAGATGGACACAGTCTTCACCTCCTACCATTTCGGATTGGTTTACTAAAATTGGGTACATGGCCGATATGGAAGAGCTTATTTCTCAATCCAAAGACTCACCTAAGGCCTTTTATGATAAATGGGCATGTTGGATATATTTTAAAAGCTCCGCTGAATTTCATTCATTAAGGATAGCTTCTTTATAAAGTTGTTTTATGTCACCTTCTCCACACTCTCCTTCTTTTACAATCTCAATAGAAGGTTATTACCTAATGAAGTGCATGCATTTTCCTTCTCATATGGAAATTCCCCTCTTTCCTCCCCCTTTTTTTTTTTCCTCCATTATCCCCCATTTTTTTTCACCCCCATCCCTCTTACTCTCCTTACATTGGTTATCTATAGACTTCATGAATATCAGCTTATTGCTTGAATTTGCCTTTTGAAGTCTGTTTTATATGTTGTGCATATTCAACTATTTGTACATGTATTGTAGTCTGTATTTATTTATGAAAATTCTCAATAAAATATTTGAAAAAAATAAAAAAAATAAAAAAATAAAAAATAAATCCCAGTATGTAAATATTCATTGGTTTATGTGAAATTTACACAGCTATGAGGCTTTACTAATGGAAAAAGCCTTGTGAGTTGCCAAACTAAAACCTAGTGGAAAGTGGAAAATTAAACTAAACTGAAAACTATATGTAACGGTCACCAACGTTTACTATTTTCCAAGACAGCTTATCCAACACTCCACAATCCATTTAGACACGATCCATTCCATTTCCCAGAATAAAGACGAGACAAGCTCCGTTCTCCGAGTAGGGGCGTGAGGTCACGTGCGCGCCCGCCCCCCTGGTGCTCGTGGTTCCCGTTGTTCGGCAGGTATATTGGCTCTTTTTGCAAATAGGGATGTGACTTCACATGCGCGCTCCGCCCATCTTCTGCTCGTGGTTCCCGGTCCTGGTTCTCCATATCCAGCAGCTTCTGTGTTTTACCTGTGTCCTCCTGCATTCAAGGTATGTGGGCATGGGCAACATGTATTGTGCACACTGCTGGGCATCTTTTTTTAAAGGTCACGCTGATGGGCACCTTTTTTTTCTGTTAAGGGACAGTCTGATGCACACATTTTAATTTAAGGGACACTCTGATGCACACATTTTTATGTAAGGGGTACTCTGATGCACAAATTTTAATTTAATTTAAGGAGCACTTTTTAATTTTATTTTAATGTGTACACTGATGGGCATATTTTGTTAAGGGGCACACTGATGAACACATTTTGTTGTGCACATCAGAGTGCCACTTAACATAAAATGTGCCTATGAGGCGTGCACATTAAAAATATACCCATCAGCGTGCCCCTTAAAATAACATTTGTCCATCAGAGTGTCCCTTAAATTAAAATGTGTGCATCAGAGTGCCCCTTAAATTAAAATGTGCCCATCAGAGTGCCTCTTAACATAACATTTTATGTTAAGGGGGACTCTAATGGGCACATTTGATGTAAGGAGGCACTCTAAAGGAAATGCCTGATGTAAAGGGGCACTGTGATGGGGACACCTGATGTAATGGGGCACTGTGATGGGGACACCTGATGTAAAGGGGGTGCTATGATGGGGGCACCTGATGTAAAAGGTACTGTGATGGGACACCTGATGTAAAGGGGCACTGTGATGGGGACACTAAAGTAAAGGGGCACTGTGATGGGGACACTAAAGTAAAGGGGCACTGTGATGGGGACACCTGATGTAAAGGGGTGCTGTGTTGGGGACACCTGGTGTAAAAGGGTGCTGTGATGGTGACACCTGATGTAAAGTAGCGCTGTGTTGGGGACACCTGGTGTAAAAGGGTGCTGTGATGGGGACACTAAAGTAAAGGGGCATTGTGATATGGACACCTAATCTAAAGGGGCACTGTGATGGGGTCACCTGATGTAAAGGGGTGCTGTGACGGGGACACCTGATGTAAAGGGGCGCTGTGATGGGGACACCTGATGTAAAGGGGTGCTGTGACGGGGACACTTAATGTAAAGGGGCACTGTGATGGGGACACCTGATCTAAAGGGGCACTGTAATGGGGTCACCTGATGTAAAGGGGCGCTGTGATGGGGACACCTAATGTAAAGGGGCACTGTGATGGGGACACCTGATCTAAAGGGGCACTGTGATGGGGTCACCTGATGTAAAGGGGCGCTGTGGTGGGGACACCTGATGTAAAGGGGCGCTGTGATGGGGATACCTGATGTAAAGGGGCGCTGTGATGGGGACACCTGATGTAAAGGGGCGCTGTGGCGGGGACACCTGATGTAAAGGGGCGCTGTGATGGGGATACCTGATGTAAAGGGGCACTTTGATGGGGACACCTGATGTAAAGGGGCGCTGTGATGGGGATACCTGATGTAAAGGGGCGCTGTGATGGGGATACCTGATGTAAAGGGGCGCTGTGATGGGGACACCTGATGTAAAGGGGCGCTGTGATGGGGACACCTGATGTAAAGGGCCGCTGTGATGGGGACACCTGATGTAAAGGGCCGCTGTGATGGGGATACCTGATGTAAAGGGGCGCTGTGATGGGGACACCTGATGTAAAGGGCCGCTGTGATGGGGACACCTGATGTAAAGGGCCGCTGTAATGGGGACACCTGATGTAAAGGGGCGCTGTAATGGGGACACCTGATGTAAAGAGGCGCTGTGATGGGGACAAATGGGGACTTGAGATTCGGACCTCGGCCCTAAGAAAATTTTAGTGACCGGACCTCCTTGAATTTTAATTCAAGACCCCTGCTCTAGGCTTACCCATAGGTAAAAGTAAGAAGGGAGGGTTTAAACCCACTTTAAGGGCTTTATAAATAAGCTTGTAGTTAATATCAACAGCTTGAAAGATCCTCCTGTATTTCCTTATTCTAATGCCGTGTACACACGATCATTTTTCAGCATAAAAAAAACTTTGTTTTTCAAAAACTTCATTTAAAATGATTGTGTGTGGGCTACACATAATTTTTCAGGTTCTAAAAAATGACAATTTTTTTTTTTCGAACATGCTGCATTTTTTAATGTAGTTTTAAACAATGTCGTTTTTCGGGGTGTAAAAAAATGATCGTGTGTGGGCTAAAACGATGTAAAAAAGCCGCTCATGCTCAGAAGCAAGTTATGGGATGGGAGCGCTCGTTCTGGTAAAACTACCGTTCATAATGGAGTAAGCACATTCATCACGCTGTAACAGACAGAAAAGTGTGAATCGTCTTTTACTAACACTGAATCAGCTAAAGCAGCCCAAAGACGAATAGAACTTCCCCTTTATAGTGCCGTCGTATGTGTTGTACGTCACCGCGCTTTGCTAGATCATTTTTTTTAAACGATGGTGTGTGGGCAACATCGTTTTTAATGATGGAGTTGGGGAAACGTCGTTTTTTGCACATGCTGAAAAATGATCGTGTGTATGCGGCATAAGGGTGGCTTATTAGCTTAAATACAGATCATAGATCCCTTCCTCCACCTGGCAATAGCACAGATTAAAAGCCACTACTTCCTCCTGGTATTTCAAAAACTTCTCCATATATATCACAAGCAGAATACAACAGAGGAGTGCAATAGTGTGATATCGTTTTGAAAAAAGGTTTAATTGCAACTTAGACTCCTACATTTACACTCACATTTACATAATAAAATCGCATTTTTAGTGTACTGTATACTGGGGGGTGAGATTGTCACCTGAAGTCCGGACCTCCACTTCCTTCTACCTTCTGTGTCAGCCGATCCTGTACCCAAACAAAATTTGCGTCCTTTTTTTCCCACAAATAGAGCTTTCTTTTGGGTGTATCTGATCACCTCTGCGTTTTATATTTTTTGCGCTATAAACAAAAAAAGCGTAAATACTTTTTGCTATAAAAAAAATTCCACAAAAAATGTTTTAAAAAACAAATTTATTCATCAGTTTAGGCCAATATGTATTCTTCTACATATTTTTGGTAAACAAAAAAATCGCAATAAGCGTACATTGATTGGTTTGCGCAAAAGTTATAGTGTCTACAAAATAGGGGATAGATTTATGGCTTTTTTTTTTACTAGTAATTGTGGTGATCTTATTGGGACTGCGACATTACGTTGGACAGATCGGACACTTTTGACAAATTTTTGGGATTATTGACATTTATATAGTGATCAGAGCTATAAAAATGCACTGATTACTGTGTAAATGTCACTGGCAGGGAAGGGGCTAACACTAGAGGGTGATGAAGGGATTAAATGTGTTCCCTCATTAGTGTTTCTAACTGTATGTGGATAGGAGGAGTAGACATATCGCTGTTCCTAGTAGCTCCTAAAGGATACGATGTACCCATATGGGCTTTTATCCAGCAGTGCCATTCTGCCGCAGTATATAGACGTAAGCCGGTCAGGAACAGGTTAAAAAAAAACACTAACAAATGGAGAAAAGTGGACACAGATTTTAACCTGCCCTAAGGCTGGGTTCACATTGTGTGCGGACACGGCTCAGAGCAGGGGTCCGGTGCGTCCCTGTTCTCAGTTTTAGGGAGGAATTAGGCCCACATTTTTGCCTGAATTTGAACCTAAAAATGAGCCAAAGACGCACAGGGCTTCTGAAACCAGATTTGTTAAGGGATTCCTGGACTACTCTCCTGACCAGAGCCTCCACTTGATGACCTTCATTTCCTCTCTCCCTTACCGCCTTGGAATAACATAGTTCACAGAGGGATCTTCCTTCCGAGACCCGAGCTCTACATCCCCAGCAGACTCTTTTACTGGAGTGGCTGGAATGGCGGTGTCTAGATGATGACCTGGGGTGTCTGGAATTTGATCTAGAATGACGATGCTGTGGCCTGGATTCGTCAATAGCTTCACGTGCTGAAGGTTGATGTTCAGACCTAGAGGGGCTGAGGGGAGGAAAGAGTTAACAGCCTTCTAAAAACCCAAACAGCCAGGCAGGGGAAAAATAAAATTTCCATCCTACCTGCAGCGCAAGGGTTGGCCACTGGGGGGCGGTGAGACATCCATAGTGGGAAGGATCACAAGAGAAGTACTGCAAATAATACACACATAGTGAAGATACAGCACACAGAACAAAAAGATAGGGCTGGAAAAAAAGCAGTAAGAATATGTGACATCATAAATACCTGGGAGAGAGAGAGAAAGCGCTTCCAGCAATGGGGCAGTGAGACCAGCTACAACGCAGCAAGACGTGTGTCCCAAAGACAGCTGTCCTTGACAGCTATTTAAAACTGCCGCCCCAATGATGACGTCACCGCGCACGCCGCCCACGTTGCAATTGCAACGTAACAGGCATGATTCCCCCAACAGACCTCGCGCGCATGCGCTCCCAAGCCTTGGTTGGGATTGACGTTGGCGCGTGCACAGGAGGCCGGGACAGCGCCGAACTGGAACGCAGATGCGCTCCAGCGGCCATGACCGGGAAGGCACAAACTTCAATGGGACAGACAACACACACAAAAAAACGGCTGCCATAGGTAAACGAGAAAGAAACTTTATACATTACCACAAATACCAATCTGTACCGACCCGTCCTGGAACCGAGAGCTAAGAGTCTCAATCTGCACGACCCGGGCATTCTCAATGAAGCGAGGCCTCCAGCTAATAGCTAGGACGTTTGGCCTTGTTGCTGCTTGCCTGCCAATGGCTGGTTAGTAAGCACCTGTTGATATTGCAACCGACGCCCATGTCTACCCTGCTAATAGCTGGGACTTGTTGGACACCAGACCGTGAGCTCTATGTGCCGGATCATCAGGACTGGGGAAAAAGACAAAAGGTATTTCTTCTTTATTCTGCTTTAACAGCATAGGTCCTAGGAGGAGAACAAAAAAGGAACACAGTCTATGGGGAGACACAAAGCTTTATGGGAGTAGGGTCCTATGAGGTATGAGAGGCGGGATTAACCCACACGTAGGCTGCCATGGAGTCTGTCAGGAAAAAGTGTTGCCTATAGTTCTACTTTAAGCACAAATTTCTGATAATTTCATGGAGAGGATTAAGAAAATATAACCATGCCAATGGTGCAGCGAAAAACATATAGCACAGTGAGGAAGGTTCGTGGTCCAGGATGATAGGACAGTCAAAATTAGAAGCGGCGCCCCCACATTTGCTGAATGCTGGCCACCTGCATACCGGAAGCAGTGCAGCAGCTTTATGGGGGCGCTAGACTAATTTGCCTCTCAGCCCAGTCTGCCCCATAAGAATGGCGCTGCACTAACAGTTGCGGGGACTCTTTCCATGCTGCCCCCCCTGCAAAGTGCTGCCCTAGGCCTTGTTGGCCTAGGCCAGGATACAGCGTTGAATGTACTTATCTGGGCAATAAAACGTACAAAATATATATATATATTTTTATAAATGGAAAAGAGAGCAACATAAAACTAGTGCGATAATTGATGCCGTTTTTGATCAACGAATGCATCAAGATCTAATTCGATGGATGTAGTAGCAATTCTCAAAGAATTCTCAAGGTGCTCACAAGACAATTTGGTTCTAATTTTGCCCTTTATGCGCTTCATCCTTGAAAACAGTTACTTGCAAATATAGGTGCTGCCGAAATCTGCTAACTTGAATAATGCCCCGTACACACGATCATTTTTTGTGATGAAAAAAAACGACGTTTTCTGTGAAGTAAAAAACGACGTTTTTGAAACGTCACTTTCAAAGACGATGTTGCCTACACACCATCGTTTTTTCACAAAAAGCGAGGTTACGTTCACCACTCTTTTCCATTGAAGCTCGCTTCATAACTAGCTTCTGGGCATGCGCGGGTTGAAAAATGTTGTTTTAACCACTTAAGACCCGGACCAAAACGCTGGCAAATGACCCAAGGGGTTTTTGCGATTCGGCACTGCGTCGCTTTAACAGACAATTGCGCGCGGTCGTGCGACGTGGCTCCCAAACAAAATTCGCGTCCTTTTTTTCCCACAAATAGAGCTTTCTTTTGGTGGTATTTGATCGCCTCTGCGATTTTTATTTTTTGCGCTATATACAAAAATAGAGCGACATTTTTGAAAAAAAATCAATATTTTTTACTTTATGTTATAATAAAAAACCAATAAACTAAATTTTAGTCAAACATTTAGGCCAAAATGTATTTAGCCACATGTCTTTAGTAAAAAAAAAATCGCATTAAAAAAAAATTAGCTACCTAGCGGGAACAGCGACACTAATACAGCGATCAGAAAAATGATCGCTTAGTGACGCTGGCAATAGGGAGTGAAAGGGTTAACTAGGGCAGTGATCAAGGGGTTAAAACTTTATTGGGGGGGGTGGGGGGGCTACCCTGACACTAACACTGACTGACTGTCACACTGTCTGTCACACTGACACTAAATACAGTAATCATACATGTATGATTACTGCATTCAGTGACACTGTGACAGGGGGGAGGGGGGGGGGGGGGCGATCGCGGGGTTAAATGTGTTTTGTGTCTGTGTGTAAGTGTGCTGTTGGTGCAGACTTACTTGGTGTGTTGTGATCTCTCCTCAGCGGCGCTTGAAACAAACACCGAGGGAGAGATCACGTCGCTTCCTCCTACCTGTGTTTACACAGGAGGAGGAAGTGACAGGGCGGGCGGGCGCGCGCATTGGCTGGGAGCGATCCGGAGGGGGCGGATGAAAATGGATAGCCGCCCCCACTTGTCGGATCGCTCCTGCAGCCGCGCGGACCGCCGCATGTACGGGGGGGGTCCGATCGGACCCCCGATCCCCCCCAAGGCACCAACGTATACGTTGATGTGCCTGTCGGTGCCATTCTGCCGACGTAAATGTACATGCGGCGGTCCTTAAGTGGTTAAACAACGTTTTTGCTACACACGGTGACTTTTTGTGAAACAAAAAACGACGTTTTAAAAAACGACACAAAAAATTCAAGCATGTTGTAATTTTTTTGGGGTCGTTTTTTTTAAGACAAAAAACAACGTTTTGCCCACACACGATCAATTTAAATGACGTTTTAAAAAACAACGTTTTTTTTTCATCGCAAAAAACGACCGTGTGTACGCGGCATAAGGCGTGATTGTGAAGAGTGGAAAAATATTATTTGGGAAGGTAAAACGTATAAAATTCCATTAAAGAGACACTGTCTATTTTTCTTTGACTGCATGTGTTCTCCAGGTGTAAACAAATATTTATAAACCCCCCTAACCAAAAAAAAAAACCTTACATTTTTAACCACTTTATATCCCAGCCTATAGCAAAATTGTGGCTGGAGCGGTGGCTTTCCCATCCTGACTAGACATCATATGACATCCTGTCAGAATGCTTTGATCGCGGGGCCGCGCAGTAGCGCAATCTGTCACCCGCCATGTCCGGTGAATAAACGTGCATTTATCTGTAGTAAAATGTAGTAAAATGCAGACCACTGCACATAGGCAAAGTCTACACAGCCTGTTTTTTGATTCTTGCTGTGTATCTGTGGTGCCTGCTTATGCTTTTTCAATAAAGACAACTCAAGAGTTTTCCGGTGTGCGGCCGTCCATCCGTTCTTTGTTATTTCCATTGCCTAGTGCAGGGGTCTCCAAACTGTGGCCCGAGGGCCAGATGTGGCCCTTTGCTAGTTTTTATCTGGCCCTTGGGGCACAATTCCTCCCACTGACACCAACAATGGGGCACAATATCGTCCACCAATACCAATGATGGGATACTATTCCTCCTACTAA
Source organism: Rana kukunoris (assembly GCA_029574335.1). NCBI lineage: Eukaryota > Metazoa > Chordata > Amphibia > Anura > Ranidae > Rana > Rana kukunoris. Next base: position 395,343,070 of record CM056049.1, read on the forward strand.
TAGGGGGAATACTCCTCCTCCTATTGACCACCAACCCTGAGGCCATATTTGTTCTCACTGATGCCAGGCCTGTGACATTTTCTTCTCCTGCTGGCCACAATCTGGCCCTCCTAAAGTCTGAAGGCCAATAAAGTGGCTCTTTGTTTAAAAAGTTTGGAGACCCCTGGCCTAGTGCATTGCCAGCACCCGAATATACCTGGACTGATCCACGAGTGCACTTGAGATTTCCCTGGAGCGGTGAACCCCACTTCGCTTTGTTCTTTGGATTCCGCTTGACCTTGCTGCATCTCTGAAAAGCCATTTGCGGTGGATTGTTCTTCAGAGTTGTATGACAGGTAGTGACATGTTGCCTCCTCATCCCCTTTTTTAACCCTGTAAATCCTGCACCAGGGTGGTTGTGGCACAGCACTTTTCATTTTACCACTTTACAACCGCCCTATAGACAAAGTACATCTACAGGGCGGTTGCTTAACTCTAAGTGGCCGTTAATTAACGGCTTCTTAGAATCACGCTCCCGCACGCCCCCTTACGCGCGCACACGGGAGCATCCGTGACCGCCGGGTCCAGAAGACCCGGCGTATCATGGATCACGGTAAATCGCCGCTGATAGCGGCGGTTTACCACGTGATCGCTCCGTCCAATGACGGAGCGATCACTTGTAAACAAACCGGCGTCATTTGATGACGCCGGTTCCTCCCTCCTCTCTCTGTACCGATCGGTACAGTGTGAGAGGAGAGGGGAGGGAGCGGATGGCAGCGCCAGTGCTGCGGGCTGGATCTGTGACAAATGTAGTCACAGATCCATCCATCCATCCCTCCCTGCTCAGCCATCCCTGCTGCAATACTCTGCAATACTGGGCAATACTCGGCTGGGCATACTCTGCAATACTGGGCAATACTCGGCTGGGCATACTCTGCAATACTCTGGCAATACTCTGGGCATACTCTGGCAATACTCTGGGCATACTCTGGCAATACTCTGGGCATACTCCGGGCATACTCTGACAATACTCTGGGCATACTCTGCAATACTCTGGGCATACTCCGCAATACTCTGGCAATACTCTGGGCATACTCTGGCAATACTCTGGGCATACTCTGGCAATACTCTGGGCATACTCTGGCAATACTCTGGCAATACTCTGGGCATACTCCGGGCATACTCTGACAATACTCTGGGCATACTCTGCAATACTCTGGGCATACTCTGCAATACTCTGGGCATACTCCGCAATACTCTGGGCATACTCTGGGCATACTCTGCAATACTCTGGGCATACTCTGCAATACTCTGGGCATACTCTGGGCATACTCTGCAATACTCTGGGCATACTCTGGGCATACTCTGCAATACTCTGGGCATACTCTGCAATACTCTGGGCATAATTCACAATACTCTGGGCATACTTCGCAATACTCTGGGAATACTCTGCAATACTCTGGGCATACAGCGCCCCTGTCCTCGCGAGCTCGCATGCAGAAGCGAACGCATACGCAAGTCACGCCCACATATGAAAACGGTGTTCAAACAACACATGTGAGGTATCTCTGCGAACGTTAGAGCGAGAGCAATAATTTTGGCCCTGGACTTTCTCTGTAACTAAAAACATGTAACCAGTAAAAATATTTAAAGCGTCGCCTATGGGATTTTTTAAGTACCGAAGTTTCGCGCCATTCCACAAGCGTGAGCAATTTTGAAGGGTGACATGTTAGGTATCTATTTACTCGGCGTAACTTTATCTTTCATATTATGCAAAAACATTGGGCTAACTTTAATGTTTTTTTTTTAAAAGCACAAAACTGTTTTATTTCCAAAAAAAACGCGTTTGAAAAATTGCTGTGCAAATACCATGCGCGATGAAAAGTTGCAACGACCGCCATTGTATTCTCTAGGGTCTTTGCTAAAAAGCATATATAATGTTTTGGGGTTCTATGTAATTTTCTAGCAAATAAATGATGATTTTTACATGTAGGAGAGAAAAGTCAGAATTGGCCTGGGTGCTCCCTGCATGTTGGGCCTCTGTATGTGGCCATGCTGTGTAAAAGTCTCACACATGGGGTATCGCCATACTCGGGAGGAATAGCAGAATGTGTTTTGGGGGTGTAATTTGTGGTATGCATATGGTGTGTGTGAGAAATAACCTGCTAATATGAAAATTTGATGAAAAAAAAAAATCTTGATTTTGCAAAGAATTGTGGGAAAAAATGACAACTTTAAAAAACTCACCAGGCCTCTTTCTAAATACCTTGGAATGTCTTCTTTCCAAAAAGGGGTCATTTGGGGGGTATTTGTACTTTTCTGGCATGTTAGGGTCTCAAGAAATGAGAGAAGCTGTCAGTACATCAGGTGTGATGAAATTGATCAATTTTCAGTAATTGGTACCATAGCTTGTAGACCCTATAACTTTCACCCAGACTAAATAATATCCAACATTTTTTTTTTTACCAAAGATATGTAGCAGTATACATTTTAGGCCAAATTTATGAAGAAAAATTACTTTTTTGCAAAATTTTATAATAGAAATGAAGAAAAATTATTATTTTTTGCAAAATGTTGTTCTTTTTTCATTTATAGCAAAAAAAATAAAAACCACAGAGGTGATCAAATACCACCAAAAGAAAGCTCTATTTGTGGGAAAAAAAGGACAAAAATTGTATTTGGTTACAGTGTTGTATGACTGAGTTATTGTCATTCAAACTGTAAGAGCACCGTAAGCTAAAAATTGGTCTGGTTATTAAGGGTGTTTAAGTGCCCAGTGGTCAAGTAGTTAAATGGGCTGCAGTACTGCCTCCTGAACGCAACAGTGAATCATTCTGTAAAGACTTGTCAGGCTGCCCTTTTCACTTGAATAGGTTGTGGTACTGCTTGCTTAACCATTACCCTCCGGAAGATTTCCCCGCCTTCCTGACCAGGCCATTTTTTTGCGATACAGCACTGCTTTACTTTAACTGACTCACAGGTATGTGATTTTACACAGGAGAACTGCCTGCAGCCATATATATACAGTATACCGTCTGCAACCGGTTAACACAAGGGGTATAATCAATCAATTTCGCAATAAATTTCGCAATCAATTTCGCATTCGCATTTCGCATTTTTATAAAATATAGCGAATATTCGTAAATATCGAATATTCGTGATATTTTATCCAAAAAAAAAATAGCGAAATTTCGCAATCATTTTCGCTTTCGCATATGCGAAATTTCGCTATTTTTTTTTTTTATAAAATATAGCGAATATTCGTAAATATCGAATATTCGTGATATTTTATTAAAAAAAAAAAATCGTGAAATTTCGCATTGGCGAAAATTCGCAATTTTTTTTTTTTTTATAGAATATCACGAATATTCGATATTAACGAATATTCGCGAATATTCTTCGAAATATTCGCGAAATATCGCGAAATCGAATATGGCGTATTCCGCTCATCACTAAACCCTACTAGGCTCCCTCATTCACGTGCGTCGCGGTAATCACTGTCAAATGCAACAAGTTATAGAATTCTGCTTACAACCCCATTGGGCTGCACGTGAGTGGATTGTGGTGGTGCCTGCTGAACACAGTGGGGGTATAATATTGGGGTTTATTTACTAAAACTAGAGAGGTCACATTTCTGCATAGAACCCAATCAGCTTCTAACTTCAGCTTGCGCAATTAAAGAAGAAGTAAACCCTGATGGGTGTTACTTTCTCTTTGTTTCCCTGTAAAGGTAAAGCATAATGGGCTACTATGCATCGCATAGTAGCCCATTATGTGACACTTACCTGCAGGAGAAGCCCGCAATGTCCCGTCTTCCTTGCTAGTAGCGAGTGGCCATTCTTCACCCCTCTTCTTTCCGGGGCTGTGAACTCCGGCACTGTGACTGGCTAGAGTCGTGTGACTTCACGTGACTTTAACGGCAAGACCCGAGATAGAAACGGCACACAGAAATCTAGGCTTACCTGTAGGCTAAAGTGGTTGTAAAGGGTTTACAATAGGGTGACCAGACATCCCCAGTTTCAGGGGACAGTCCCCTGATTAAGGACACTGTCCCCGGACCAAGTCTGTCCCTGGTTTTGTCCCCAGATTGGATTTAATAGGGGGCAGGGGCAATTTCAAAGACAGTCAGTGCAGAATTAAAATAAAAAAATTAGAATTACACCCCCCCCCCCGCTCCGCAGTGCCTACTAGCATAGGGGGGTTGTATTTTTCCTATTATCTGTGCCCCTTTCTGATGACCATGTGCTGGTTGGAGCGGAGGGAATATTTCTTCAGTTTCGGGCGCATGCCCATTCAGCTCCGCTCACATGTTTTTCTGCCTTGGCTCAAATCCTGGCCAACCACCTGCCGATCTCCTTGCCTTCCCTGGCGGAGTGATCTTCCTCCACTCCTCACCAAGTAGTAGCCGGGGCCCGGAGAGTAAGATTTGAGAGGCTGTGAGGCGGGCGGCGACGGGCAGAGAGTCGCTGATTGTTGCCATTACTAGTAAAGAAAAAATATGTCCCCGGATTTCATTTTAAAAATCTGGTCACCTTAGTTTACAACCACTTTAAATTCTGGCACTAACACCTGGAAGCTGATTGGTTTCTATGCAGAATTGTGACAAATTTTGCCCTCTCTAGCTTTAGTAAATAAACCCCATTGTGTACAAGCTGTTAGGCTGTCACATTCACGTCAATAATGGGTTGTGTTACTTCCTGCTGAATGCAGCTGGGTATAATTTGGCGTACAACCACGTCAGGCTGCCTTTGCAGTAAAAATGGGGCTCAACCATCTGTTTTTGCCGCCCTCCCGACATTAGGTGGTAACAGTGGTGGTGCATCCATAGTGGGCGCAGGAGCGCCGCCCCCTCTCTCCTGCACCGTCACTCAACAATACATAGATTCATGCATTGCATTAATCTATGTATTGTCACCGCTGCCGCCCACTATTCAGGTGGCCAGCCCCCTGTTGAGCGCTGGCCATCTAAATAACAGCGATGGGTGTGTTTTGGAAGTGTCTATCAGAGCCAGAGCCCTGTGGGCTCTAATCGGCTTCTAAATAGTTAACCAGAGGGCGCACATGGTGTGCATCCCCTGGTTAACACTGACATGCGTCTCAGCCAATCAGGTTCACCGGGTCTGGTTACCGGTCACCTGATTGGCTGAAGCGACATCGAGGGCGGGAGAAGACATCAAGGGATCGTGGAATTGATGGCACAGTGACTGCGTTTGATGGCACAGTGGCGACAATTGATGGCACAGTGACTGCGTTTGATGGCACAGTGGCAACAATTGATGGCATAGTGGTTGCATGTGATGGCACAGTGGTGACAATTGATGGCACAGTGACTGCATTTGATGGAACAGTAGATGCGTTTGATGGCACAGTGGCAACAATTAATGGCACAGTGGCTGCGTTTGATGGTGGCACAGTGGTGACAATTAATGGCACAGTGGCTGCGTTTGATGGCACAGTGGCGACAATTGATGGCACAGTGGCTGCATATGATGGCACAGTAGCGACAATTGATGGCACAGAGGCTGCGTTTGATGGCACAGTGGCAACAATTGATGGGCACAGTGAGGCTGTAATTGATGTTTTTCTTTTTTTCGTTTGCTTGCGCGCCCCCCCCCCCCCCCAAAAAAAAAATTGTGCACCAGCCTCCACTGGGTGTGAAGCAGCACTAAAAAACTATTCTATTTAAACGGAATTATAAACGAGGCCTAGGAGGTTTATTCCGATAGAGAAACAACAACAGGAAGACGCAGCGCTGTTGAACTACACTGGTTGTTGAACAGCTAGACCGCGCATGCGTTGATCTTTGATCTTGCAGCCAGGCCTGAAGTGAACGATGAGAGACGGGAATGTACGGCGCTGTGTCTATCGATTTTATGAGCGGCCGGTGTTAGCACGCTACATTGTACCGAGGGGCCTTCCTCGTCTGACCGGCATTCTTAGAAGTCAGCTCTTTGTTGGGCCCATCGAAGCCTCGCCCCCATCGTTTCCTTTTGTTTCCCCCGCCCCTCTAGTGGGGAAAAAAAAATCAATATGGCAGGGGCCTGGATGTGCCAGTGACACAATACGAGAGGATTTATAATGCTGAAGAGTACGGGATATTTTCGGGCAGTGGAATGTCCGTTCAGGCAGGCTTGCCGGCGTCCCCATTGTCACTTCAGACACCGAGGAAGAGGGCTCGTGACTTGTGAGGGGGGACAGGCCCGGAACGGGGCAGGTGAGAGCTCATAGATCCCATGGACTCCTAACGTTTGTACTTTGTGTGTGTGTTGTGTACACCGGGGCGAGGGATACCATTCCACAGCAACAAGGGGGGCACCATTCCACAGCAACAAGGGGGGCACCATTCCACAGCAACAAGGGGGGCACCATTCCACAGCAACAAGGGGGCACCATTCCACAGCAACAAGGGGGCACCATTCCACACCAAGGGGCACCAACCCATTCCACAGCAACAAGGGGGCACCATTCCACAGCAACAAGGGGGGCACCATTCCACAGCAACAAGGGGGGCACCATTCCACAGCAACAAGGGGGCACCATTCCACAGCAACAAGGGGGCACCATTCCACACCAAGGGGCACCAACCCATTCCACAGCAACAAGGGGGGCACCATTCCACAGCAACAAGGGGGGCACCATTCCACAGCAACAAGGGGGCACCATTCCACAGCAACAAGGGGGCACCATTCCACAGCAACAAGGGGGCACCATTCCACAGCAACAAGGGGGCACCATTCCACACCAAGGGGCACCAACCCATTCCACAGCAACAAGGGGGCACCATTCCACAGCAACAAGGGGGCACCATTCCACACCAAGGGGCACCAACCCATTCCACAGCAACAAGGGGGCACCATTCCACACCAAGGGGCACCAACCCATTCCACAGCAACAAGGGGGGCACCATTCCACACCAAGGGGCACCAACCCATTCCACAGCAACAAGAGGGGCACCATTCCACAGCAACAAGGGGGGCACCATTCCACAGCAACAAGGGGGGCACCATTCCACAGCAACAAGGGGGGCACCATTCCACAGCAACAAGGGGGCACCATTCCACAGCAACAAGGGGGCACCATTCCACACCAAGGGGCACCAACCCATTCCACAGCAACAAGGGGGCACCATTTCACAGCAACAAGGGGGCACCATTCCACACCAAGGGGCACCAACCCATTCCACAGCAACAAGGGGGCACCATTCCACACCAAGGGGCACCAACCCATTCCACAGCAACAAGGGGGCACCATTCCACACCAAGGGGCACCAACCCATTCCACAGCAACAAGGGGGGCACCATTCCACAGCAACAAGGGGGGCACCATTCCACAGCAACAAGGGGGGCACCATTCCACAGCAACAAGGGGGGCACCATGCCACAGCAACAAGGGGGGCACCATGCCACACCAAGGGGCACCAACCCATTCCACCCCAACAGGGGGGGGGGGGCAACATTCCACTATCTCTCTTCTACTGATTTATATTTCACATTGTTTCCATGTGTGTCTGCTCCTTCTACTGACAAGTGATTGGATCATGACAAAGATTTTCACTTCATTTTTTATGGTGAAGTGATCACCACCACTTTTTCTCTAACCGGTACATACTGTGCCGCGTTGTTTCATCTGTCCGATCTGGGAGAAAATGACCAGTCTGTGCAAAATTGACATTTAGCCCTTGTTCACATTGCAGCGATTTGACATGTCAATCCGCATGCGAAATCGGGTGCTATTGCTGGCAATGGCATCAGCCAACTTGGCTCGACGCCGCATCGATTCCCAAAAGTAGTTTCGAGGTGTGTTTTTTTTTTAATAGACATATGTGTAGAAAACCCACACAAATGTCCCCGAAGTCTGGGACTGACATGCAGGAATGAAATCGCACAATTTCATTCCCACTGTCAGTGTGAACCTGGACTCAAAGTGATTCTAAAGGATGTGCCAGGTGGACGTCTTTTTATGTGCATTACTTGCGCACGCCACTGGGCGGGCGCGCAGCGGGTAAACACTGTGCCGTCGCATCGCTGAGGATCCGATGCGTGTACCTGGCGGCCGCGTTGTCCGCAAGAGCTCCACGTCCTGTCAGAGGAGAGGAGACCGATCTGTGTCCCTTGTACATAGGGACACGGCATCGGTCACCTCCCCCAGTCACCCCCCCTCCCCCCACACAGTTAGAACACTCACAAGGAATACATTTAACCCCTTCCTCACCCCCTAGTTTTATCCCCTTCCTTGCCAGTCACATTTATACAGTAATTAGTGCATTTTTATAGCACTGGTCGCTGTATAAATGTGAATGGTCCCAAATTTGTGTCAAAAGTGGCCAATATATCTGCCAATATATCTGCCGCAATATCGCAGGCTTGACAAAAAAAATTAAAATTGCAGATCGCCGCCATTACTAGTAAAAAATAAAAAAATAAAAAATTAATTATAAATCTATCCCCTATTTTGTAGGCGCTATAACTTTTGCGCAAACCAATCAATATACGCTTATTGCGATTTTTTTATTTTTTTTTTAACAAAAATATGTAGAAGAATAGGTATCGGCCTAAACTAAGGAAAATTTTTTTTTTTTTTTAAATTGGGATATTATTATAACAAAAAGTAAAAAAAATTTTTTCCCAAATTTCTGTCTTTTTTTGTTTATAGCGCAAAAAATAAAAATTGCAGAGGTGATCAAATACCACCAAAAGAAAGCTCTATTTGTGGCGAAAAAATTATAAAAATATCATTTGGGTACAGTGTTGTATGACCGCACAATTGTCATTCAAAATGCGTCGGCGCTGAAAATTGGTCTGGGCAAGAAGGGGGTTTAAGTGCCCAGTAATGAAGTGGTTAAGGGCTAGTTTACACTTGCTTCAAAACAAGGCTTCGGACAGACTTTGTTAAAGGGGAGTTCCAGGCTTTTATTATGTTTATTAAAAGTCAGCAGCTACAAAAGTGTAGATGCTGGCTTTTAACCACTTAAGGACCGCCTACTGCACATATACGTCAGCAGAATGGCACGGCTGGGCACATCAACATATATATACGTTGGTTTTAGTAACCAGCCGTGGGTCACGGGTGCGCGCCCGCGGCGAGCTCCCGTGACCCGGTCTGAAGCTCCGGGACCGCGGGACTCGCGGACCCGATCGCCGCTGCAGTGCGGCGATCCGTCCCTGGAGCTGAAGAACAGGGAGAGCCGTGTGTAAACACGGCTTCCCCGTGCTTCACTGTGGCCGCAGCATCGATCGCGTCATCCCTGTTATAGGGGGACGTGATCAATGACGTCACACCTACAGCCACACCCCCCTATAGTTGTAAACACACACACAGGGAACACTCAAAGTCACAGCGCCCCCTGTGGTTAACTCCCAAACTGCATCTGTCATTTCCACAGTAAACAATGCAATTTAAAAGCATTTTTTGCTGTGAAAATGACAATTGTCCCAAAAATGTGTCAAAATTGTCCGAAGTGTCCGCCATAATGTCGCAGTCACGAAAAAAAATCGCTCATCGCCGCTATTGGTAGTAAAAAAAAAAAAATTAATAAAAATGCAATAAAACTATCCCTTATTTTGTAAACGCTAAAAAATTTTTGCGAAACCCAACCGATAAACGCTTATTGCAATTTTTTTTTTTTTTTTTTACCAAAAATAGGTAGAAGAATACGTATCGGCCTAAACTGAGGAAAAAAAACGTTTTTTTATATGTTTTTGGGGGATATTTATTATAGCAAAAAGTAAAAAATATTGCATTTTTTTTAAAATTGTCGCTCTATTTTTGTTTATAGCGCAAAAAATAAAAACCGCAGAGGTGATCAAATACCACCAAAAGAAAGCTCTATTTGTGGGGAAAAAAGGACGCCAATTTTGTTTGGGTGCCACGTCGCACGACCGCGCAATTGTCAGTTAAAACGGCGCAGTGCCGAATCGCAAAAAGGGGCAAGGTCCTTTACCTGCATTTTGGTCCGGGTCTTAAGTGGTTAATAAACAAACCGCTCCTCTCCCCCCCCCCCCTCTCCAGCTGGCGTCTTCATTATTAGTGTGGGCACCCGGCCGTGACAGCTTGGCTTCACGGCCAGGTACTCGCTGCGCATATGCGAGCGGCGCTGCGCACTGTGATTGGTCAGACAATCGCCTGGGACCTGTCACGTGTCCCAGGCGATCGACTACAGGGAAGGACTGCTGTAGGCGATATGACGTATCGCCTAAGCAGTCCCTGGGCGGAAGGAGGAAGTGGGACAGGAAGTCCCACTCCTCCTGAAGCCCCCACTCCCCTCCAAAAAAATGACGTGAGGGATCAAGGAGTGAATTAAGCGGAAGTTCCACTTTTGGGTGGAACTCCGCTTTAAAGCTCTCTGAACGCCAGTCAAAACTCCTGTCACTAAATAAAATGGTTAGCTTACAGTCCTGTTTACATACACCTTGGCAGGGCTTCGAAGAGGCTTTGGTGGGACTTCAAACAAGCTTTGCCATAGACTTCTATAGAGGCTTGGAAGCACCACTGAGGCTACATAGGGTATAATTTATGAAGCGAAGCCAAAGCAAGGTGTAAACAGGACTGTAAGCTAACCATTTTATTTAGTGACAGGAGCTTTGACTAGCATTTAGAGAACTTTTAACAAAGCCTTGTTGAAGCAAGTGTAAATGCGCCCTTAACCACCTCTGACCCGGCCACTGCACATATACGGCCGGGTGGGTGCTTCCTCCTTCTAAGTTGACATTAAGGAATGTCCCTCAGAAGGAGGGGGATCGCGTACCCGTGCAGTGGCGCAATCCCGATGCACTTGTGTCACCCAGACACGACACATCACTGATCAGCAGGAGGGTTCTGGGATTGGCCCTCCTGATCACATGACGGCTGTGTCCAGTCACAGCTGTCATGTGATGTAAATTGCCGGTTGCTAAGTGATCGACTCTTCTCTCCTCACATAGAGCATTACCATCTGTATGTGTGGGGTGGGGAAATGCCTCCGTCACTTATGATTTGCCCAGTAAAGTGACGGCTTCCTGGTGCAGGGGTGCCTAGCCAATTGAAGAGCGAGGGCCCTGTAAGTAACTGGTTAATTGCCACAATGAACTATGGGGTTTTACCGCCCCCCCAAACCGCAAATGTAAACAAGCCTTTATGGTCCCAAGCCCCTTGCTTTCACACTGATGTGCTGCAGTTTACCCATGCAGTGCATCTTCAGTTTTCCTGTGGGTTAGCTGCACTTTGCTATAGACTTCTATTATATCTTGCAGGTGTGGTGCACTTTCTGAAAGCACACCAAACCTGCAGGTCATAATAGCAGTCTGGCTCAGTGCAGGTAACCCACAGCTGCACTGCGCTACACCTGCGGATCAGTTTAAAAACCGCTCAGTAACCATTGCAGAACAGATATGCCCATTGCTATATACTGTGTATATATATATATATATATATACTGTCATTTTCATAAACTCGCATATAAATGATCCTTCATTGCAGTAGTTGCTGTCCCAGGCAGGGTGCATTAGGTATAACTCTGCCTTGGACAGGAGTCGGCACTTTAGAGCTCAGTGATCATCAACTCTGTCCTCAGGGCCCACTAACAGGCCAGGTTTGCAAGATAACTGAAATACATTGCATGTGATATAATTTGCTTTTCAGTAATTGCTGTATTCTAGTCTGCATCTTCCCAAGGTATTACATAAAACCTGGCCTGTTAGGCTGGATTCACACCTATGCAGTTTTAGTGCTTTATGCATTTTGCAGATTTGCACTACAGTCCATTTAACATGGTTTTCTATGGAACACGTTCTGTAGTGCAAATATGCAATAAGCACTAAAACTCGATAGGTGTGAATCCAGCCTTAGTGTGCCCTGAGGACAGGGTTGATGACCACTGCTATAGAGGAAGTATCGACTTATGCGGCTCTGCTCCCTCTGCAGCCAGTTGCTTCTTCTACCGCCAGCTCCATCCACAACACTGATGCTCTGGGATGGCAGGTCAGCAACACGTAATCTATGCTTTATATAACCACTTGCTGGGAGGATATATATTACAGTATCTCACAAAAGTGAGTACACCCCTCCCATTTTTGTAAATATTTTATTATATCTTTTCATGTGACAACACTGAAGAACTGACACTTTGCTACAATGTAAAGTAGTGAGTGTACAGCTTGTATAACAGTGTAAATGCATTAATGTCTAAACCACTGGCAACAAAAGTGAGTATACCCCTGAGGCTGCGTACACACGATCAGACCGGTCCGATGAAACTGGTCTGCAGACAAGTTTCATTGGACCAATTCGATGGTGTGTACGGCCCATCGGACCGTTGTCCGTCGGACCAAAGTTTTAAAACTTGCTTTAAAATCTGTCCAAAGGACACCTGTCCGTCGGACAGATTCGATGGTTAGTACACAAAAGCATCGGACCAAAAACCCGCGCATGCTCAGAATCAAGTCGACGCATGCTTGGAAGCATTGAACTTCCTTTTTTCAGCACGTCGGTGTGTTCTACGTCACCGCGTTCTGGTCTGATTGGATTTTTGGTCCGATGGTGTGTACACACATCAGACCATTAGACCACTTCAGCCTGGTCCGATGAAAACGGTCCGTCGGACCAGTTTCATCAGACCAGTCTGATCGTCTGTACGTGGCCTGAGTGAAAATTTCCAAATTGGCACTAATTAGCTACTTTCCCTCCCCTTTCCCAGTGTCATGTGACTCGGTGTTACAAGGTCTCCGGTGTGAATGGGGAGCAGGTGTGTTAAATTTGGTGTTATCGCTCTCAATCTCTCATACTGGTTACTGGAAGTTCAGCATGACACCCCATGGCAAAGAACTCTGAGGATCTGAAAAAAAAATGTTTGACCATGTTCGACCAAAGAAGTTGAGTGCATGTGCTGAGCGTCATATCCAGAGGTTGTCTTTGGGAAATAGATGTATGAGTGCTGGCAGCATTACTGCAGAGGTTGAAGGGGTGGGGGGTCAGCCTGTCAGCGCTCAGACCATGCGCTACACACTGCATTAAATTGGTCTGCATGACTGTTGACTCAGAAGGAAGCGGCCTCTAAAAATGATGCACACGAGAGCCCATAAAGTAGACTAAGGACATGGATTAAGTGGAACCATGTTCAGATTTTGTCAAGCATGTGTTTTTAGCGGCAACCAGGTGAGGCGTACAAAGACAAGTGTGTCTTGCCTACAGTCGAGCATGGTGGTGGGAGTGTCGTGGACGACCACTGCCTTGGTAAAGCTGATGGACTGGCCAAGCATGTCTCCCAGACCTAAACCCTATTGAGCGTCTGTGGGGCATCCTCAAACGAAAGGTGGAAGAGCACAAGGTCTCAAACATCCACCAGCTCCTTGATGTCATGGAGGAGTGGTAGAGGACTTCAGTGGCAACCTGTTAGAGGGGTGTTCCAGCCAAAAGTTATGTTTATTAAAAGTCAGCAGCTACAAAAAGTGTAGCTGCTGGCTTTTAATAAACATTCACTTACCTGCTCCAGCGTTCCAGCGACGCGCCGGCCGGGGCTCCGCTCCCCCCCCCCCTCCCCGGCCGGCGTCTTCATTCTAACTGTGGGCACCCAGCCGTGACAGCCTTCGACTTCACGGCCATGGACCCACTGCGCATGTGCGCGCGGCCCGCCGCTGATTGGACAGGCGATCGTCTAGGACCTGTCAGTGTCCTAGGCGATCGCCTAGGGGAGGGGCTGCAATAAGGCGATTAAGCTTAATTGCCTTACCAGCCCCTCGGCGGAAGGAGGAAGTGGGACAGGAAGTCCCACTCCTTCTGAACCCCCCCCCCCCAAAAAAAAATTACATGCCAAATGTGGCATGTAAGGGGGTGAGGAGTGGATTAAGCGGAAGTTCCATTTTTGGGTGGAACTCCGCTTTAAGCTCTGGTGAGCTCCATGCCCAAGATGGTTAAGGCAGTACTGGAAAATATTGACATTTTCACTTGGGGGTGTATTTACTTTTGTTGCCAGCGGTTTAGACATTGATGGCTGTGTGTTGAGTTATTTTGAGGGGACAGAAAATTGATACGGTTATACAAGCTGTACTCTCACTACTTTACATTGTAGCAAAGTGTAATTTCTTCAATGTTGTCGCATGAAAAGATATAATAAAATATTTACAAAAATTTGAGGGGTGTACTCACTTTTGTGAGATACTGTGTATATATGTGAATTTCCATTACTAAGGAGAACACACTGAGGATCAACCTGGAGCTTTAGAACAGGAATCCTCATTGAGGGGGAAAAACTGACACCTTTTAACCACTTCCCTACCGGGCCATTGTGAAATGACGTCCCCCCCCCCCCCCCAAAACACCCTCCATATGACGGCCTCAGGTTCTCGCTGCTATTGCGTCCCCATTGGCACAGCCCCTCACCGATCAGGGCAAAGGGCTAATGAAATTTGGCACTTTACCACGTGACCAGCTGTGTCCAATCGCAGCCGGTCACATGTAGTCTGTTAGTAACCCTCGGACACAGCCTATTCTCGATCAGGGTAGAGAGCCAATTTAACCACTTAAGACCCGGACCAATACGCTGGTAAATGACCCAAGGTGTTTTTGCGATTCGGCACTGCGTCGCTTTAACAGACAATTGCGCGGTCGTGCGACGTGGCTCCCTAACAAAATTTGCGTCCTTTTCTTCCCACAAATAGAGCTTTCTTTCGGTGGTATTTGATCGCCTCTGCGATTTTTATTTTTTGCGCTATAAACTAAAATAGAGCCACAATTTTAAAAAAAAAACACAATTTTTTTACTTTTTGTTATAAAAAAAATCAAATAAACTAAATTTTAGTAAAACATTTAGGCCAAAATTAATTCAGCCACATGTCTTTAGTAAAAAAAAAAAATCGCAATAAAAAAAAATAGCTACCTAGCGGGAACAGCGACACTAATACAGCGATCAGAAAAATGATCGCTTAGTGACGCTGGCAATAGGGAGTGAAAGGGTTAACTAGGGCGGTGATCAGGGGGTTAAAACTTTATTAGGGGGGGTGGGGGGGCTATCCTGAACCTAACACTAACTGTTTTTTACACTGCCTGTCACACTGACACTAAATGCAGTGATTAGATCACTGCATTCAGTGACACTGTGACAGGGGGGTGGGGGGGGCGATCACAAGGGGTTAATATGCCTATGTGAGTGTGTGTCAGTGTTGTGTTGGTGCACACTTACTTGTGATGTCTTCTCTCATCAGCAGCGCTGGGAAACAGCGCTGCGATGAGAGATTACATCATTTCCTCCTTCCTGTGTAAACACAGGAGGAGGAACTGACACGATGGGAGCGCGCTCCCATTGGCTGGGAGCGATCGCGGGGGGGGCGGAAATCACGGACATCCGCCCGCTCGTCGGCGATCGCTCCCAGAGGCAGGGGGACCCCCGCACGCCGCGGAGGGGGTCCCGATGGGACCCCCGAACCGCACGAAGGCGGGGACGTAAATTTACGCCCTTGTGCCTGTACGAGCCATTCTGTGGCCGTATATGTGCGTGCGGGGGTCCTTAAGTGGTTAATTGGCTCTTTACCACATGACCGGCTGTGTCTAATCACAGCCAGTCACAAATGTCGACAAATGGCTGTAGCGCCATTTCTGGGTTCTCCTCCCAGCAGGAGTATGCCAGATTGCCCCCCCAAATAAAGAGAACCCATTGCAGGCCATCAGGAGTACCTGAGTATCTGTCTCCAGCCCTTAAGTACCCAAATAGTTGTCACCTGTTGGGGTGTTTTCTTATCAAAATTGGGGCATTTGTTGTTAGAGGTAGACCGATATGGGTTTTTCTCTGGTCGATGCTGATATTTAGAAATTGGGGTGGCCGATGGCCGATATATGATGCCGATTTTTTTTTTTTTTTTTTTTTGAGGCCGATTCTTTAGGCCATGGGTCCTCAAACTACGGCCCTCCAGCTGTTCAGGAACTACAATTCCCATCATGCCCTAGTCATGTCTGTGAATGTCAGAGTTTTACAATGCCTCATGGGACTTGTAGTTCCGCAACAGCTGGAGGGCCGTAGTTTGAGGATCCCTGCTTTAGGCCAATTAAAAAAAACAAAAAACCTCACCCACTCCACTCCTTCCTGCTTACTCCTGTCACTCTAGCACACACTTGATGTCCTCAGTACAGATGGCACTGGTTTGGCAGTGGTGGGTGACACTTGACAGATGGCACTGATTGGCGGTGGCACTGTAATAGTCTCCCTCTCCCTCCTCACCCGAGCAAGTGGGAGTGTCTATACACGGCTATTCAAACGAATGCTGTAATGTTCCCCGCACGCTGATTAACGCGGCGGCTTTGCGGTATGCGGCACACATATCTTATAAATTTTTCACTTTTTGTGTAAAAAAATATACGTTTTCATTTTCTTTCTGTGTTTTTAGAAGACCTTTGGAAAAAAAATGAATAGTTCAAAAGACTCCTTATGCCTCAAAGATTATACATTGGGGTGTTTGCTTTCCAAAATGGAGTAATTTTGTAGGTAATTCCATTGTCGTGGTGCTCCCGGGCCTTCAAAAGTGTGATAGGTTGTTAGGAAATTAGATGTGTAATTTATGCTACTAGAATGCCTGACAGTGCTCCCTGTTGGACCTCTCTATGTGGCCAGGTTTAAAAAAAGTCTCGCACACGTGATATCACCGTACTCAGGACGAGTAGCAGAATGTATTTTGGCGTGTAATTGGAAGTGTGTATACGCTATGTGTGAGAAATAACTTGTTATGATTTTGTGTAAAAAAAAAAAAAGATTTATTTTCCTAAGAATTGTGGGAAAAAATTACAACTTCAAAAAACTCACCATGGCTCTTACTAAATACCTTGGACTGTATACTTTTTCAAAAAGGGGGGTATTTGTACTTTCCTGACATTTCAGAGCCTCAAGAAATTACAGGTGCTTGTAGACTCTCTATAACTTTCACACAAACCAAATAATATATTACAAAGATATGTAGCAGTATATATTTTGGCCCAAATTTATGATCATAAATATTTACTTATTTGCTAAATGTTTTTTTTTTTTTTTTTCACTTATGTCACAAAAAGAACATCAGTGGTGATTAAATACCACCAAAAGAAAGCTCTATTCGTGTGAATTTTTGTTTGTTTGCGTACAGTGTTGTATAACTGAGTAATTGGCATTCAAAGTGCGAGAGAGCCTGGGCAGGAAGGATGTATAAATGTCCTGTATTGAAGTGGTTAAAGTATAACTAAAGTCAAAACGTGGAGTGGAGAGGGACTAGAATACAGGTGAAACTCAATTTTTTTTTTTTTTTATATCGTGCAAAAGTTCATTTATTTCACTAATGCAACTTAACCACTTGTGGCCCCGCATATGGTCAATTGACGGCAGCTTAGTGGATCTGAATATCCAAGCTGCCCTCAATTGATGGCATAGTTTTCTCTGGCCACTGGGGGGCGCGCGTCCCCGAGATGCCGATGCGCGTGCCTGGCGGTCGCGATGTCCGCCAGGTACCCACTGATCGGCAGTTTTAGAACAGGGACGTGGAGCTCTGTGTGTAAACACAGAGCTCCACGTCCTGTCAGGGAGAGGTGACAGATGCTGTTTCTCTTGTACATAGGGAGACGCCATCGGTCACCTCCCCCAGTCACCCCCCTCCCCCCCACACAGTTAGAACACACCCAGGACTCACATTTAACCCCTTCCTCACCCCCTAGTGTTAACCCCTTCACTGCCAGTCACATTTATACAGTAATTAGTGCGTTTTTATAGCACTGATCGCTGTATAAATGTGAATGGTCCCAAAAATTTGTCAAAAGTGTCCGATGTGTCCGTCGCAATATCGCAGTCCTGACAAAATTTGCAGATCGCTGTATTACTAGTAAAAAAGAAAAAAATTGTCAGAATTCTATCCCATATTTCCTAGCCACTATAACCTTTGCGCAAACCAATTACTATATGCTTATTGCGATTGTTTTTTTTACCAAAAATATGTAGAATACATATCGGCCTAAACTGAGAAATTTTTTTTTTTTTAAATTGGATTTTTAATATAGCAAAAAGTAAAAAATATTCTGTGTTTTTTTTTTTTTTTTAAATTGTCGCTCTTTTTTGTTTATAGCGCAAAAAAAAAACCGCAGAGGCGATCAAATACCACCAAAAGAAAGCTCTATTTGTGGGGAAAAAAAGGACGTCAATTTTGTTTGTAAGGCACGATCGCGCAATTTTAATTTAAAGCGACGCAGTGCTGAAAGCTGAAATTTTGCCTGGGCAGGAAGGGGGTATATGGTGCCCAGTAAGCAATTGGTTAAAAGGTGAAACTAATATGTGAGATGGACTCATTACATGAAAAGCAAGATGGTTCAAGTCGTGGTTTGTCATAATTGTGATGATTATGGCTTACAGCTCATGAAAACCCCAAATCCGCAATCTCAGAAAATTAGAATATTGTGGAAAGGTGCAATATTCTAGGCTCAAGGTATCACACTCTAATCAGCTTATATGGTCTCTCTGTCTGGTTCAGTAGGAATCACAATCATGGGAAAGACTGCTGACCTGACAGTTGGGCAGAAAACCATCATTGACACCCTCCATAAGGAGGGGAAAGCCTCAAAAGAAGTTGGATGTTCCCAAAGTGCTGTATCAAAGCACATTAATAGAAAGTTGTGTGGAAGAAAAAGGTGCACAAGCAGCAGGGATGAGCGCAGCCTGGAGAGCATTGTCAGGAAAAGGCCATTTAAAAGCGTTGGGGACTCTCACAAGGAGTGGACTGAGGCTGGAGTCGGTGCATCAAGAGCCACCACACACACGGATCTGGGATAGGGGCTTCAAATGTTGTATTCCTCCTCTCAAGCCACTCCTGAACAACAAACAACGTCAGAAGCCTCTTACCTGGGCTATAGAAAAACAGACCTGGTCTGTTGCTTAGTGGTCCAAAGTCCTCTTTTCTGATGAGAGCAAATTTTGAATCTCATTTGGAAACCAAGGACCCATTTTTTTATCAGCCCTTTTGGGGGGTCTTTGGTGAGATATCAGGGGTCTTAATGGACCCCTGACATCTCCCCTTTGAGACAGAGAAAGGGACTAAGGACACAGATTCCCCAGTCCCTTTCTCTGCAGCCTCGGCTAAAATTAATGGAGAGAAGCTCCTCTCCATTCATAAATTGAAGCATCGTAAACGCAGGTTTACGATGCTCAGTTATATGAATTAACAGAGTCGGTGATAACTGAATCTGTTCATTTGGAAAAGGTAGGAGCCGGGTTTGGTGGCTCCTACCTCGGCTCTCCATCCTGACAGATCGAGGTGGTGGAGAAGGACATTGAGGGGGAGAGTAGCACGGAGGGGGGAGAGCAGCACAGAGGATGATACAGGGGACAGTCAGCGGTTATCGTTGCGGCAAAGCATTATTCACCGCTGTATAACTTTAACTAAAGCAGCTGAAAAGGGGGCAGATCAGTGCTTGCAACTCCCCTGCCGCACCGATCACCCTGACTGCCCAGGTATCGGGTGAAGCATCGGACCATTTCCCTGAGTACCCAGGGAAATGCTCGCTATCGGTACCAATACTAGTTTCTGTATCGGGACATCCCTAATAATTATGACAAATCACGGCTTGAACAATCTTGCTTTGCATGTACAAAGCATCTCATGTATCTCCATCTCATATTTTTTCACCTTTTAAGTTGCTTTAGTGACATTAACTTTTTATTGCTTTCTCTGCCCCCTGTTGGGGAGATTTGCCCTGTTTACTGTTGTCATTGAAAGGGAAAGAAAATCCCAAATTTTGTGGTGTCCTCAGAAGGGAAAATCTTTCAGTGGGGACACCAGCTCTGGTGACTTGGGGAGCCCCAAAGGGATAGCCTTAAAGGGGTTGTAAAGGTTTGTCTTTTATTTTCTGAATAGGTTCCTATAAGCTAGTGCATTGTTGGTTCCCTTCTAAATGTTTTTTTTCTTTGTTTGTTTAAATTTCTTACTTCCTGTTAGTCCTCAGTAAGATTTCCACCATCATCCGAGCAGTGGAAAGTCATTTAGAACAGCTTACTGAACACCTTACTGAGGAGAAACAGGAAGTGAGAAATTTAGACAAAGAAAACAACGAAAAAAAACATTTAGAAGGGAAATTGAAGGAAAAGGTAAGTGAACCAACAATGCACTAGCTTTAAGGAACCTATTTAGAAAATAAAAAACAAACCTTTACAATCCCTTTAAAGTGGATTTAAGCGATCACCTTGTAAAACAACCCATTCAGTTTAAAATAGAAATGAAATGCAAAACATTTTTGTATGGATATAAAAAAACATAAATGCCCCCCCCCCCCCCTTAAGTGATCACATTCTTTCTGTTCTCAGCTGCAAAAGAGCTGGGGGAGGAGAAAAGGCAGTACACTGAGCTTCCTAGTGACAGGCTGTGAAAGGGGGGGGGTGCATGTCAGGATATGTCTGATCATTGGAGGAGACCGGGATGAGGCAGCATAGCTAGAGAACTGACCAGTTTTCTCTTCTGCTTAGGCTTCATGTACATTGCTGCTGGTAAACATTTTAGGAGCAGTTGGGTGTTTTTTTTTTTTCCAGCTGCCCCTGAACTCTCCTCTGTTATCTTATCAGTACATATACACAGGGTTGTTTCTAGGCAGTTGTTTAGAATTTTTTATTTTTTTTGCTGAACAGATGTTCAGAGGCATTTGAAACACCAAATGCCTGTAACTACTTGTAAACACAGTAACTCGCATTTGGCACATTTTGTTTACAGGTGTTTTTAATGGAGATACATTTTTGAAAAAAAAAAAAAACACACTTTTAAACGCAAATGCAACATGTAAATCGTTCAGGAGAGTTTTCCAAATGTCCTGTGTGCTTTAAGCCTAATGCCGCGTAAACATGCGGTCGTTCCCTGCAGCGCCGCGTATAGACACTCCCCTTGCTTGAGATTGGACAGATCACCCGTCCAATCCCGAGCAAGGGGGAGTGTCTATACGCGGCGGGGAACACTACAGCTATTCAAATGAAAGCTGTAATGTTCCCCACGCGTATTAACTATGCAGCGTCGGCGTTGCGATCGGCAGCGGGGTGGGGGGTATGAATTCTGATTATCGGATCTGGCATCGGGGGCATTTGCGGGAGTAATAGTACTGCCGCAAATACTCAGTATCGGTACCGATACTGGTATCGGGACAACCCTACTTGGATTTTTTGGATAATTCTAGAAGTGGTCTGGACCTGGTGCCTCCCTAGTGACTCGAGTGGGCTACATCAGTGGCGTTGTCAGAGCTTACTTGAACCTCCTTGCTCATGATGCTTTATTGAAAGGCTATTGGGGCCTCCCCCACTGCTTTGAGCTCCCTGTAGTTGGATGACATCTGACCTAGTGAGCTGTTCCATTGACATTGAGCTTTCTCCTTTCCTAGGTGAGCCCCCCCCCACCCCCAGGAACTGGCATCAGTGGTAACTTTTACGGGATTCCACTGCGCCTATGGTTTGCCCCCTTTTTAGTTTTTATTAGGGTTGTCCCGATACCGAGTATTTGCGGGAGCATTTAAAGCCGCGGCATCGCGCCACTGCATCGAAAGCCGCCGCATGGGTTAAACGGCGTGCGGGAACATCACAGCTTTCATTTGAGTAGCTGTAGTGTTCCCGCTGCGTATAGACACTCCCCCTTGCTCGGGATTGGATGGGTGATCGTGATCTGTCCAATCCCGAGCAAAGGGGGAGTGTCTATACGCGTGGGAAAAACAGCTATTCAAATGAATGCTGTGATGTTCTCCGTGCGGCGGCTTTCGGCAGCAAGGTATGTGGAGACATGGCTGGAGGGACATGGCTGCATATGTGGGGGACATGGCTGGGGGGAAATGGCTGCATATGTGGGGGACATGGCTGGAGGGACATGGCTGCATATGTGGGGGACATGGCTGGAGGGACATGGCTGCATATGTGGGGGACATGGCTGGAGGGACATGGCTGCATATGTGGGGGACATGGCTGCATATGTGGGGGACATGGCTGCATATGTGGGGGACATGGCTGGGGGGAAATGGCTGCATATGTGGGGGACATGGCTGGAGGGACATGGCTGCATATGTGGGGGACATTTAAAAAATGTATCGGTACTTGTACTCGGTCCTAAAAAAGTGGTATCGGGACAACCCTAGTTTTTATATTTGGTACCCTCCACCACTCTAGGGAGGACAGTACCTGAGGGGTGAGCAATATCTCTTGATCCAGGAACTCCTTTTTTTGTCCCAGGAAAAAGTGGTCATTTAGTGTTTAAACTAAACAATCAATACTCGGCATAAAGGGGAAGGGAGCGGCCAGAGGCGGGGGGCACCGGATATCCTCCGAGAAGGCCCTAGGACACTTTGGCTGACCTCAGCAAACCTCGGAAAGACTTCCTACCCGAGATTTGCCGAGGTCAGCCGTGCAGTCCTCAGACATTACCGTGCATTTCCGAATGGTGCCGATTAGGCTCTGCTCGGCTCCTGCGCCCTCCCCCCCACCTCGGGCCAACAGCGGTACTGAACACCACTGAATCGTGCTCGTTTTGCGAGACAACCCTCGCAAACCGAGTCACGATTTTTTAAAATGCAGTGCTCGTATTGCCAAACGCTCGTTAACCGCGTTACTCACAATCCGAGGTTCCACTGTGTGTGTGTGTGTTATATATTTTATATATTTATTATAGAAAAAAAACAGAATTTATTGATATAGAAACAAATTCATAAAAATTCAGACTGTAGTTACATTACAAACCACCAGATGTCACTAGAACTCACTAAACTCACAGTGAAAAGTGGTATAAAAATGCACTCATTACTGTGAAAATGACAATGCCAGTGAAGGGGTTAATCACTAGGGGGCGCTGTAGGGGGGGGTTAAGTGTGACCTCGTGTGTTTCTAACTGAAGAGGGGCGGGGCTGGACGTGTGACGTCAGTGATCGTCGTTCCCTATATCAGGTAACAGACGATCACTGACATTGCCACAGAGAAAAACGGGGAAGGTTTGTTTACACTCCCCTCTCCCCGTTCAGCCCCTGTGAGCCGATTGCGGGACCCCAGCGGCGATCGTGTCTGCGGGTACTGCAAGCACGGTCACAGAGTTTCGGACCAGGTTGGGAGCGAGCCGGCTTGTGGTGTGGATATATACGTCCATGTGCCCAGCCGTGCCATTCTGCCAACGTATATCGTCGTGCCGTGGTCCTTAAGTGGTTAAAGCAGATGTTGGATCACCTATAGTTTGAACAAAGGTGTAATTTGTACATATGCGGGTCAATGCGGATGCACACATGCCTTTTAACTAGGGTTGTACTCCCGCAAATGCCCCCGATGCCAGATCCGATACTACCCCCCCCCCCAATCCCCCCCCCGCCGCGGATTGCAACGCCGCTGCATACCGCAACGCTGACGCCACCTAGTTCATCAGCGCGGAGAACATCACAGCTTTCATTTGAATAGCTGTGTGTTCCCCGCCGCGCCGCGTATAGACACTCCCCCTTGCTCTGACAGTTTGATAGACAGATCACCCGTCCTCAGGATTGGTTGAGGCCGAGCACGGGGAGTGGTTGAGCCACAGCAAGCGCCAGGATTGGTTGAGGCAGAGCACGGGGAGTGGTTGTGGGGCCTGTGCTGCAAACTGCCGGGGTTGAGTATGCATCACAGGTTTTTCAACCCGACAAATCTTTGGCACAAAGACCGTCCCTGCAGTTAGTTTGACTAGTAAAAACCGCCTAGCGGGCCCGGATGTGGCCTGCGGGCTGTACTTTGAAGACCCCTGTTCTAGTAGATGACTAGTTTTGGAAGGAAAAAATTCAGCTCTAATGATGCTTTGGAATCTGCACTTTAATTGTCAGTTGCTAGCACCAGAGGGATAAAATATATTCACGCGTGTAAGATTGGATGGCAGCTTTACTGTTTTACTCGTTGGCTTGTCCTTCTGTTCAAATTTTAACTCCTGGTGAGCTATGGATTTAAGCTGGGTACACACTGGCCAAAAAATGGACAGTTCAGCAGGAACCGGCCGTACATAAACCAAATCAAATGCCCATGGGACCGTGCCAACGATAGGCTTGTGTGTGCAGCTCTCTGACGGAAAATGATCAACTTTTGTCTAAGGAACATACTGGAAAACCAGCATCCGGTCAGTGCTTGCAACCATTGGTTGCAAGCGTTGATCAGTGTATACAAAAACACAAGAGATTTCTGCACCAACATCACTTGTGTTGGTAGGGCAGTCTGTCAGGTTTTTTTTTTTTTTTTTTTTATACAGCCCACTTGGTTGAAGGGGAAAAAAATGTCTACTGTCTACCAGGCTTAAAGGAGTTGTAAAGGTAGAAGTGTTTTTATCTTAATGCATTGTATGCAGACCTTCTATGTGTAGCAGCCCCCCAGCACCTCCCAATTACATACCTGAGCACCTTCCCTCTCCAGCGATGTGCATGATCCCCTCAGCCTGATTGGCTGAGACAGAGCAGCGCCGCTATTGGCTCATGTGGCTGTCAATCAAAGTCAGTCAGCCAATCAGGGGAGAAAGGGGAAGGTATCAGGTAGGGGCTTTGTGTCTGAATGGATACACAGAGCTTTGACTCAGCTTGGGTGCCCCCTGTAGCAAGCTGCTGGCTGAGGGGCACTCAAATGAGAGAGGCGCTAGGAGAAGCAAAGAGGGACCTGAGAAGATGAGGATCCTGGCTGCTATGCCAAAAACCAACTGCACAGAGAAGGTAAGTAAAACCTGTTTAAAAAAAATAAAAATTAATGAGCCTTTACCATCACTTTAAGGGTCCTTTCACACGGAGCGGACCGTTTTTCGGTCCGCTCCGTGTGTGTCCGTCGGCTCAGCGGGGATCCCCGCTCAGCTGTCGACGGACAGGGCGGTCCCTGCACACTGTGCAGGGACCGCCCTGTCTCTCCTCTGCTCTCCCCTATGGGGAATCGGATGAAAACGGACCGTTTGTCCGTATTCATCTGATCCGTTCCGCCAGACAGAAGAAAAATACGGTTTTCTTCCGTCCGAAAAACCGGATCCAGACGGACGCGGATCTTTGCGGACGTTAGCTGATGCATCATCCGCTAATGGACACGATCCCATAGGGAACCATTACAAGTCCGTTTACGGACTTGTAAAAACGGAGGCGGACATGTGAAAGGGGCCTAAGAGCTTGCTGTCAATCATGTTCCTGGCAAGTAAGTGAGATATGAATACACAAGACATATTTCAGAATACTTGCACTATTTATTAGTTGCTGTACAGCAATAAAAACAAATCTGCATAAATGTTTATTTGATTGTTGATTAAATATATTAGATTTATTCGCTACAATAAGGAATTCATACAAAATATATTACTTGAATATAATATGAATATTCTTTTTGCAGAATATGATCCTTATAGCCCTGAACTTCCACCTGCACCTGTCGGTCCGGATGAGGACTTCTCTGGGGCTGCTCATGAGACCTGTAATGATACTCTTGAACTTGAGAGAGTTAATAAAGCCATTGAAGAAGTCAAGAGTGAGGTGGAAAGAGAGCAGAGAAAATATAAAGAACTGCTGGAGATAAAGAAAGAGTACATCCCTAGTCAAAAAAGATCGGTTAAGTCTGTCAATTCCCATTTAGAATACAGTCCAGTTGGCTCAGGAAGCAGTGCTTTATCTTATAATCCTACACTGCTGTCTCATTCAGCTAAACCATGCAAATACACGCTTGATGATTGTGAAAATGAAACCAATAAAAGACGTTCCATGGAGTATATTCCAACAGCAATTCCAAAACGCATTGTCAAAAAGTATGTTATTGATAACTCAAAGCCTTCCACAGATATGGAGTACGATCCCATGTCAAACTATTCTGCTAGACTTTTAAACAAAGCTACACGTCAAAAAGGAACTAAAAGCCCTAGAGAAAGACAGGATGAAGGTTGTGCTCCTCATGCCAAGAAGGTACGTAGGCAATCCTCTGATCTGCTATTGGAAGCTACGTTTTCTGACCCGGAAGATGATTCTGGTTCTGCCTTGTCGCTTAATAAAAGCATCTTGCGGACTGAAGTTAAGGATAAATCTGCTCAGGGGGTGATTGATTTTTCTGTGCATTCTAACATAGACGATGTTGAACAACTTAAGAAATGCAAGAGCAAAGCACATGCTAAAAAAGATAGCCTTGTGGATTCCAAAAGTGAGAAGAAAGAACTTGTTCCTGGGCCACCAATGTGTGCAGACTCAGACAAGCGTAAAACCTTCAGTAAAGAACTAAAGAAAGAAAAAAAAAGTTTGTCAAAAAAGTCTGAAATGGCAACTGTAAAAAACAGAAAGTTGGAAAGTGATAAAAAAACAAGAAAAGCTAGCATACTATCTGAAAAGAATGCCCGGTTAAATACAGACATTTCAGCAGTTAAAAACAGAGAAAAAAGTCAAAGTAAAGCCAAAAAGGAAAAGGCTAATTTGTCATTTAAAGAATCAAGTCATGGAGCAGGCGATAACGGTGGAAAGTATAAAGTTAAAGATGTAAAATCAGAATCCCAGGAAAAATCTAAAGAACTCACTGAAAAGGTGTTGAAAACTAGAACTAAGCAGAGAACTTTGAGTCACGTGGATTTATTTGGTGATGAAAGCAGTGAAGATGAAGGGAGAAAAAATAGAAATAGAAATTCTCGTTGTGAAAAAGGTACAAATAGTAAAGAGAGGATCACAAGCTCCTCCCGTAGAAGTTCAACATCTTCTCAGGACTCCTCCGAAATAGACTATTCCATTCTTGAAAAAAACTTGGACTTGGACTCGGACCCTGACCTTGACCCAATGGAGGAATGTCTGAGAGTATTTAATGAGTCTCAGGATGTTAAGACTGAAGATAAAGGAAGGAAAGGAAAGCAGGTAATGTGTTACATTATATGTTACGATATGCACTGCTCCTCATTGCTTGTACACAACGGACACCAGCCCATGTGCTAAAAAATGTTTGAGTGCTGACTGGTGTGAACAAGCTCTCAAGCGCTCAAATCGCATTCCTACATAAACAAAAATGTAGACATAAGCTATTGAAATGAAGCATTAACGTGCTGTCCATGTAGTTGTAGTGCTGCCTTGTATGAAGTTGCATCCAAATGCTAAATTGTGGTTACAGAAAGGTTTCTGAAAGCCTCTCTGAACTGTGCATCCATGTAATACAAGGTAGGACTACTTTTTACCTCCAAAACCGCTTGAAATCGTTGTTATGGTTTGAACAGTGGGCTTAAAGTTTCACAATGCATACCTGGGGTGGCCATGTTTACTCCTCGACTATATGTGTGAAGGGTGCCATGGTTGTCAATCAGGCTGGTCATACAGGTTTTCCTCTTTCTCTTTATTACATGGGGTTGGGGGAATTCATAGTCTCAGAGGAACGGATGACAACACCTTAGTAGTTCTGATACGATCAAAACTGATCGATTAAGCGACAACTGATCGATTAAGCGACAACTAATCGATTAAGCGACAACTAATCGATTAAGCGACAACTAATCGATTAAGCGACAACTAATCGATTAAGCGACAACTAATCGATTACCATGTTCATAATCTATTAATCGGCCAGTAACAGTGGGGTTACAAAAACTAAAATTGGCCCTTTATAGTACAAAAAAGCAAATCGCTACTGTTAATATTATTGCACTGTCCCACAGTAAAAAAATTAACCCCTTTACAGTAGCGATTATTTGCTCTTTTTGTACTTCTTTTTTTTTTAACCCCATTATGTTACTAAACATCTCAGGCCGGGGTCACACCTCTACTTTTTGGTGTTTTTTGCAGAAACACACTACAGTTCAGTTACATGTTTTCCTATGGGACATGTTCACATCCATGATTTTTTTTCAGCTGCTGCGTATTTGGAAAGGACAAGGACTTTTTAATGCAAAACGGTACTATTTTTTAAATTTTTTTTTTGGTTCAATATACTTCAATGGAGAAGCTGCAGAAAAGCATATAATGTGTTTTTGCGGCAATTTGTGTTTTGTAATTTGCCCAACAACAAATTTGGCTATTATCCGATTAATCCAAACAATAATCGTTGGCTGCAGCCCTATTTTTAATACATTTAGATGCACTCTGGTGTATTTTTGATGCGTTTAGATGCACTCTGGTGTGTTTTTGATGCATTCGTTCTTTATTACACCGCTAATATATACTTGCATTGACCTTGTATAGTGCTTTTCTCTCTGAGGACTCCAAGTACTTGGAGGTAGTGTTGGCCGGGAATCGAACCCGGGTCAGCTGCTGGGAAGGCAGCTATGCTCACCACTGCACCACCAACGCAAGGTAGCATGTCTTTGTAGTGTGGGAGGAAACCGGAGTATCCAGAGGAAACCCACACAAACACAGGGAGAACATGCAGATAGTGTCCTGGTCCTGCAGATTTGAACCAAGGACCCCCGGGCTGCAAGACTAACCACTAGGCCTCTGTGCTGCCCATAAACAGCCTCTGTTCTCCAAGGCCCGCCCCCGCAGAGTGGGGTACATCAGTTATGTCCACTCAAATTGCCTACAGAAGAAATCCAAATTTAACCTAAACGACTGGGGTGCAGCGGCTGTACCCTATGTGACATCTGTGTGGGTGCCGAATGCACGTCCCTGAATGCACCCAGGGTGCGTCCACAAAACGATACCCGCATGGATGTCCTTTTTGGGGTAAACGCAGCCCCCACACAGGGTACAGATTCATACACATTATGCGAGTGAAGCCTTGGACTTTTCCATGAAGGACCTCACTGGTGGGAAGAGTTCTCATTTCCCCAGCAGAGAAAGCCTAAAGAAAGCTGAAAAGACTCCTCTCACCTCTGAAGACGAGAAGAGTTCCAACCTCCCCTCATAGCTGGTGCAACACATGCCTGAAAAACATACTGGCCTCCAACCTCCCCCCACAGCAGGTCCAACACGCCTGCAGGAAAGTCTATTGGCCTCCAAGCTCCTCTTACAGCCGGTCCATAGAGCAGCACAATTAATCGTTAAAAAATCGTGATCTGGATTCATCCCCCCTGACAATCTCCAATGCAGAGTTTGAGGATTCTTTCATAAAACAAGTGGAGAGACTTTATCTGCTCACTCAGCTGTCAAAAGAAAATATCCGGCAGTCTGCCAAGTTTTTAACAGGAAACATTGTAACTAATGCTTCCTTCTTGGATCAAAGGGATAAACTTTAATGAATAAAAAAAAAAGAAACAGTAAAGTTAGCCCACTTTTTTTGTTTTAGTGTGGAAGATGTTACGCTGCGAGAATCACGATTTATCTTCTAAGCCAAAAAATCGTGATTCTCATTTTAGCCACAATCGTGCAGCTTGACCAGTTTAACACACGCCTGCAGGAAAGAAAAAATCTACTGGCTTCCAACCTCCCCTCACAGCCGGTCCAAATCATACTGTCTTTTTATTTTATTTATTTTTATTTCTATTTTTGTTTCTTTTTCTGATTCTTTTTCTTTTGTCCATGGTACTCAATGGTACTTCTGCAGGGGGGAGCTGATGACACTTCTGGTCTTTGAATTTCCTTCTTGTTTTCGTACTTGTTTTCCTTCTTGTTTTCGTACTTGTTTTCGTACTGACAGGGAGTGCCACTTTTTTGTGGAGTCTGTGTCATCGTCGCTTTCTGGAGGAAGCGTAGACCAATGACGATGTTTTCGTGGCATCCTTGGGTGGAGGTATTTCTTTGCTGCTTTCTGAAATAGACGGCTATGTTTTCGTCGAGGACCAGTTTCATCGTCCATTCCTGGAGGAAGCGTAAAGCGAACATGACGTTCTGGTTTCTTTTTGTAGAATATGCACTCTGGTGGAGTCTCCTTTTGGAAGTCGCACTCTGGTGGAGTCTCCTTTTGGAAGTCGCACTCTGGTGGAGTCTCCTTTTGGAAGTCGCACTCTGGTGGAGTCTCCTTTTGGAAGTCGCACTCTGGTGGAGTCTCCTTTTGGAAGTCGCACTCTGGTGGAGTCTCCTTTTGGAAGTCGCACTCTGGTGGAGTCGCCTCGCCTGTTTTTTTTTCCTTTGTCCGGTTCTGTGATGATCGAGGGTTCTTCTGGTGGAGTCACCTTGTGGAAGTCTAACTCTGGAGTGGCTACGTCTGGGGCGCACTCTGTTGGAGTGGCCACGTCTGGGGCGCACTCTGTTGGAGTGGCCACGTCTGGGGCGCACTCTGTTGGAGTGGCCACGTCACATGCTGGTTGAGCCTCAATGTAGCTTTCACATTCTGTCTCGCTCACTGGGGCAGACCTGCCTTGTGAGCTGTCTCTGCAGTAAATACTGCGTACATCTGTGTAGCGGAGTACAATATTAAACTCCACGATCTCCGCTGGTAACTAGGGTAAATCCACAGTCAGCATTGACAAGTAAGGCAATGTCCCAAATCTCCCCAGTAACCGGACAACACACAGCTCTGAGAGTCAACTGACTTTTTATTCACAGGCTTCCATATTTATAGAATTCCCCATGCAAGGGGTTTCCAAACAGCCAAATAGATTTAACAGGGGTAATACAGGGAGGACCAGATGGGGAACTTAACAGTTTGGATAATTCTCCCATCAGGCATTGCTGCATGAGGGAAAAGTCGGTTGAGAGCTGGGGTCTGGGGTTATGTGTTGTGGGAGTTTGGTTTAAAACTGCCGAACACCGATTGGGCAACATAAAACTAAGTACTTGAATGCTAGTGGCTTACGGCTGCCAGCATACCAATTACTATGCCCACATAAGACCCAGCAGAATACAGACAACCTTTTGACATGTAACGTCCAGCGTTCCAGAAGTGGCTAGGTTTGCCACAATGCTCCCCCAGAACCAAGCCGGCATACACAGTCTGATCCCAACGGATCGGCTTGGGGATGTCCGGGGGTGTAATTTCACAGATCACTTTTCAAGTTCAGTTTGTCTAGATAACCCGTCGGCGTTACCGTTTTGCTTCCCTGGTCGGTAGTGGATTGTAAAGTCAAACGGCTGCAGCGCCAAACTCCAGCGCAGCAGCCGGGCATTGTCTCCCGCCACACGGTTTAGCCACACCAACGGGTTGTGATCTGTGAGTAGCGAAAAAGGTTGTCCATACAAATACGGCTGCAACTTTTTGAGGGCCCACACCACGGCCAGGCATTCCTTCTCAATGGCGGCGTAGCTTACTTCTCGTGGCAATAACTTTCGGCTCAGGTAAGCTACTGGGTGTTCTCCGCCATCGGCTCCCACTTGGCTCAGCACTGCTCCCAATCCAAACATTGAAGCGTCCGTATGGACAAGGAATCTTTTAGTTGGATCAGGAGCAGCAAGTACAGGGGCATTAGTTAGAGCAGTCTTTAGTTGTTGGAATGCCTGATCACACTCTGTGGCCCAGACAACCTGTCGGGGCAGGTTCTTGCGTGTCAAGTCAGTCAAGGGTTTGGCCAGGGCACTATAATTGGGTACGAATTTTCTATAGTACCCCGCAGTACCTAGAAACGCTAGCACTTGGGTTTTCGTCCTGGGGGTGGGCCATTTAGCTATGGCTTCAACTTTAGCTGGTTCGGGTCTCTGTCGCCCGCTCCCCACCCGGTGGCCCAAGTACTGCACTTCGGCCATCCCTATATGACACTTGCTGGGTTTCAGTGTTAACCCTGCCTCTCCAATACGATCTAGAATGGCCCCTATGTGTTGTAGGTGCTCTGCCCAGGTCTGGCTAAATATGGCGATGTCGTCTAAATAGGCACATGCGTATTCCTGGAATCCGTCCAATAACCGATCGACCATCCGCTGAAAAGTTGCCGGAGCGTTCTTCATCCCGAATGGCATGACCCGAAATTGATACAGGCCAAACGGGGTGACAAACGCCGACTTGGGGATGGCCTCCTCGGCCAGTGGAATCTGCCAGTATCCCTTACATAAGTCTATGGTAGTGAGATACCGGCCCCGTGCCATCTTATCCAGCAGCTCGTCTATCCGGGGCATCGGATAGGCATCAGACACCGTTTTGTCATTTAGCCTCCGGTAGTCGACACAGAAACGTGTCGTGCCATCCTTCTTTGGTACCAGCACTACTGGCGATGCCCAGGGGCTATCGGAAGGTTCGATAACCCCCAGCTGCAACATCTCGTCAATCTCAGTCTTCATATGCGTCCTGACTGCTTCAGGGACACGATATGGGGTTTGCCGCATAGGTAGCTGTCCCGGGGTCTCGACTCGGTGAGTGGCCAGCGGAGTGTACCCAGGTAAATTGGAGAAGGTAGCCCCTTTAGCTACAATCAGCTCTTGTACCTGGGCACGCTCCTGAGGGCTTAGCCGCTCCCCCAGCTGAACCCCCTTGGAGGGCTCCGTCTGTCCCTCCTGTTCTAAGAGGTCAGGTAGTGGCAGATTCTCCTGATCCTCCGAGGCGGAAGCGCATATGGCGGCCACATCCTCTATCCTCTCATGGTATGGTTTGAGCATATTCACGTGGAACATGCGTCTCTCCCCTACCCCTGAGCAGGGGCCAATCACATAGGTGGTGTCACATCTCTGTTCCACCACCTGGTATGGGCCTTGCCAGATGGCCTGCAGCTTGTCTGTGCGGACCGGTTTTAAAATCAAAACCTTTTGTCCCACCTGAAAGCTGCGGTCTCTGGCTCCCCTATCGTACCAGCGGCGCTGACGTTGTTGGGCCGCCCGGAGGTTGGTGCGCACAGCCTGGGTTAGCGCCTCCAGACGGTCCCTGAACTCCAGTACGTAGGATACAATAGGGGTTCCGTCTGGGCTACTCTCCCCCTCCCAATGCTCTCTAATTAGGTCTAGTGGCCCTCGCACCCTTCTCCCAAACAGTAATTCAAAAGGGGAAAACCCTGTTGACTCTTGGGGTACCTCTCTATAAGCGAAGAGCAGATGGGGTAGAAAGCGCTCCCAGTCTTTATGAGCCTCTCCAAATGTACGGAGCATCTGCTTCAGCGTACCATTTAAACCTTTCGCATAGACCATTGGACTGGGGGTGGTACGCCGAATTTACTATTGGCTTAATGCCACATATCTTCCATAGTTGTTGGGTTACCTCGGCGGTGAACTGGGTGCCTCTATCGGATATGATTTCTTGGGGAAACCCCACCCTGGAAAATATTTTCATTAAGGCCTCTGCCACAGTTTCGGCATGAATGTTGGTGAGGGCTATAGCCTCGGGGTACCGGGTGGCATAGTCCACTACAGTTAAAATATATCTTTTCCCGGAGGGACTGGGTTTTGGTAAGGGCCCCACTATATCTACGGCCACCCTACTGAAGGGTTCTTCAATAATGGGAAGAGGACATAACTTGGCTTTGTGGCGGTCACCTCGCTTGCCTACTCGCTGGCAAATGTCACAGGAGGTGCAGTATTGCCTCACATCCTTGGAGATCCCTGGCCAGAAGAAAGCGTGGGTCAACCTGTATCGGGTACGTGTCATCCCCAGATGCCCAGACAGGGGAATGTCGTGGGCAATCCGAAGCAGTTCTTGCCTATACTTCTGGGGAACCACTAACTGTTTAGTCGTTACTGTGGCCGACCCTCCCACTCCTCTTTCAGCAATGCGGTAAAGTAGCCCTTTCTCCCAGGTGTACCGCTCCCCCTCTAGCCCAGCCTGGTCAGCGTGTACCCTGTCCCTGTATACCTGTAGCGTGGGGTCTGACCTCACCTCGGCCTCAAACTTAGTCGGGGTATCCCAGGACATACGTGTCGTGTGGGGGTCATGGTCTCTTACCGGAGCTTCAGAGTGTGTCGGTGGAACCGTGGTGCGAGCCTGTTGTCGTGTGGTCACTGGATGGGCTTCCTGGTATGGGGCCTGGGGTACAAAAGCAGAGGTCATCTGGCCCAAGTCATTTCCCAGCATAACATCTGCTGGTAAATTTTGCATGAGGCCCACTTCTACCGTCCCCCCTCCCACACCCCAATCCAAATGTACTTTGGCAATGGGTAGTCGGTACACTGCTCCCCCTGCCACTCGTACTGCCACTGATCCGCCAGTGTGTGCCGAGTCAGGGACCAAATGGGGTGCTATCAAGGTTAAAGTAGCTCCTGAATCCCGAAGTCCCTGGACTTCTTTCCCCTCCAAGGTCACTGGCTGTCGATGATGCTGCCGGTTATCCGTGGCTCGGACTGTCATCACCTCATGCAAGATTCCCAGGGGTTCTTCCGTTGGAATGCTCAACATCTCTTGAGTGGCCGGCTCCCGTTGATAATGATGGGCAGCAGCCCTTGGTGCCGGGTTCGGTCGGCCTTGGTTCCAGGCGGGTCTGCCCCGGTTTTGGGTGCACTCGCGTGCCATATGTCCCCACTGTTTGCAGGTGTGGCATTGGATGTTGGCACGTCCGTTATATCTGGAGGGTGGTGGTAAAGTCCCTTGGGATTGATGAAAAGGGGAGGCTGTGAGACCGGGGGGTGGTAGAGTACTGGGTGGTCCCGCGGGTCGAGGATAACTCTTGGTTAGGGGCCCATGATGTCTCCTTGCATCAAAATGCTGATCCGCTAATCGAGCCGCTTCGGTTAGGGTGAGAGGTTTCCTGTCTCGCACCCATTCTTGTGCCTCTGGGGACAAACCGTTGAAGAATTGCTCCAACAGCATTAACTGTCTCAATTCCTCCATAGTAGTGGCTTGGCTGGCTTGTATCCACCCTTGGGAAGCTTGGTCCAGCTTGTGTGCCCATTCAGCATGTGAATCCTTCTCTGGTTTGCGTAGGTTTCTAAACTTGCGCCGGTATGCCTCTGGAGTAATGGCATATCTCTCTAATATCGCTCGCTTCACTTTATCATAATCCTTGCTGTCCTCACTGGGTACAGCGCGATATGCTTCTGCTGCCCGACCTGCCAGCTTGCCTGCTAGCAATGGGACCCATACAGTCCGTTCCAAGTCATGTAAATCACACAGTCTCTCAAAATCCTGTAAATACCCATCAATCTCATCCTTCTCCTCGCAAAACATTTTAAAGGCATGATAGGGAATTTTGGGTTTTACCTGGTTGTAGAGTGACCCAGTAGTGGATTCTGCTCGAGATTGTGTATACTGCGGACTGTGTGCCATCACGTACTCCTGCACATTCGCCATTACCATGTGCAGCATGGCATCTGATATAGGCTGTGGCAAAAATTCCAGCCTGGTCCTCATTTCTCTCTGGTAGAGGGTTTCTTCCATGGCTGCTGGTGGTGTAGCACTGCGGGCTCTGTCTCCCTCCATCAGCTCGGCAGTTAGTACAGCTTTGGATTTGTTGCTGGCTACCTTACCCCTGGCTTCTAGCAGTTCCTTTAATGTCTGCCGCTTTAGCCTAGAATAATCCGTCTCCATTTACATCGGTAGTTCACATTGCACGAATTGCGCTTATTGGCTGTAAGGTTGGATCCCGTCGCTTGCCACCAAATGTAGCGGAGTACAATATTAAACTCCACGATCTCCGCTGGTAACTAGGGTAAATCCACAGTCAGCATTGACAAGTAAGGCAATGTCCCAAATCTCCCCAGTAACCGGACAACACACAGCTCTGAGAGTCAACTGACTTTTTATTCACAGGCTTCCATATTTATAGAATTCCCCATGCAAGGGGTTTCCAAACAGCCAAATAGATTTAACAGGGGTAATACAGGGAGGACCAGATGGGGAACTTAACAGTTTGGATAATTCTCCCATCAGGCATTGCTGCATGAGGGAAAAGTCGGTTGAGAGCTGGGGTCTGGGGTTATGTGTTGTGGGAGTTTGGTTTAAAACTGCCGAACACCGATTGGGCAACATAAAACTAAGTACTTGAATGCTAGTGGCTTACGGCTGCCAGCATACCAATTACTATGCCCACATAAGACCCAGCAGAATACAGACAACCTTTTGACATGTAACGTCCAGCGTTCCAGAAGTGGCTAGGTTTGCCACAATCTGCAATTAAAAAGAATGAGATTTAGCACCTTCACCTACATTTCTTTATACAACATAGAGAGAAAAGTTCAAAATTCCAAAATGACTAATGTTGGCCTTCATATAAAAATTCTGGTTGCCTGGCAGTTATGCTGACCCACTAAAATGAATGGAGTCAGAAAGAGGACTGATTCTTCACTTCCAGGTGCAGTGGAGTAATCTGCAGTGCTTCTGTTTCTTATTATGAAATGCCCGGCCTCCTTTATTGTCATCCCTCCAATTGTTGCGGTGGATTGATACAGAAGAGGCCGGGACCTGGAACAGCTGCATTGCAGATTACTCCGCCACACCTTAGTGAAAAAATAGTCCCCTGCGCGTTTTGGATCGATAGCCATGCGATTCTGTCATGTGACAACCGTGACAAGATTTTGCCATGTTTGGGGGGCCATTAAGAATAATTCGAAAGCTTTCTTCACATTTTCCAATGATTTAAAATTGCAGGCAGAATCATATCACTTCTGCCAGCCAATTCCAAATTGCCCTTGTGGGCGGGGTCTAAGGCAGAATTCCAGGCAAATGATTAAATAGTTACTGTCTGTGGGAGCTGCTTTATAGCAAAGCCCTGCAGCAACTTACTGGGGCCCCATTTGTTCAGCAGGGGGGAGGGGGGGTATCAAGGGTTTATTTATTGCCTGTGGGGTCCATACAAAGTGATCTTCTGCACCGCAGTTCCCAATAATTAAATGTAAGCTTTGGCCTCTTGTCTATTAATCAATCAGGGACAGGCTTGAATAGTAATTGTTGGAAAATCCAGCACTGCAGATTACGCCACCTGCACACTAAAGACATTAAATAACCCCAGCCTGTAATAAGGGGAGTGCAAAGCTTGTTTGAAAAATAAAAATTGGTTGGCAGCTGTTAGGTGGTGGGATTGGCTCCCTGTATACGGCGCCGAGAATTACTGTTTGCTGTTTTTTGCCCTGTAAACAGCAATCTGATGATTTTTAAAGCAATGTCCATGGCCATCCCTATACATGTGTACATATGGGGGGGTGTGACCCCCTCATCATTGTTCATGGCCATCCCTATACATGTGTACATATGGGGGGTGACCCCTCATCATTGTTAATGGCAATCCCTATACATGTGTTCATATGGGGGGTGACCACGTCTGGGGCGTACTCTGTTGTCATTGTTCATGGCCAAGAAACAGAAAGTAGTAGTGTGTGTGTGGTGTGTGTGTGTGTGTGTGTGATATATATATATATATATATATATATATATATATAATGTATATATATATATAATATAATATAATTTTTTTCAAAATTTTCGCTCTTTTTCCTTTTATTTTGCGAAATATAAAAAAACAAGTGGTGAATAAATACCCCTAAAAGAAAGCTCTATTTGTAATCAGAGTCTTCGAGTAAGGAATGCGATAACCCTAATAACCAAGGCCTGGAGTGTGCCTTTGGCCGGCTGGTAGGTACGCCTGAAAGAGGGCATACCCTGAATAAGAAAAAGTACAATGAGAATGTATGAAAGCTGGGGAAATGGGTGGGTGGGAACCCAGAAACCACCGCCGAACCCAGCCCTGACAGGGAGGGAGTATAAGTACTCTTAGACTCCTCCCACAAATTCAAACTTGTTATCAGAGTCTTTGAGTAAGGAATGCGATAACCCTAATAACCAAGGCCTGGAGTGTGCCTTTGGCCGGCTGGTAGGTACGCCTGAAAGAGGGTAAAAGACACACATTTAGGTGAAGAGGGGTAGATGAGCGACCAAGAATTAAAGCAGCACGCGCCCGGATGGCAACCGTATTTATAACCGATAAGTAGCCATTATGACCGGAGAAAGCTACTGACTCATGACCTGTGATAAAGGAAGCCCCTGCCGAATGCGTGAACCAGCCCTGAACTCGACCAATGCCCTGAGAAAGATTGGTTCGAGCCTGCTTCCTGCGACAACCCAGATGAGAACCTGAAGCGCTTATGATGAGAGGATACTTGGGGGCCACTGAACCAGAGCTGGCCCGAGAAGCCCCTGCAATAATGCCTAACAAACTAAAGCTACCACCGGACACCAGAGACGTAGCTCCGTGAGGAAACCCCTGGCCTACCCATCCTTGATAGGAAAGTGAGCGGGTGAGTTGCAAAAATCTAACAACTGGCAGGAGCCTAAAGTGCTGGATACCTAATGGATGATGACGGAGCAGAACGACAAGGGTCATGCGTTAAGGCAACAACAACCTAAACATGGAACCATACCGACACACAGAAACCGTTCCCACCTGAAAGACTTGGTCAGAAGGTTACAGGCAGAAGCACGACCCGATGATGATGCACAAAAATGACTTACCTTGACACCAGCAGGACTGACGGCATTGAGCGCAAGGATAGCTGCTATCGGTATTGGACGCCAACACAAACCACCCCCCCCCCCCCCCCCCCCCCGACTGCACAAGTGCCAAACGCCAGACCACGGACAATTACCTAATGAAAAAGTGTTGCAGGAGAGAGCAGCCCATGGCACCAATACTATTGGAACTTGCCACTAGGTACCTAAAAGGCCCAGCCCCCCCACCTGCAGCATGTAAAGAAACCAGACCAATCACCCCTGGAAAAGCTGCCTCCAGAACTTGATTGGTAACGAAAGCATGACTGTCAGTTGAAGCCAGCAGACTATGAAAAAACTTGATGATGCAGTGATGAGCCCTGTACACAGGCCTGAAAGCACCCACAGAAGGGACGTCAGAGAATCAGGGATGGGAGAATCCACCACCTCCGACAAGGACCACCCATGACATAGTCATAAACCAGAGGGTCTGATAGACCGGACCCAAAGGGGATGATGACATGGCCGGCAGAAATGGAAGAAGAGCAGGAACTGGGGGCGCGCTGACACAACCTAGACAAGACAGAAAACGGACATGAAACAACAACGACTTATGTGCCTACCTATGTATGAACCTATGAGCAGAACATCAAGACCGCTGCGCATGAATGAACCTGATGACACCCCCACCCAGTGTGACTGGCACGTGAGCCTGAGCAACCTGCCGCGCAGAGACAGGCGATTTAACTAAACACTCAGGGCTTGTGTACCCACGGACTGTGGTGGGTTATCGTATAGGTGTAATGAATGAACGTGCAACGTATGACGTATGTAAACAGACGAGAAGATTGTGGTCAACAATCAATTAAAAACGAAACCTCAGCCCGTAAGAATCTGTAGACGTGACAGATCCAGAGGTGTGAGCACTAGCTAGTAAACCCAGATGCAACGTGGACAAGTACAATGAAACATGGTAACCACGAAGACGACAACGCCGAGACAAACAGACAGGAAACGTGGGGGCCTCAAAGCTAAGACTGAAATCGTGGGGGCAGAAATGCTATGACAGAAATTGAGGGGCGACAGAAATCGTGGGGGCAGCAGAACTGCTGAGACTGAAAAACTTCTGGCAACCTGGGCAGAAATGGTACGGGAGATCCGCTAAACCTGAATGCTGAGGCACAAAATGATAGGACAGAAACTTAGGGCAGAAATGGTATGAAGAAACCTGGGGCATCAATGGTATATGAGCACCACTGAGCAAAATGTGGGGGCCGTAGTGCCCCAGACAGAAAACGTGGGAGCCGTGGTGCCCAGACAGAAAATGCAGGGGCCGTGGTGCCCAGACAGAAACGTGGGCAGAAAGTTATGGTAGAAACGCCATGACAGCAACCAGGGGCAGAAACGCTATGACAGAAAACCACAAATGGGAAAGACAACCGCTCCAGGTGAGCTCCAGGCAATCAATGTCCGTTTAGAACCCAGGCAGGTGAGTCATAGCTATATACCATATATAGCTATGACTAAGCATTGAGGCTCAATGCGAAACGCGTCAGCTGTTTTTTGTTCCCACTGTATGCTTTCTTTGTAGTGCATCCATTTATTTTACCACAAAGGGCTATTTTTGAATTTTACCTATTTTTGAGTGCGGCTGTCCAAAACCTCTTCTTCTGTATGACAGAAAACCAGGGCAGAACCGCTATGTCACGAAACCTGGGGCAGAACCGCTATGTCACGAAACCTGGGGCAGAACCGCTATGTCGCGAAACCTGGGGCAGAAACCCTATGACCGAAACCCTGGGGCAGAAACGCTATGACCGAAAACCCTGGGGCAGAAACGCTATGACCGAAAACCCTGGGGCAGAAACGCTATGGACCGAAAACCCTGGGGCCCTGAAAAACCCTGGGGCAGAAAACGCTATGACCGAAAACCCTGGGGCAGAGAACGCTAATGACCGAAAACCCTGGGGCAGAAACGCTATGACCGAAAACCCTGGGGCAGAAACGCTATGACCGAAAACCCTGGGGCAGAAACGCTATGACCGAAAACCCTGGGGCAGAAACGCTATGACCGAAAACCCTGGGGCAGAAACGCTATGACCGAAAACCCTGGGGCAGAAACGCTATGACCCGAAAACCCTGGGGCAGAAACGCTATGACCGAAAACTCTGGGCAAAACGCTATGACCGAAAACCCTGGGGCAGAAACGCTATGACCGAAAACCCTGGGGCAGAAACGCTATGACCGAAAACCCTGGGGCAGAAACGCTATGACCGAAACACCGAGCCTGAACGCTGAGGCAACATCTGCCAGAAACGGTATGAAAGAAAGCTGCGCCTGCAACACTGAGGCAGATATACAACGATAAATGTTGTGACCGAAATTGTGTGGGCCGAAACGCTATGACAGAAAACCTGGGGGCAGAAACGCATGATACTATAAGCCTGCAAACTGGCCCAGAAATAAAATAACCAGGGGGCAGAAACGCTGTGAAAACGTGAAAGCCCGTGCTGGCCAGAAACGTAAGCCAACGTGGGGGGCGGAAACGCTGTTGGGGGGCGGAAACGCTTGCCAGAAAACGTTGTTGGGGGGCGGAAACGCTGTGCCAGAAAAGGGCTGGCCACGTGGGGGGCGGGGAAACGCTGTGCCAGAAAACGTGGGGGGCGGAAACGCTGTGGAAAACGTGGGGGGCGGAAACGCTGTGCCAGAAAACGTGGGGGGGGGCTGTGCCAGAAAACGGGGGGCGGCGGAAACGCTGTGCCAGAAAACGTGGGCTGGCCAGCGTGGGGGGCGGAAACGCTGTGCCAGAAAACGTGGGGGGCGGAAACGCTGTGCCAGAAAACGTGGGGGGCGGAAAACGCTGTCCAGAAAACGTGGGGGGCGGAAACGCTGTGCCAGAAAACGTGGGGGGGAAACGCTGTGCCAGAAAACGTGGGGGGCGGAAACGCTG
The DNA here is from genome assembly GCA_029574335.1 of Rana kukunoris. NCBI lineage: Eukaryota > Metazoa > Chordata > Amphibia > Anura > Ranidae > Rana > Rana kukunoris. Next base: position 395,384,046 of record CM056049.1, read on the forward strand.
TGCCAGAAAACGTGGGGCGGAAACGCTGTGCCAGAAAACGTGGGGGCGGAAACGCTGTGCCAGAAAACGTGGGGGGCGGAAACGCTGTGCCAGAAAACGTGGGGGGCGGAAACGCTGTGCCAGAAAACAGGGGGGCGGAAACGCTGTGCCAGAAAACGTGGGGGGCGGAAACGCGCTGTGCCAGAAAACGTGGGGGGCGGGAAACGCTGTGTGCAGAAAACGTGGGGGGCGGAAACGCTGTGCCAGAAAACGTGGGGGGCGGGGAAACGCTGTGCCAGAAAACGTGGGGGGCGGGAAACGCTGTGCCAGAAAACGTGGGGGGCGGAAACGCTGTGCCAGAAAACGTGGGGCGGAAACGCTGTGCCAGAAAAACGTGGGGGGCGGAAACGCTGTGCCAGAAAACGTGGGGGGGGGCGGAAACGCTGTGCCAGAAAACGTGGGGGGCGGAAACGCTGTGCCAGAAAACGTGGGGGGCGGAAACGCTGTGCCAGAAAACGTGGGGGGCGGAAACGCTGTGCCAGAAAACGTGGGGGGCGGAAACGCTGTGCCAGAAAACGTGGGGGGCGGAAACGCTGTGCCAGAAAACGTGGGGGGCGAAACGCTGTGCCAGAAAACGTGGGGGCGAAACGCTGTGCCAGAAAACGTGGGGGCGGAAACGCTGTGCCAGAAAACGTGGGGCGGAAACGCTGTGCCAGAAAACGTGGGGGGGCGAAACGCTGTGCCAGAAAACTGGGGGGCGGAAACGCTGTGCCAGAAAACGTGGGGGGCGGAAACGCTGTGCCAGAAAACGTGGGGGGCGGAAACGCTGTGCCAGAAAACGTGGGGGGCGGAAACGCTGTGCCAGAAAACGTGGGGGGCGGAAACGCTGTGCCAGAAAACGTGGGGGGCGGAAACGCTGTGCCAGAAAACGTGGGGGGCGGGAAACGCTGTGCCAGAAAACGTGGGGGGCGGAAACGCTGTGCCCGAAAACGTGGGGGGGCGGAAACGCTGTGCCAGAAAACGTGGGGGGCGGAAACGCTGTGCCAGAAAACGTGGGGGGCGGAAACGTGGGGGGCGGAAACCTGTGCCAGAAAACGTGGGGGGGCGGAAACGCTGTGCCAGAAAACGTGGGGGGCGGAAACGCTGTGCCAGAAAACGTGGGGGGCGGGAAAAACGCTGTGCCAGAAAACGTGGGGGCGGAAACGCTGTGCCAGAAAACGTGGGGGGGCGGAAACGCTGTGCCAGAAAACGTGGGGGGCAGACGCTGTGCCAAAAACGTGGGGGGCGGAAACGCTGTGCCAGAAAACGTGGGGGGCGGAAACGCTGTGCCAGAAAACGTGGGGGCGGAAACGCTGTGCCAGAAAAACGTGGGGGGCGGAAACGCTGTGCCAGAAAACGTGGGGGCGGAAACGCTGTGCCAGAAAACGTGGGGCGGAAAACGCTGTGCCAGAAAAACGTGGGGGGCGGGGAAACGCTGTGCCAGAAAACGTGGGGGGCGGAAACGCTGTGCCAGAAAACGTGGGGGGCGGGGGGAAACGCTGTGTGCCAGAAAACGTGGGGGGCGGAAACGCTGTGCCAGAAAACGTGGGGGGCGGAAACGCTGTGCCAGAAAACGTGGGGGGCGGAAACGCTGTGCCAGAAAACGTGGGGGCGAAAACGCTGTGCCAGAAAACGTGGGGGGCGGAAACGCTGTGCCAGAAAACTGGGGGGCGGAAACGCTGTGCCAGAAAACGTGGGGGGCGGAAACTGTGCCAGAAAGGGGGGCGGAAACGCTGTGCCAGAAAACGTGGGGGGCGGAAACGCTGTGCCAGAAAACGTGGGGGGCGGAAACGCTGTGCCAGAAAACGTGGGGGGCGGAAACGCTGTGGCCAGAAAACGTGGGGGCGGAAACGCTGTGCCAGAAAACGTGGGGGCGGGGTGGAGGAAACGCTGTGCCAGAAAAACGTGGGGGGCGGAAACGCTGTGCCAGAAAACGTGGGGGGCGGAAACGCTGTGCCAGAAAACGTGGGGGGCAAACGCTGTGCCAGAAAACGTGGGGGGCGGAAACGCTGTGCCAGAAAACGTGGGGGGCGGAAACGCTGTGCCAGAAAACGTGGGGGGCGGAAACGCTGTGCCAGAAAACGTGGGGGCGGAAACGCTGTGCCAGAAAACGTGGGGGGCGGAAACGCTGTGCCAGAAAACGTGGGGGGCGGAAACGCTGTGCCAGAAAACGTGGGGGGCGGAAACGCTGTGCCAGAAAACGTGGGGGGCGAAACGCTGTGCCAGAAAACGTGGGGGGCGGAAACGCTGTGCGTGGGGGGCGGAAACGCTGTGCCAGAAAACGTGGGGGGCGGAAACGCTGGGCCGAAAAACGTGGGGCGGACGCTGTGCCAGAAAACTGGGGGGCGGGGCGGAAACGCTGTGCCAGAAAACGTGGGGGCGGAAACGCTGTGCCAGAAAACGTGGGGGGCGGGAAACGCTGTGCCAGAAAACGTGGGGGGCGGAAACGCTGTGCCAGAAAACGTGGGGGGGCGGAAACGCTGTGCCAGAAAACGTGGGGGCGAAACGCTGTGCCAGAAAACGTGGGGGGCGGAAACGCTGTGCCAGAAAACGTGGGGGCGGAAACGCTGTGCAGAGACGTGGGGGGGGCGGAAACGCTGTGCGTGGGGGGCGCAAACGCTGTGCAGAAAACGTGTCTTGGGGGGGGGGGGGGGGAAACGCTGTGCCAAACGTGGGGGGGGGGTGGCGGACGCTGTGTGTGCCGAAAACTGGGGGCCGGAGGAAACGCTGTGCCAAACGTGTGGGGGGGGGTGCGGAAACGCTGTGCCAAACGTGGGGGGGGGGGTGCGGGAAACGCTGTGCCAAACGTGGTGGGGGGGGGGGCGGAAACGCTGCTGTGCCCAAACGTGGGGGGGCGGAAACGCTGTGCCAAACGTGGGGGGGGGGGGCGCGGAAACGCTGGCCAAACGTGGGGGGGGGGGAGGGCAAACGCTGTGCCAACGTGGGGGGGGGGGCGGAAACGCTGTGCCAAACGTGGGGGGGGGGGGGCGGGAAACGCTGTGCCAAACGTGGGGTGGGGGGGGGGGGGGGGAGGAAACGCTGTGCCAAACGTGGGGCGGAAACGCTGTGCCAAACGTGGGGCGGAAACGCGTGGCCAAACGTGGGGGGGGGGGGCCAAACGTGGGGGGGGGGAAAACGCTGTGGCCAAACGTGGGGGGGGGGCGGAAACGCTGTGCCAAACGTGGGGGGGGGCGGAAACGCTGTGCCAAACGTGGGGGGGGCGGAAACGCTGTGCCAAACGTGGGGGGCGGAAACGCGGGCCAAACGTGGGGGGGGGGCGGGGGGGGGAAACGCTGTGCCAAACGTGGGGGGGGGGCGAGGAACGCTGTGGTGGGGTTGGGCCAAACTTGGGGGGGGGGCGGAAACGCTGTGGGTGCCGTGTTGCCAAAACGTGGGGGGGGCGGAAAACGCATGACAGAAACCGTGGGGGGGGCGGAAACGCATGACAGAAACCTGGGGCGGAAACGCATGACAGAAACCTGGGCGGAAACGCATGACAGAAACCTGGGGCGGAAACGCATGACAGAAACCTGGGGGCGAAACGCATGACAGAAACCTGGGGCGGAAACGCATGACAGAAACCTGGGGCGGAAACGCATGACAGAAACCTGGGGCGGAAACGCATGACAGAAACCTGGGGCGGAAACGCATGACAGAAACCTGGGGCGGAAACGCATGACAGAAACCTGGGGCGGAAACGCATGACAGAAACCTGGGGCGGAAACGCATGACAGAAACCTGGGGCGGAAACGCATGACAGAAACCTGGGGCGGAAACGCATGACAGAAACCCGGGGCAGAAACGTATGACAGAAATGAAATGAAAGAAACGTGGGGCAGCACCGCTGTGACAGAATGCTGACGTAGAATATGCAAAAACAGCACACCTGGAGCAGAAACGCTGAGACTGAAGAGCTATGGCAGAAATGCAATAACAGAAAACACCTGAGCTTTTGTAGCTTGAAGCCTGAAGCTACAAAACGCTGGTGATGGTTCACATCTCCACTACAAAACGCAGTAAAAAACGCCGCAAAAATCACGGCAAAACGTGGTAAAAAACACGGAAAATGCTACGCTCAGGTCTGAGCCTTAGAGTAGAGATTATTTGCTCTTTTTAGGGTTGTCCTGATACCACTTTTTTAGGACCGAGTACAAGTACCGATCCTTTTTTTCAAGTAGTCGGTGATACCGAATACCGATACTTTTTTTAAATGTGTCCCCAAATACAGCCATGTCCCCCACATATGCAGCCATATCCCCCCAGACATGTCCCTCTAGCCATGTCCCTCACATATGCAGCCATGTCCCTCCAGCCATGTCCCTCACATATGCAGCCATGTCCCTCCAGCCATTTCGCCATACCTTTGCCGCCGAAAGCCGCCACCGCCGCATGGAGAAAATCACAGCATTCCTTTGACTAGCTGTTTTGCCCGCGCATATAGACACTCCCCCTTGCTCGGGATTGGACAGATCACGATCACTCATCCAATCCCGAGCAAGGGGGAGTGTCTATACGCGCGGGAACACTACAGCTATACAAATGAAAGCTGTGTTGTTCCCGCACGCCGTTTAACCGATGCGGCGGCTTTCGATGCGGCGGCGGGGAGTATTCTATTTAGGTATCGGGGGTATTTGCGGGAGTACAAGTACTCCCGCAAATACTCGGTATCGGGACAACCCTAGCTCTTTTTGTACTAGTTTTGTTTTTTCTAACACTATTATGTTACTAAACATCTCAGGCCGGGGTCACACCTCTGTGCTTTTTGCAGAAACACACTAAAGTTCATTTACATGGTTTCACATCCATGATTTTTTCAGCTGCTGCATATTTGGAAAGGGCAAGGACTTTTTTTTCTTTTTAACGCAAAACCGTACGGGGATCTCCAGTCAAGTATCTGATCCAAGGGCCCAAGACTTTTTCGAAGGCCACTATTTTTTCATTCAATGCCGAGAGCGTTTCATTTATCATGAGACAAGTGAGCTTGTGCTTAACCACTTAAGACCCGGACCAATACGCTGGTAAATGACCCAAGGTGTTTTTGCGATTCGGCACTGCGTCGCTTTAACAGACAATTGCGCGGTCGTGCGACGTGGCTCCCAAACAAAATTTGCGTCCTTTTCTTCCCACAAATAGAGCTTTCTTTTGGTGGTATTTGATCACAGGTATTTGAACAGCGGCACTAATACAGCGATCAGAAAAATGATCGCTTAGTGACGCTGGCAATAGGGAGTGAAAGGGTTAACTAGGGCGGTGATCAGGGGGTTAAAACTTTATTAGGGGGGGGGTGGGGGGGCTATCCTGAACCTAACACTAACTGTTTTTTACAAGTGCCTGTCACACTGACACTAAATGCAGTGATTAAATCACTGCATTCATTGACACTGTGACAGGGGGTGGGGGGGGCGATCACAAGGGTTAATATGCCCTATGTGAGTGTGTGTCAGTGTTGTGTTGGTGCACACTTACTTGTGATGTCTTCTCTCATCAGCAGCGCTGGGAAACAGCGCTGCGATGAGAGAATACATCATTTCCTCCTTCCTGTGTAAACACAGGAGGAGGAAGTGACAGGCTGGGAGCGCGCTCCCATTGGCTGGGAGCGATCGCGGGGGGGGCGGATATCACGGACATCCGCCCGCAGATCCCGGATCGCTCCCGGAGGTAGGGGGACCCCCGCACGCCGCGGAGGGGGTCCCGATGGGACCCCCGAACCGCACTCAGGCGGGGACGTAAATTTACGCCCTTGTGCCTGTACGTGCCATTCTGTGGCCGTATATGTGCGTGCGGGGGTCCTTAAGTGGTTAAAGGATCACTAAAGGAAAAAAATATTTTTGCTGAAATGACTGTTTACAGGATATAGAGTAGGGCTGCACGATTCTGGTCAAAATGAGAATCGCACTTCTTTTGCTTAGACTAAAGATCACGATTCTCAAAAATTGATAGCCAGAACGAATATATAAAAAACAGACCAGTGATATGTCTATAATGTTAAAGAGAGAGAGAGAGAGTAGGCATCGCGCTTAATCGTGAATGTATGACCAATGAAGGGCACAGTGCATGCTGTGATTATTATAAACAAATTAAATGTGTATCATGTGAGCACATAAAATTAATCAATTATAATAAATATCACACAGATGGGGTACAATTATTGATCCACCAACAAAGATTAAATACCAATATAAAGAAAAACACCACACTATATGTGTAGTTTCAGTGAAAAACGTTGGACTAATAAAGCCACACAAAGTGATAAATGAATAGATTAAATCAAATTAGACTCCACCTGATGGACATGAGGAAGCCAATGCAAAGTCTATGGTGTGTTGAAAAATAGTCAATGTGGTGAAAAAACTCAGATAAATAAAAAATAAAGATATAATGTCTCCACCTTGAATAAAAATATATAATGTCTCCACCTTGATAACACGTATGTGAACAGAAGAGGAAGGAAGTCTCAAGCTGATATAGATGTGTCAATCTCCTGAGTGTCGATCATAAATGGACTTGCACAGATTTGAAACTGCAGGATCTCAGCGCCATAAAAACAAAGACAAAAAAAGACAAAAAACTCGCATAGTATAAAACCTTTTGGATGACTGAGATAACTACACCCGTGTGGGACAGTCTTGCGACCGGGGGAGGGAATAGTGCGGACCCACCACCTCTGCACACACTGACCCTTACCAGATCTGGACCCCACAGGGTAGATATAGGCACTCAGAGAAAAAAGGATCGTAGTTCAGCAGCCATGGGACATCAACCGATGACAGTGTTGGTGATATCATGCAACAACATAAAACCGCACATAGTGTAAAATCCAATAGAATTTAATATATAAAAAATTAAAGGTTGCACTTACAAAATTAGAAATCAATAGGGCATTTTAAAAGCAAGGTGCCGGCCGGCTGGATGGTACGCGTGCGTCCTTCCGTCTGGATGCGGTGATGTGGGAATGTCTCCTCCCAACGTTTCGTCTTCGTAAGACTTGATCACGGGATAAGGACGACGCCCTACGTCACCACAGTAGTACCCATAGTGGGCGGAGTCAGTCACAAGGCGGTCCCATCATCGCCATTTTGAAACAGGGCTATAGTGAGGGAAAATTATGCAAATCTACTCGTCTCGTATGAACAAATGACAGCCGTACAGAGAATCGAGTGAGTACAGACCAAAAGGGGTCGTTATATAGGTTAACTGACATAATAAGTATACCATGGAAGACCAAATCAAACTAAGTACAAAACAGTACCTACAATGACTTGATGAAAAGTGGACAAACAGTCATAAAGGCTGTTCCTACAACTCAAACCGAGCCTTTTTAAAGTTATGGTCTGAGCGAAACTCAAATAAAGATGGATAATAGTTAGTTAATTTAATAGTGGGGAGGCTATACCACCTGAGAGAGCTGACTCACAACCACTAAGGTAAACCATCACATAAGTAAATACAAACAAAATTGAATTAGACATTAAACATGCGTATCGTTGTGCGCTAATGATGAATAGATGCACAACCGATCTCATCATAAAGATATGGAGAGGATCGCAAATTTAACCAACTAAAGATTAACCCCTCCACACAGAATTTAGTAAACAACATTTGTATGCACTGCCAAAAGGTTAAAATTAGCCATATCAACAAAATTGTGGAAGTTGTGTGCAGTATCCATACAGCTGACTATAGTATAAAATTGGACATCAATAAAAAGGGAAAAAAAAACACAAAGGAAGAAAAAAAGGAGAAAAACAAGGGGAAAATAAGGAAAATAATTTACATCCCTCCCCTCCTCTTCCTCTCCCCTATCCTTCCATTTCTGCACGTGCCATACCTTGAACAAAATAGCACTGAATGAGTTTGTTGACATAGAAATGAATGGGTATTATAAAACATTATAACTGAATTAAATTAAAAAATTGTCTAGACTGTATCAAGAGTTGTCAATAAAGCAGTTGACATCTACCTCGATGTTGAGGCCATGGGGTTCAAAACATCTCAGGGTATGTATCCAAGTCATTTCAGAACGAGAAATGCTCCTGACTAGTCACTCCCCCTCCAATGGGCCTGATACTTCTCAATCCCTAAAAAAAATTGTGCCTCTTGGTCCTTATTATGGACTTTCAAATAATGATTGGAGACGGAATGGTCTGGAAAACCATTGCAGATGTTTGACAAGTGCTCATTTAAACGTACTTGTAAGGGACGCTTGGTCCTGCCCACATACTGTAGACCAAGGGGCATTGTAACAGATAAATGGAACCCACATCGAGCAAGTAATAAAAGACTCGATCGGGTAAACCTTAGGTGAGTATCTGGACCTAAAATTCATGGTTTTCTTAGGGATATGGTTATTCACCATACATACTCGGCATCTTCCGCATTTAAAGAAACCCGTCAACCCTGATGAGAACATGGAAGGCATCCTTGGTGGATCCAAAATGTTAGGTGCTAACTTATTTCTCAATGAGCCAGCTCCCCTGAACACTACCTGAGGTTTATCAGGGAGAATGTTGTTCAAAATCTTATCACTTTTAAGGACATGCCAATGCTTCCTGAGGATATGCTTAACGTTAGCGTGTTGGCAGGAGTAATCGGTCACAAAAGGGCTTCTAAACCTTTTCTCTACAATAAGTTTTGGCCTATCCTTTATGATATCTTCCCTTTTAAGTTTGGCCACTGTTTCCAGGGAGTCTGACAAAAAAGGGCGACTGTAGCCTTTTTCCAAAAACTGTCTATTGAGTATTTCAGCTTGTTTTAAAAAGGTTACCTGATCAGTACAGTTTTCTTTTTAAACGAAGAACTGACCCTTGGGGACCGCCTTAAGCCAGCTAGAATGGTGACAACTGTCATGCGGAATAAACGAGTTCCTGTCTGTTGTTTTGAAATAAGTAGATGTGGATAGCTGGTTACCCTCTATGCTGATGACCAAGTCTAAAAAATTGATAGTATCAAGACTTGCTTCGTATTTTAGGACAATCCCCCTGTCATTATTGTTGAGAAATTCCATAAACAGGTGAGGTCGTCTTCTCTCTGCCATCCCATAGGAGGAGGATATCGTCGATATACCTGGCCCACAACAAAAGTTGGGGCCTAGAAGGGACATCAACGACATCCTCCTCCCACTTGGCCATAAATAAATTGGCCAAGCTGGGGGCATATTTGGCCCCCATTGCGACTCCTCTATCCTGCCTGTAGAAGTGTCCATTATGCCAGAAAAAATTATGAGAAGCCGCGTATTCTAGTAGCTCCATAATGTAAGAAATCTGCACTTCCATAAGGTTGGAATCTCTCTTTAAAAAATGTGAGACTGCTTCTAAACCCAGTTTATGGGGAATGATGGTATACAACGAAAACGTGACCCCTTATTTATAACCTCTATGAGGGCTTTTTTATATTTCTCTCCAGGATTAAGGAGGAGAGGAGTATAGGTGTCCCTGTCACTTAAAATATTGGCCATCTCATCCAAATAATCTGACTTGTTTAGAACAACTATACCACCCCCCTTATCCGCGGGGCGGATCACAAGGTCCTTATTGTCACATAAAGATTTTATACCTGTTTCTATATCTTGTTTAATGCGAACTCTTTTGACCAGTAAATCATCCAGGTCTTTAAGAGTGAGGTCCCTAAACACCTTCAATGATGCCGGCAAATGACCTGGCGGGTTGTAGGTGGAAGCATTGGCCAGACTAGAATGAACATAATCAGCTGCTATAGCATTAGGGGAACCAAAGGGGTTTGAAGACATATACCTTTGGATATTTAACTTGCGGACAAATTTGTGTATGTCCATATACGTTTTAAATTTACTAATATTTTTTGGGGGGGGCGTATTTTAGCCCCTTATCCAAAACTGTCAGCTCGGATTCTGTCAAAGTATGGGAGCTGAGGTTGAATATTCCAGTATTGGTTAGGTTTTTGGTCTTTTGGGGCTTAAGACGCCTCCCCCCTCTAGCCCCTCTTTTAGTTCTGCTAGTCTTTTTACCCCTTGTGTTGCCCGGGGAAAACCCCAATTAGGCTGGACAAAATTCATCGAATGGTTACCAATGTCTCCATACCCCAGTTCATAAGGGGCTGAAGTAGTGGAATGGTTACCATTTGGAAAAAAGTTTTCATTGCTGGAATTTTCCAAATTCCCCAATGGTAAAAAGCTGTTGTGGGTCAAGACATTATAGTCTGGTTCAAAATGTCCTGCATAGTGGACAGCCTCATTATTCCTGAAGCTATGGGGTGGAATGGTATTGGATACCTGATTATATGGGATACCCCTGTTAGGGCCCTGTGAGGTAGATGGGCCATTACCATAGCCAAATGGAAAACCAGGAGGGGGGGGACCCGTGTAGTTACCCTGACCCCGGGAGGGAAGATGTGCTATACCACCCCCAGCTCCTTGTCCCCAAGATTGGGGCCGCTGGCTTGTGGGGGGGCCGAATTGGCTACGTTGGCCTCCATAACCTCCTCCTCCTTGATGAGGGGGTTGTGATCCCGAATTGTTATAAAAGGAACCCTTTTTGGATTTAGGGTATTTTTTAGGTGTACCCCCTAAATTTGCACGATTTTGGTTGCCCCTGTTTACTGACGCCAAAGGCAAACAGGAGGCAACATTGGACACTCCTGTGTTGGCTGGAGTCACATCCATCTCAGTTGTATTAGAGGTGTTGGATTCAGCCAAAAGTTTTTTTTGCCACTCAAAGACTAGTTTAGAGTGATAATCACTGAAATCTCTATTAAACTTCTTTTTCTTTTTGATTTTCTGCTCTCTATCTTCCTTCTCCAGTGTTCTTAAAAGGTTCTTGGATCTATCAGCATAGTCCTCACTGGTCATGAAGGGAGAGAGTTTTTCTTTGATCGTTTTGATCTCATCATCTAGTTTTTTGAGTTTAATAGTTTTGCGGTCAGTCAGAAATCTTAATAGATTTAAACCAGTATCATTGAAGTACTTATACCAACCCTCCAGATCTACATCCCCTTTTTGGGGGGAGACTTCCCATCTCAAGCTCCTAGGGACCATTTGGTGTTTAAGATAGGTGTCGAGAAACACCATGTCCCATTGTGTGTGTATCTCTGAGATGGTAAGGTTTTTTAGTCTCATAAAAAGACCCCCAATATCATTTTCCCCCTCTTTGAATGTTTCAAAGACCCCTTCTGAGTTAACAACTCGTGTGGCTCTGAACTCAGACATCCATATTTGATGACTATGTGGGGTGAATCAGTGAAGAAGGTGCTTCTGAATAAAGCACAAATGGTAGCTGCAATATTTTTGTATACGAACAAATAGGATATATAAGAAAATAAATTTGCGCATACCCAATAACAACAGGTGACAGCTGCGACTCAAAAATGTTATACAACATAAAACAATATAGAGAGAGTAGGAATCGCGCTTAATCGTGAATGTATGACCACTGTGCCCTTCATTGGTCATACATTCACGATTAAGCGCGATTCCTACTCTCTCTATATTGTTTTATGTTGTATAACATTTTTGAGTCGCAGCTGTCACCTGTTAGGTTGTTATTGGGTATGCGCAAATTTATTTTCTTATATATCCTATAATGTTAAAGACCATATAACTCATTCGAAAAAAGCAGAATCAAACTTTGATTCTGCTTTTTTCATTGGAGTTATATGGTCTTTAACAATATAGATCACTTTTTTATACATCAGAAGCAGTACCGCCGGCAACCACTGGGTGGCGCATGGATACACACAGTTGTACAGAACTGTGAGAAAGATTAATACAACTGTTTGTATCCATGCGCCACCCAGTGGTTGCTGGCAGTACTGCTTCTGCTGCATTACGTGGAATGGCGGTGACACATAAGAATCGCGGGTCATCCCGCAGGGAGACCATGGGCGGGGAGAATCGAGATTGCGATTCTCTCTGCAATTAATCGTGCAGCTCTAGTATAGAGATGTAATAGCTAATTGTTTCCTTTTAAAAATGATTAAAAATAGATAAAAATCAATCATATAATATGCCTGCAGTTTATTTTTACTTTTAAACTGGTTTCTGTGATGTAAAGAGACACACAGAACAAAAACAAACAAATACAGGGCAGTGTTTTGTTTTTAAAATGAATCTGATTGGTTCTGAGGAGTTTTAGACACAGTTATGACAGCTTGGACCACAGTGAAAAGCTGCCATGAGATTTTTCATAAGGAGCCAGACAAGCAGGAAGTGTGGAGATCAGAGCAGAATTACAGTAACTGCAAAGCAAAAACAAACAATGAGGACATGAAACCAGGACTGCAATAAGGTAAAGGAAGCTATTTAACAAAAAAAAAAAAATTCCTTAGTGATCCTTCAACGACCGCCGCATGTATATGTACGTCCACAGAATAGCACGTACAGGCACATGGGCGTACATGTACGTCCCTGCCTTGTTGCGGGTCGGGGGTCCGATCAGGACCCCCCCCCCCCCCACTACTACATGCGGTGGTCGTTTTACCTGTGGGAGCGATCCGTGATGAGGGGACGGCTGTTGGTTTCTGTCCGTCCCCTCGCAATCGCTCCCAGCAAATCGGCAGAGCCCCTGCCATGTCACTTCCTCTCCCTGTGTAATGTAAACACTGGCAGAGGAAGTGATGTCAGCTCTCCTCTCGGTGGTATTTTCAATCCGACGAGAGGAGAGAAGACATCACAGTAAGTCGCACCAACACTACACTGACACCAGTACACATAGGCACACTTAACCCCTTCCGATCAGCCCCCTGTCAGTGTCACTGATTGCAGTGATCATATATTTACTGATCACTGCATTTAGTTTCAGTGTGACAGGCAGTTAGTGTTAGGTCCAGGGTAGCCCCCATACCCCCCCTAATAAAGTTTTAACCCCTTGATCACCGCCCTAGTTAACCCTTTCACCCCCCTATTGCCAGCGTCACTAAGCGATCGTTTTTCTGATCGCTGTATTAGTGTCACTGTTGCCGCTTTTTATTGCGATTTTTTTTTTTTTTTTTTTAACTAAAGACATGTGGCTGAATACATTTTGGCCTAAATGTTTGACTAAAATTTAGTTTATTCGATTTTTCTTATAACAAAAATTAAATATTGTTTTTTTTTCAAAAATGTCGCTCTATTTTTGTTTATAGCGCAAAAAAATTAAATCGCAGAGGCAATCAAATACCATCAAAAGAAAGCTTTGTTTGTGGGAAGAAAAGGATGCAAATTTTGTTTGGGAGCCACGTCGCACGACTGCGCAATTGTCAAAGTGCCGAATTGTAAAAACGCCTTTGGTCATTTAGCAGCATATTGGTCCAGTCCTTAAGTGGTTAAGTTGGTCAAATGGGATGGCAGCTGATCTCCAATTTCTGGCTATAGCGATTCTGGCAGAGATAAATATGGACAACTTTAATTTGATCACCTTTTTGCACTATATACAAAAATAGAGCAACAATTTTGAAAAAAATTGAATATTTACTTTTTGCTATAATATCCCCCAAATATATATATAAAAATATTTTTTTTCCTCCGTTTAGGTTGATACGTATTCTTCTACCTATATTTGGTAAAAAAAACCCGCAATAAACGTTTATCGGTTGTTTTTTTTTTTTTTTACTACTAATGGCGGTGATCAGCAATTTTTTTTTTTTTTTTGGGGGTGGGGGGCGCAGTGTGCCACCTGCCCCAAAGCACCCACCCCCCCATGTTAAGGGCATGCCGCCTGGTACGGCTCAGGAGGGGGGGGGGGCTCGCTCATCCCCACCCCCATTCCTGACTGGCCGGGCGGCATGTTCGGATAAGGGTCTGGTATGGATTTTTTTTTCTGGTGTAGGTGTTCCCCTTAAAATCCATATCAGACCAAATGGGGGAACCTCACGCAAATTTTTTTTAATCTGCGCGGGGTTCCCCTTCAAGATTCCCCGCACACCAGTTGCTCCGCAAGTCGGATCATCTTGATCCGATTTCTGGTGCGACCTCTATTCACATCAATGGGCTCCCATAGGAAACCATTGATTTTGAATAGAGACAAACGCAGGACGAGGCTTACAGCTTTAACGCTGGTGCTTCAGAACGCACTGGTCTTGCATTTTTTTTTTAGCTTAAAAATTGCTCAGCCATCTACAGCTCAAAAACTTCATGGTTGGCATGAGGCCATAGACTAACATGGAGAGCCGTTTTTAAGCTGCAAAAAACTTTCAGAAAAGTGCAAAAGCAGCTGCTAGGAGCTTACTTCCTACTGATGTGGACCTGCCCTAAGAACTACATCTCCCAAGAGTCTTTCTTTCACAGAGTGGGCTCGATAGAATGCCGAACCCGGCAGAATATTAAACCATGTCACTTCCTGTGATTTGGAATCGGCTGTTGCAGAAAACCACACGCACTGCGCATGCGGCACCGCATGTGTGTGTGTGTGTGTCTGCCTTCTCCACTACACCCTTTTTTTGTGAAGGGTAGAGACAAACGGGGAGGGGAGAAATTAATTACCTAACGTAGTAGTTCCCTTTATGTAACAGGGTATATAGTTAAGTCCAATGAGGCTGGAGAGCACAGTTTTGTAACTGCTTCTAAATAACCAGTGTGACATGAGCCTTATGAAGGCTTCTTCAGATAAGTATATAGAAAAAGAAAAAACTGCGCCAATGTGAAAAAAACACAAACAACAAATGTCCTTGCGAATAAAAAGTGATAAAGTCCAAAAAGTGCTTGACGATAAACAACACCCAAGTGCTTTGTAAGATCCAATGAACCACCACCACATGGACAGAGGCTTACCAGCAAACAGTAAGATAACAGCATATATCAACTCCACAGCCGTTCATGGGGCACAAGCGGATGACAATGGATGAATCCAGGGTATAATCTCATAGGAGGTCCTCAGCACAGGTGCAGGTAGCGCCAACCATATAATGAAAAAACGAAGGGACCGCACATAGTGTAAAACCATCCAGGAGATTTAAGAACGAATAAAAAAACTACTTACAAACGAAGGTGACATTCGAACATAAAAACAGATGCCGTCCAGCACAAGAGGAGCCCTTCCTCGTAACGTCTAACGCGGTGGCGTCACTGCACGCCGATTACCCAGATGCGTTTCGTCACAGAATGACGTTTTCAATGGGGATCGTTCTGTGACGAAACGCGTCTGGGTAATCGGCGTGCAGTGACGCCACCGCGTTGGACGTTACGAGGAAGGGCTCCTCTTGTGCCGGCCGGCATCTGTTTTTATGTTCAAATGTCACCTTCGTTTGTAAGTAGTTTTTTTATTCATTCTTAAATCTCCTGGATGGTTTTACACTATGTGCAGTCCCTTCGTTTTTTCATTATATGGTTGGCGCTACCTGCACCTGTGCTGAGGACCTCCTATGAGATTATACCCTGGATTCATCTATTGTCATCCGCTTGTGCCCCATGAACGGCTGTGGAGTTGATATATGCTGTTATCTTACTGTTTGCTGGTAAGCCTCTGTCCATGTGGTGGTGGTTCATTGGATCTTACAAAGCACTTGGGTGTTGTTTATCGTCAAGCAATATTTGGACTTTTATCACTTTTTATTCGCAAGGACATTTGTTGTTTACGTTTTTTTCACATTGGCGCAGTTTTTTCTTTTTCTATATGCTATTGTGTTTTACACGCTTACTGCTGCCTTTTTTTTCTTTGAAATCAATTTTCTTATTTGTTATTTGGTTAGCGCAATTTTTCTTTTCCTATTCTTCAGATAAGTGTTCATTTGAATGTTTATTGAATTTTTGTGAGTTTCTTTCAATTACAAAGTTAGGCATTCCATTGTCTAAATGTCATTGACTTGAGATAAAAACATTTGAGGGGCAGCAG
Source organism: Rana kukunoris (assembly GCA_029574335.1). Classification (NCBI taxonomy): domain Eukaryota; kingdom Metazoa; phylum Chordata; class Amphibia; order Anura; family Ranidae; genus Rana; species Rana kukunoris. Next base: position 395,399,840 of record CM056049.1, read on the forward strand.
AAAAAATGTAATTGTTCAATTTGTAATGTTTGTGTTTTGTAACCTTTTTTTGTCAGATCTGTGTTTTCCAACCATTCACTTACTGTCAATTGACACTAGCTCTACTGGAAAGTATGTTCCAAGCATTAAAGTAGAACTAAAGGCAAAACTTTTATTCTATTTTTTTTTCTCCCATATTGGTTGGGGTAGGAACTAGGAAGGGTTATAATCCTGTCAGTTTTTTTTTTTTTTTGCCATTTGTATCCCATTGGGGGGGATATTTTACCACACTTATTTCTTATAGCAAATCAGGAAGCAGGGTGGATATAAATCGATGATATTAAAAAAAAAAAAAAAAACTTTTTTTAATCAAATTTATTTTAATAAAATGCTTTTGGAGTAAAAATCTATTTAAGCTACATTAATAATTTTAGTTTATTTAGCATGAAATGGAGCTTAGTTGTGTAGCATGAGGCTGTATGTTCAGCAATAGTTATATATTTTTTGGTAAACTCTTTCAATGAATCCAAGCTCTGCAAGCGGAGAAAACATGCACTGCATTGATGCATTCACACAATTTTACAGTAACCATGAGATAAAACAAAGTTCAGGAATATCCATTTATCCCATTGTTTTGCAAATCTATGTACACTACAAACTGTATGATTAAATCGGTTCTGAGATCACTGTTTTACTGACCTGACAGCTTATTATTTTAAATAGGAAATCTTAATTTTGTTTAATATTTGCAAAGATTCAAACTACCAGCAAGAATAAGTCCTTACTTTTAAAGAGCATCTGTCATTTCAGATCCATCATGGCAGTGCCTGTTAGCGGCATCCACTCACTTGCTGCCGCCACGTCCCTCAACTTGTCACTGCCGCATCACCAGCCGTCCCATTAAAGTAAATGGGACTGTCGGTGAGTCAAAAGCGGGTCAGAGGAGGAGCCCCTGCGGGACAGAAATGACAATTGCTCTTTAAACATAATGATTTAAATCAACTTAATTTTAAATCAAATCCACCCTGTCAGGAAGGGAGAAAAAATCCTCCAAAGTAAGGGAATTCCTGGTGGTCACCATGGTCACCAGAACTAGTGTTCCCATTGGAAGATTTCCCCTTTTCTGTTTTGATGACAACCCAAAATTGTTGCTTTTCTTTCAATTGTACTCTTAGTGATGATGGCTAACAGGACTCAGACTGGGTAATTCTCCATAATGGGGACACAGATGGCAATAAAATCTGATGGGTGTTGTGATCTCTCTCTACTTTAAGAAAATGAAAAAAAAAAAAAGTTTTGTCAGTTATAATTTAACAAATTTTGCAGTAAAAAATACTTCTACGGTTTATTTTGAACTTTATCTCCTGTTTTGAGATCATAGCCCTGTGTTTTTTTTATTTTTTAATCTACCCTTTTTTTTTAATAGTTAAAATACTGCCCTACTGAAAATTATTCTCCCTTAAAGCGGTGGTTCACCCTAAATATACTATGTCCCATGTGAACCAGCATAGTGGCGTCAGCGCCAGTATACTGTGTTTTTTTTTTTTTAATTGGTCCACTTACTGTTTAATCCTTAATTTTCATTTATTTCCCCTGCGGTGGATGGCGCCGTTATAGCCCGTCACGGCTTCCGAAAATAGCCGAGTCCTATTTCGGCTTTTTTCGGCGGGCGTGATGCGCCATAGCCATAGGACTCGGAGAAATACGGCGCCTGCGCAGTCAGCTCCTAGGTCTGTGCGCAGGCGCCGTATTGCGCCGGAAATACCAGAGTCCTAAATCCGCTATTTTCGGAAGCCGTGACGGGCTATAGCGGCGCCATCCACCGTGGGGGAAATAAATGAAAATTAAGGATTACACAGTAAGTGGACCAATTAAAAAAAAAAAAAAAAACGGCATACTGGCGCTGACGCCAGTATGCTGGATCACATGGGACATAGTATATTTAGGGTGAACCACCGCTTTAAGTTTGTCCCCTCCTCCCTACCATTTAGGATACATCTTTGTCTTGAGTAGGTGCTTTGTTTGAAATCTAGTTTTCCCTTGTGAGGGTCCAAAAAATGTGTAGGTCTCCATCTCCGGAACTGCATCCGCCAGCGTGTTGGGCAGGATTGGGTTCAGAAGGTATAGTTTTGTCTGGGGGTTATACCTTCTGGTCACAATCTTGTTGCCCATTTCTTGGTAGCCATTTCTGCTTGTGGATTTATATTAGAAGAATATTATTCTCTATTCTTGTTGTTTTGTAACTGTCTCTTCCAGATCATACCGCCACCTTTCCACAAAAGGTGATGAGTGTTGAGTGTGATAAGTGTTCCATTTTGGTGCTTTACAAAGAGTATGGATACAGGTAGAAAATTGTGCATTTATTTTTAGGAAAAGAAATGTAGTACTTGTACTCAATACCCCACACTATTTTGTGATCTACAGATTCTTTTAACCCAGGACTTTTTAAACCATGTTTTGTTGACTTGTGGATAATTTCAATAAACCACCATGGTTTTACACTATGTGGCGATCTCTCTCTCTCTTTCTTTATATTGCATCCATGAGAGTTTAAGGAAAAGGGAGAAACCAACAAAGTTGGCTTCAACGCCATTTGCATTTATTTTTACACTTAATCCTATAAAGCATTGAACCTACAATCATCAGATAATGGGTGCAATGCCTGGAAGTGGAAGAACAGTAACAATGACTTGCCACCTGTTCTCTTCCCTGCTGGCCAATAATGCCGCGTACACACGGTCGTTTTTTGTGATGAAATAAAACAACGTTTTAAAAAACGTCATTTAAAATCACTGTGTGTGGGCAAAACGTCGTTTTATGTCTTCAAAAAAACAACCAAAAAAAATTCGAACATGCTTGAATTTTTTATGTCGTTTTTCAGAATGTCGTCTTTTGTTTCACAAAAAATGATCGTGTGTGGGCAAAACGACGTTTTTAAACCCGCGCATGCTCAGAAGCAAGTTATGAGACGGGAGCTTCAATGGAACAGAGTGCCGTTGAAATTGTCTTGCGTAACCACGCTTTGCAAGAGCATTTTTTAGAAAACGATGGTGTGTATGCAACATCGTTTTTTTAAATGAAGTTTGAAAAACGTTGTTTTGTTTCGTGAGATAAAACGACGTTTTTTACATTACAAAAAGTGATCATGTGTACGCGGCATAAGAGTCATGGCCCTGATGGCTGCCCTGTAAGATTTTTATAAAACGTTCTAAAACCACCTGATGCATGTTCTTCCAAAGGCTTTCAACACTGTCTCCCTGAACTGTCTGTTCCATTCTCAAACTCTTGCGGTCCAGATCGCTTTCCACCGTAAACCCTGTAACGGGCATCTCTACTTGTCAACAAATAAAACATTTTTTTTCCAAACTGATTGTTAACCGCCTGCAACGTCATCTCCTATTCCTGATTCACGGTGATCAAGTGGGCTTTAACTAATCTGGAGAAGCAAGTGCTGGATATTATTGATCACGCACATTTCTAACACTTCTCCCTATGGGGTCAATTCACAAAGAGAAACGTTATTGGTTTTCTTCAGGTGTTAAATTAGCACTCCTTATTTAACGCTAGCAAACATGGTATTCACGAAAGCTATAATCGTTATTTAACACAGTCGTTATGGTTTTCAACTGACTCTTTATCCAATCGTTATGCTAACTACTCAGACGTTATTATTAACATTTGGGACGTTAAAATAACTCTTAAGATCGTTAAATAATGCTGGAGAGATGCATTCTGGGAGCAGAAGGGCAGGAGAACAGCTGCATGTGGAAAAGAGCAGATACAGAGAGAGAGAGACACAAGCAATACACACGTGGAGATTGAGCATGTGATGTGCAAAATTTCTAGTGTGTGCTTTTCTAAAGCCATGTGTATTTCCTCATACAGAGAATAAATCATGGGAGATGATAATCGGAATTTAGCTATCACCTGGGTTTCAGAAAAGTCATCCAAAATAGTATGTGAACGGAATACACATTTATAAATCTGAACAACATTCTAACGTGTTCTTCTTCGCCTCTGGATAATTTTAAGTTCAAATAGAGCATGGTTCTATCTTGCCCAACACTACTAAAAACGTCACTACACTACAAAAATCGCCAAAAGCTTCCTCTAACAACAAAATATCGCCTGGGAAATGTCATAACGCCACCCTGAGGGAGGTGTTAATTTAACGATTGCTTAACGATTGATAACTGTCAAAAAAATCTTTGTGAATTGCACTTCTGTACATATTTAACGATTTGACTCTTTAACCACTTAAGGACCCCCGCACGCACATATACGGCCACAGAATGGCACGTACAGGCACAAGGGCGTAAATTTACGTCCCCGCCTGTGTGCGGTTCGGGGGTCCCATCGGGACCCCCTCCGCGGCGTGCGGGGGTCCCCCTACCTCTGGGAGCGATCCGGGATCTGCGGGCGGATGTCCGTGATATCCGCCCCCCCCCCCCCCCGCGATCGCTCCCAGCCAATGGGAGCGCGCTCCCAGCCTGTCACTACTTCCTCCTCCTGTGTTTACACAGGAAGGAGGAAATGATGTATTCTCTCATCGCAGCGCTGTTTCCCAGCGCTGCTGATGAGAGAAGACATCACAAGTAAGTGTGCACCAACACAACACTGACACACACTCACATAGGCATATTAACCCCTTGTGATCGCCCCCCCCCACCCCCCTGTCACAGTGTCACTGAATGCAGTGATTTAATCACTGCATTTAGTGTCAGTGTGACATGCAGTGTAAAAAACAGTTAGTGTTAGGTTCAGGATAGCCCCCCCACCCCCCCTAATAAAGTTTTAACCCCCTGATCACCGCCCTAGTTAACCCTTTCACTCCATATTGCCAGCGTCACTAAGCGATCATTTTTCTGATCGCTGTATTAGTGCCGCTGTTCCCGCTAGGTAGCTATTTTTTTTTATTGCGATTTTTTTTTTTTTTTTTTACTAAAGACATGTGGCTAAATAAATTTTGGCCTAAATGTTTGACTAAAATTTAGTTTATTTGATTTTTTTTTTTAACAAAAAGTAAAAAATAGTGTTTTTTTTTCAAAAATGTCGCTCTATTTTTGTATATAGCGCAAAAAATAAAAATCGCAGAGGTGATCAAATACCACCAAAAGAAAGCTCTATTTGTGGGAAGAAAAGGACGCAAATTTTGTTTGGGAGCCACGTCGCACGACCGCGCAATTGTCTGTTAAAGCGACGCAGTGCCGAATCGCAAAAACACCTTGGGTCATTTACCAGCGTATTGGTCCGGGTCTTAAGTGGTTAAAATAACGTTTTGAATCTTTAAAATAACGATTTGACTCTTTAATAAGGATCCACACCTTAAAATATCGGTTCTGTGTAGGGAAACGTTATTTGATGATTTTTCAAAGCGTTAAATCGTTTAGTGAATTGAACTAGCTTCAATAACGTGCAAAATCGTTAAAATAACACCCGCAATCTGAAAATAAAGCTTTGTGAATTGACCCCTATGTCTCTTAACCATTAACATAGAGAAGGCATTTGACAGGGCCAGTTGGCAGTTCCTTCAAGCCTCTCTACTTTAAATAGGTCTCAGGGATATTGTAGATATTGGCTCTTCACCACAACCCATTGGTCAGAATAAGATCAAACCGCCTACTATAAGACTATATACATTCACTATACATAACAGAACCCAAGCAGGCTGCCCAAGGGTATCCAAGGTGATGATGGCTCACACAATATCGTCTCAATATTTTTGGTAATATAGTGTATATGGTGGGGTTGCCACTAGGGTTGTCCCGATACCACTTTTTTAGGACCGAGTACAAGTACCGATACCTTTTTCAAGTAGTTGCCGATACCGAACACCGATACTTTTTTTTTAAATGTCCCCCACATATGCAGCCATGTCCCCCACATATGCAGCCATGTCCCTCCAGCCATGTCCCCCACATATGCAGCCATGTCCCTCCAGCCATGTCCCCCACATATGCAGCCATGTCCCTCCAGCCATGTCCCCCACATATGCAGCCATGTCCCTCCAGCCATGTCCCCCACATATGCAGCCATGTCCCTCCAGCCATGTCCCCCACATATGCAGCCATGTCCCTCCAGCCATGTCCCCCACATATGCAGCCATGTCCCCCCACATATGCAGCCATGTCCCTCCAGCCATGTCCCCCACATATGCAGCCATGTCCCTCCAGCCATGTCCCCCACATATGCAGCCATGTCCCTCCAGCCATGTCCCCCACATATGCAGCCATGTCCCTCCAGCCATGTCCCCCACATATGCAGCCATGTCCCTCCAGCCATGTCCCCCACATATGCAGCCATGATACTGGTATCCTAGTTGCCACCTGATGTCACCGTTTTGGCAGAAAGTATTAATCTCCTACAACTCCATGTGTATCTCTGATATGCATGCCTCTCCTGAAGTCGCTATCTTGTTAATGATTCCTGGGTCCATGTCGGAAACTAAAAAAAAGGCATCCTGAAACGCTGTCTGTTGGTGGGCTGGGTTTCTGGCCACTAGAAAAACAACTTCTTGTCTTTTGGCATGGGCCCAGATACTCAACAACATCATGGCAGTGGAGATGGTGACTGAAGATAGTACAAACTTTTTCAGAATCGGTGCTATGTGGACATGCATATAGTTATTCAGCAGATTTCCGTACCCTAGCTTCTCTATCATTTTGTTGATCATTTTTAAACCCTACTCATCTTTGAGCATTTCTGGAATCTTCATAATTTCTAGAACTTTCAATATTGCCACCCCATGTTTTCCCCTGTTGAGAAACGATCTATTCTACTGTGTTTATGGTCAACGGGGCGGGTCATATTGACGCCAGCCGTTGCCATGGTAACTGTGAAGTGTTGACGGCGCCGCTCGCCGTCAACACAGCACAGCAAAGGACATGCGTGGGATACAGTGGTGAATGCTGGGACGCCAGCATTCACCGCCGTATCCCGGAAATCATTACTGCTGGGCTTCAACGTGCCCAGCGTGCCATTCATCAAAATGAAAACTGCCTGCAGACGGAAATATAAAATATCGTTTGGGAGTATAATCTCATCCTGGGGGCCGATAGATTAGGACACACGGGCTGCTAATTTAGAAAGGTAAGAGGAGCATAATACTTAAAAAAAAAAAAAAAAAAAAAAAAAAAAAGGAAAATCGATTGAACCACCGCTTTAAATCATTTTTTTTTTTTTTGCTAGAAAATTACTTGGAACCCCCAAAGATTATATAACTTTTTAGGAAAGACCCTAGAGAATAAAATGGCGGTTGTTGCAATATTTTATGTTGCACTGTATTTGCGCAGCAGTCTTTTTAAATGGAAAAAATTACTTTATTGAGTAAAAAAAAAAAACTAGCCAGTAAAGTTAGCTCATTTTTTTTTTTTTTTTTGTATAAATGTAAAAGATTTTATGCTGTGAGAATCGTGATCTTCATTCTAAGCAAAAAAATTGTGATTCTCATTTTGGCCAGAATCGTGCAGCTCTAATGTGAGGTATTACTGCGAATGTTAGCGCAAGAGCAACAATTTTTGCCCTAGATCTCCTCCTGTAACTCAAAACATGTAACCAGTAAAAAAAATTATGAAAGCGTCGCCTATGGGGATTTTTAAGTAGAGAATTTTGGCACCATTCCACGAGCGTGTACAATTTTGAAGGATGACATGTTGGGTATCTATTCGGCGTAACTTCATCTTTCATATTATGCAAAAAACAATGGGCTAACTTTATCGTTTTTTTTTTTAAAGCACAAAAAACACGTTCGAAAAATTGCTGCGCAAATACCGTGCAAGATAAAGAGTTGCAACAACCGCCATTGTATTATCTAGGGTCTTTTCTAAAAAAACATTTATAATGGTTTTGGGTTCTATTTAATTTTCTAGCAAATAAATTGATGATTTTTACATGTAGGAGAGAAATGTCAGAATCAGCCTGGGTGCTCCAGAACACCTGATGGTGCTCCCTGCATGTTGGGCCACAGTATGTGGCCACGCTGTGTAAAAGTCTTGCACATGGGGTATAGCCATACTCGGGAGGAATAGCAGAATGTGTTTTGGGGTGTAATTTGTGGTATGCATATGCTGTGTGTGAGAAATAACCTGCTAATATGACAATTTAGTGAAAAAAAAAAAAATAAAGAAAAAAAAAAATCTTGATTTTTGCAAAAAATTGTGAGAAAAATTACAACTTCAAAAAACTTGCCATGCCTCTTTCTAAATACCTTGGAATGTCTTCTTTCCAAAATGGGGTCATTTGGGGGGTATTTGTACTTTTCTGGCATGTTAGGGTCTCAAGAAATGATAGGCCATCAGTACTTCAGATGTGATACATTTTCAGATATTGGCACCATAGCTTGTGGACTCTAACTTTCACAAAGACCAAATATTTTACACCAATTTGTACTTCTTTTTAACAAAGATATGTAGCAGTAGTGATGGACGAACATCAGACGGGACGTTCGCAAACGCAAATGTCCGCAAACCGCAAGTTCGCGGCGGGCCCCATTGTCTTTAATGGCAGGCGAATATTAAACTTCAGGTCATATTCGCAGCCACAAAATACTTACTAGCTGTGCAGAAATAGTCCCACAACATGGAAACTGACCTACCAGAAGTATTAAGTGAAAAACCAGATACATAATTAAGTGCTGGCCATTACAAGCCCCGAAAATTAGCCAACAGGCATTCACCTGACAGCAAACAACCTTGTATTCTGTGGCTGGTGGTACATTAGGCATTGTAACAGTTAGGATTGTCCCGATACTATACTCGGTATCCGGACCGATACCGAGTATTTGCGGGAGTACTTGTACTCCCGCAAATACCCCCGATACCGAAATAGAATACTTCACCCCACCCCCACCCCCCCGCTACCGCCGCCGCCAAGCCGCCGCATACCGCCGTTGATCCCGGTGCATGACAGCGGCGAGCATTACAAGCTTTTGCTTGTATGCTTGTAAAGTTGGCGCCGCCATGTATAGACACGGCAGCGCGGGCTTTACAAGTATACAAGCGAAAGCTTGTAATGCTCGCCGTTGTCATGCACCGGGATTAACGGCAGCAGCGGCGGCTTTGCGGCACATCAGGTATGGGGGACGGGACATGGCTACATATGTGGGGACGGGACATGGCTACATATGTGGGGACGGGACATGGCTACATATGTGGGGACGGGACATGGCTACATATGTGGGGACGGGACATGGCTGCAATATGTGGGGACGGGACATGGCTGCAATATGTGGGGACGGGACATGGCTGCAATATGTGGGGACGGGACATGGCTGCAATATGTGGGGGACATGGCTGCATTTGGGGACACATTTAAAAAAAGTATCAGTATTCGGTATCGGCGACGACTTGAAAAAAAAGTATCGGTACTTGTACTTGGTCCTAAAAAAGTGGTATCGGGACAACCCTACTTTACGTGCTGGTGAATGGCGTGAACCACAACTGCGGTTAGCAAGGAATTCAATGCGATTCTCTGTGACAACTCAGTATTGGGCCCCAGGTGTCACTCCTCGCAACAAGAGTTTGGGGGATCTATTCATCATCTCTGTGTCACATAAAGAAAGGCGCTGAGCTACTAAGCACGGACGCATTACAACATGTGACCAAGGCTTAGCGTTTAAAATGAGTTCAAAGTCAATATCCCAATACACCACTACATGCAGGTGATTATCAATAAGGGACCCCAGGCGTCATGCCTAGCAACAGGAGTTTGGGGGTTCTCTACATCATATCAACCTTACCATGTAGAGATGTATTTAGGCCACTAGGGGAGATGCTATGAAATAGCATCAACCCCTAGCATAGAAAAGTTAAAGAACAATAAGGGTGAGGCCTATAAGTATTTTTATGCTTCTGTCAAGCACGTAGTAAATTGTATTTGTAGTAACAAGTATTAATTGCATACGAGAGATTGTAACTCGGCTACTTTGAGGATACACGTATAAAACACAAGTTATACTGGCAACTAATAGAAATGTATGAGAGGCAATATAGCTCAGGTACTTTGAGAATACATATAGTATTAGCCCACAGCCACAGGCGTTCACCAGACAGCAAACATTCCGTGGCATTCAACGGATACAGAAGTAAGTGTCGGCCAGTACAGGCCCAAAAAATTAGCCCACAGGCGTTCACCAGAATTTCCGCCATGTTATGTTGGTACCGGGGGTCCAAGTACGTTGCCACCCAGTACTGGTCCTTGCCCTTTATGCTTTTTATACGGGGGTCCCTCTTAAAACACTGGAGCATGAAGGCCCCCATTTGCACTAAACTGGAAGTGGGGTACTGGCCTGGCTCCTGCTCATCATCCAGGATAATGTCGTCCTCGTTCTCCCCCCCCCCCTCCATCTACGGACAACACCAGGGATCATCCTCCTCCGCCCCGACACCATCGTCCTCTGGCTCCTCTTCAGACTCCTGTTGTTAACTTGTCTCAGGTGGAGTAGCCCCCCCTGGGAATTCATCCAGCATTCGACTTCCTCATCTTCCTGCTCCTCGACGGCTTGATCAATGACACGATGCAATGCACGCTCCAGAAAGGAAGGTGTAAGGTACGATGTCACTAATGGCACCCTGGCTGCGACTGACCAGTTTGGTGATCTCATCAAATGGCCGCAGCCACTGGCGCGGTACAAAAAAAACAAGCTCCCCAGAACCTGTCCTGCCGCAGAGTTCGTACAGGTAGTACGTTTCTGCTGGAGCAGCCCATCAAGCATATATTAGGTTGAGTTCCATCGCGTCGGGCAGTCACAAATAATACGTTTGGCGGGCAGGTTGTGTCGCCACTGAATGTCAGCAAGGCGAGCCATGGTCGTGTAAGATCTTCTGAAATGGGGCGAGATTTTCCTGGCCTGCCGCAAGACGTCATGGAGCCCAGGGTATTTGGCAACGAATCGCTGCACGACCAAGTTCAGGACGTGTGCCATGCTGTTTCAGCACGCTCAGCAGATTGTCACTGTTGTCGCACACCACTTTACCAACTGTCAAATTGAGCAACGTTGGCTACTGATCTGTCTTTGAACACAAAGCTGAAAGAAGTGTAGGTCCAGTTTGGCTCTTGTCTTCCAGGCACAACAGACGCAGCACAGCATGGCAATGTCTCACCTGACATGTCGAATAGGTTCTGGGAATCTTGGGCGGCGCAGCGGAAGAGACAGTAGCATTGGAAAATGAGGAGTCAGCCATGGAGGAGAGGGAGGGTGGAGTAGGAGAAAAGGCAGGCCTGCATGTAATCTGTGGCGGTCAAACCAAATCTACATGGGTTCCACGGGTTAGAAGCTTGATGGCCGTCAGAAGGTTCACCCAGTGGGCAGTGAAAGTTTTATATATACCTTCCCTGCCCGTGTTTGCTAGACCGCGTGTCTGTGGTCAGATGTATCTTGGCACCGACACTGTGTGCCAGAGATACATTCACTTGCCGCTGAACATGGCCATATAGCTCTTGCATGCCCTTCTGTGAATTTTTTTTCCTTCCTGGGACCTTCCATTGTGGTGTTCCAATGGCCACAAATTTTCGAAAGGTCTCCAACTTATATGGCAGTAGTTGGCGGGCTATCACTTCCGACAAGCCAGCGGTCAACCATTGGGCAAGAGGGTTATCCGGCGTCATCGTTTTTTAACGATCAAACATTTGGGCCACGGTAGCCTGCCTTTTTGCAGAAAAACGTGAGGAAAGCATGATGGAAGGTTGGGGCCTGTGGGGTAGGTTGGGGCATATTGCTATCATCCTTTTTTAAATTGTAAAGTGTACTGTAGTAGGAGCTAAAAGCATTGGATATGCCTTGTGGGTCGTATACTGGTTCCTGGGAGGTGGGGTGATGCATGAGTTGTATTTTTTGTTTTTTGATCTATGCCCTTGTAGCTTTCTCGCTAAAAGTTTTCCTGCTTTATTACCAGAGGTGTAATAAAGCATTTTTAATCTCTGGAAGGAGCATTCAAAGGCATGCATTTCCCTAAGATTTTGTCTTGATAAAGAAAGTTTGGCGCTAATTTGTGGTGATGGATTCTGTTTATCGGAAATTTCTAAGGCAGATATTTCTGAGGTTATTTCTTCAAACTGCTGCTGTCTCCTCCTCCTATCTTGTGCCCCCCGTTGAATAAAGATACCTCTAATAAATGCCTTATGGCAGGTTTTGACAAATTTGCTTGAACTCTAGGAGGCAGCTAAAAAAAAGTTAAAAGCCAGAAAACACACCCCATTCGACGAGCTCGCGCGCAGAAGTGAGCACATACGTGAGTAGCGCCCGCATATGTAAACGGTATTCAAACCACACATGTGAGGTATCGCCGCAGCGAGAGAAATAATTCTAGCTCTAGACCTCCTCTGGAACTCAAAACATGCAACCTGTAGACTTATTTAAACTTCGTCTCTGGAGATTTTAAAGGGTAAAAGTTTGTCGTCATTCCACGTGCGGACGCAATTTTGAAGCATGACATGTTGAGTATCAATTTACTTGGCGTAACATTATCTTTCACAATATAAAAAAATGGGATAACTTTCCTGTTTTAATTTTTTTTTATTAAAAAAAGTGTATTTTCCCCCCAAAAAAGTGTGCTTGTAAGATCGCTGCGCAAATACGGCGTGACTAAAAGTATTGCCACGATCGCCATTGTATTCTCTATAAAAAAAAAAATATATATATATATATATATATATATATATATATATATATATATATATTTTTTATAGAGAATACAATAGCGATCGTGGCAATACATTTAGGCACGCCGTATTTGCGCAGCGATCTTACAAGCACACTTTTTTTGGGGAAAAGTACACATATACATAAACGGAGATTATATATATATATATATATATATATATATATATATATATATATATATATATATATATATATATATATATATATATATATATATATATAATCTCTGTTTTGGATAAATCGACATCGGACGATTTTTATTCAAATTAGGCCGATATTTAACATGGCCTCTAGCGGTGCCACGAATCCGGAGCTAGGCCGAAACCGCGGCTCTTCCTGATGCTGTGACCGTGGCTTGGGCCTAGCTCCGGAGCCGTGGCCATCTTGGTACACCCAGCGATGCGGCCCTCCTCTCTGTTTACACCCTCAGAGGAGGGGCCCGCCCGCTGCGATCTGCTGACTTTTTTTTTTTTTTTAGTTTAAGGAAGTCGGCAGCCAACCAGCGGGCCTGTAACAGCCAATCGGTGGCCGCCGCTGCCGACATCCTACACGGCACCGGCCCGCGCTGCATTCTGGGGTTTGTAGGCAGAGGCAGGGCGCGCAGCAGGTCAGGGGACGTTTTTTTTACAGTGTAGGATGTCGGCAGCAGCGGCCTACGATTGGCTGTTACAGGCCAGCAGATAGCAGCAAGCGGGCCCCTCCTCCTCTGTGGGTGTAAACAGAGAGGAGGGCCACCACGCTGTTAGGCAAGTCAGGGCCAGGGACGAATGGACCTTGTGCTAGGCTAGGAGATGGAATGGAGCTTGGAGTGCTCCGTTGGTGGGCATTGATGAGGTGGCAGTGAATGACATTGGGCTGTACTGGTGGGCACTGATGTGAGGCACTGATGAGGTGATGCACTGGTTGGCACTGATGAGGTGATGCACTGGTTGGCACTGACGAGGTGATGCCCTGGTTGGCACTAATGTGATGCACTGGTGGGCAATGATGGGATGCACTGATGCATTGGTGGGCATTGATGAGGTGGCACTGATGGGCTGCACTGGTGGGCATTGATGAGGTGGCACTGGTGGGCACTGATAGACACCAATGAGGTGACACTGATAGGCTACACTGGTGGGCACTAAGGTGGCACTGGTGTGCACTGATAGACACCAATGAGGTGACACTGATGGGCTGCACCCCACCTCTCCACCCTAAACAATTATTTCCTCCCCACCTCTCCACCCTAGGTTTTTTGAGATGAGGGAAAAAAAAAAAATTGGCCTAAAATATAGGCCGCAAAAATCGGCAACACATATCGGCCATCGGCCGCCCCGATTTCCAAATATCGGCATCGGCCAGAGAAAAACCCATATTGTGTGTGTGTGTGTGTATATGTATGTATGTATGTATGTATGTATGTATGTATGTGTGTATATATATATATATATATATATATATATATATATATATATATATATATATATATATATATATATATATATACACACACACACACACACACACCGATATAGATATATATTTTCTAATTAGAGGGAAGGAGATGACAGTGAATTACACATTAGAACTGCTGTTTTACTTGTAATGCCAGCGGCCACCACCAGATGGCGCCCACCGCGACCGTGCGCTGGGGGCGCATGGAAACAATTGGTAATTGAGGCCGCGGGAATTGAGGGAATTCTTCCCAAATAATGTTTCATTTGTTGATAACCAATTTTAACTGTGGAATACCCATAAGGCAGGGCTCGACAAAATCCGGTCGCCAGGTCGCATTTGCGACAATAAATTGTGACCTGGCGCCCGCCGGTAATTGAGGTATCACTGCGATTTGGTAGAGCGAGAGCAATAATTCTAGCCCTAGACCTCCTCTGTAACTCAAAACATGCAACCTGTAGAATTTTTTAAACGTCGCATATGGAGATTTTAAAGGGTAAATTCCACAAGCGAACGCAATTTTGAAGCGTGACATGGTGTGTATCAATTCACTCGGCGTAACATTATCTTTCACAATATAAAAAAATTGGGCTAACTTTACTGTTGTATTTTTTTTTTTTATTAAAAAAAGTGTATTTTTCCCCAAAAAAAGTGCGCTTGTAAGATCACTGCACAAATACGGCGTGCCAGAAAGTATTGCAACGACTGCCATTTTATTCTGTAGGGTGTTTTAACCCCCAAACATTATATATATTTTTTTTATTCTAAGGGAAGGAGATGGGCGGGCAATGAAAAACAGGCAGGGAATCTCCATTAGCATTGCTAGTAGTCTTGTCATACCAACGGCCACCACAAGAGGGTGCCAGTTTCCAGAAAGAAGCATAGGACCGCAGAAATTAGTTTCTTGTATACACAAATAATACACTTTTGTGTAGCTTACCTTCCTTCCATAGTGACACCCTTTTTGGCAGGACAGTTTAGGAATTAATGGATACTATATTTATTCCCATTCTGACTGTCTCAGGTGGTAGTAGCAGGTAATGCTATACGAAAAATCGTCCGAAAATCGGTAGTTCAGACAGTTTGTTTTTCGGACAGTTAATGGGCACAAAATCGATAATCGTTGGGACGTTTTTGAGCCAAAAAAACGAAGGACAAATTTTGGAAATTTTCTGCTGAACGACCGATAAATCTTAAGGGTTGTGTTTCCCATCTGAACTTTCTGCACGAGGTATATTTAACTGAACGATTAATCGGTCATTACATGATGACACTGTCGTTTGTGCTCACGGCCGAACGTTTGTTTTTCGAAAGTTTGTTCAGACGATTTTTTGTAGAGTGTATGGCCAGCATAAAACAAAACATTACTCACAGTAGCATGGTTGGACAAGGAATATACGTTTGAAATAGTGGCTGGAAGTGTTCAGTGGTCCAACAATGACATCTGCTGGTCATAATATGTATAGACGCTCTCTGCAAGTTCTCTCATGCCCTGTACACATGCTCAGGATTTCCGACGGGGAAAAGGTCCGCCGGGAATCCCAACGGGGGGAAAAAAGAGCTGGTTCGGAAAAAAAATCGGAAAAACTGCAAAGGGAGCATACACCCGGCTTGGATTCCCGGCCAAAAGCTCTCCTTGCAGTTTTCTTATCGGAAAACCCTATTGTGTGTATGGGGCATTAGAAGTGCTGACTCTTATCTCAAGAAAAAGAAAAAACAACAAAAAAGGACAAAAGTAGGGAGCAAGAGAAAGTAAACCAACTATTAGACCAGGGTGCAGTTATATACTGCTCATAAGGTGGGAGACTGGTAAATGAAGATCAGTCTTTACATAACTTGGAGGAACGGAGTAAACATTACGGCATGTATGTATTATGACAGTACTTGGCCAGAGTATCGGTTTAGAATCCTGGAAGTTGCGCCTATCCTACGACCGCTCCTGATGCTTTCTTGGAGTGATTTCTTTGCAGACTTTGAGGTGGAGATTTGGAGGGGACAATATCCCAGGATTCAAGTAACCTTAGGCCCTTTTCTAGGGATATGACAACATGAGGGTTGCCTTTCCAATGTATCATCAGCTTTATGGGGAAGTTATTTCTCAGGGTTTTGGTGATTGTATGGAGATTCCTTCTTGGTTGCATAGTGTGCAACGATGGATCGGTGAAAAGTTGCAGGTTTTCAATGTGCGGGAGGTTTGCATAATTCCTTTACGTGAAAGAAATGCATCCTCGCGTACGTCCCGAGGTATGTGGGCAGGGATAAAGGACGGTTTTGGTAGGCGGTTTATATGGACGATAATAATCTTGAGTCTCTAAGATTGGGCAAAATGGAGAATAGCGCCTCAGAGTAGGCCTTCAACTCTCCCGCATTAATTGACTCCGGGATCCCCCTTATTTTGATGTTCTGCCTAGATCTGCAAGCTTTGCTCTAACCCATTGCTGGTTGGAATCCGATTCGTCCTGTGCATCTGCCAAATCATTAATGTTTGCGAATGTGTCACTTTGTTTTCTACAGCTGTCAATTCTGTATTAAATCGCTGCATGCAGGACTTCATATGAAAAAGCAGTGTACTTCTGAGGGATATTGGCTTGTCCTTCAGTGTGGAGTCAGCACCGGTTGGTTAGTAGTAGGGAAGGAGTTAATGGAGTCTGGCAGCTCTTTTATGTCATCCTGAGAATCGGGGTTTGAGCACACCTTATATTACTGTTGAGTGATTGCTCATTTTAAACCTAGCTTTATCTTGGCTCCCTGACAGAGGGCTGGCGGAGTGTGAGATGCCATTTACCTGGATGTTCGTATTGTGGCTGCCTCACTTTGCCAGGCCTGCATGAGCGGTGTGGAATAGGAGCCTGCGCCATCTTTGGAGTGCCTCTGCTGCGGCTGTGAGAAGAAAGCCCACAGGGTCATCCAGCGCCATTGGCTGCAAGCCACGCCCCTTGGTTTCGTGTTTTTTATTTTTTATTAACCACTTGCCTACAGGTCACTTTCACCCCCTTCCTGCCAAGGCCGGCTTTCAGCGCTGTCACACTTTGACAATTGCGTGGTCATGCTACACTGTAACCATGTGACATATATATAATTTTCTTCACACAAATAGAGCTTTCTTTTGGTGGTATTAAATCACTGCTGTTTTTTTTTTTACTGAAATAAAGCCAAACATTTTGAAACCTAAAATAAAAAAGTCTGTCAGTAAATTTTTCTAAATAAGTAATTTTTCTCCTTCTCTGTGCACTGATGGGCTACACTGATAAGGAGGCTGCACGTATGGGCACTGATGGGTGCCAATGATGGGCAGCACTAACTGGCATCACTGATTGGTGGCGCTCTATTTTAATCAGTGCACTGATGTCCCCATGCGAGGAGATGCTGCTGATTGGCTCTCCTCACTGCGCACTCTGTCATTGTGAAGCAATGAGAGCCGATTAACGGCATTTGCGTGTTTACATGTGACCAACTGTGGTTGGACACAGCCGGTCACATGGTCAAAGAGCCGTGGCTCTGTACAGAGATCACGGTTGTGCCGTGTCCTACCAATCACTGCACTGCACGCCAGAGCGGCTGCTTTGGGACGTCGTTCCAGAACGAGAGCCACACAGCCCCTCCGTCATTTAACAGTTGGCGGGCGACAAGCAGTTAATGTTTGCTTTTTATGTAGACCCCTTTCACACTGGGGTGCTTTTGGGCTAAAAATAGCGCCTGAAAAACAGCTCCCCTGCAGTCTCAGTGTGAAACACACTGAGGCGATGTACTGGCAGGACGTAAAAAAAAAAAACTCCTGCAAGCAGCATCTTTTGGAGCGGTGAAGGAGCAAGTGTACACACTGCTCTTCCACCGCTCCTGCCCATTGAAATCGGGTGGTTTTAACCCTTTTTCGGCTGCTAGCAGAGGTTAAATGCACCCCACTAGCGGCCGAAAACCTCAGCAAAAAACTACGGTAAAGCGCTGCTAGAAATAGCGGCGCTTTACTGACACCTCGGTGTGAAAGCACCCGTACTGAAAAGGTCCTTTACATGCAAGTTAAAGTGGAAGTAAAGTTTCCCACACTACTTGGCCAGCTGTGCCCTTCCTTCCGAGCCCTGTGCCGTAATTGGCAGCTCCAGCTCAAATGCGTGGGAGTGACGTCTTGGCAGCTCTGGCCTGTCACAGACCTGGAAGCAAGGCGACTGAAGATGGGAGCCCGCTGAAGCTCAGACTTAAAATTTTCCTGCTGTTCATCAATTTTACAGTCCTGATAAATCATATGTGGTCTCTTAATTCTTGTGGTAAAACCCCTGCATGTATTTTCTGTTGCATATTTTGTCTGAATGTATTAACTAATTTTTTTTTGTTTCATTCATTGCCAGAAGACCAGATAGAATGTCTCTTATTTTTACACCTTTTGCAATAGCTCCCGATTCCATCCTTTTTAAATGTATCACACAGAAACCTAAGTGCATGTTATATCAACACACATCTTCCTTTTTTTTATTTCTCCAGCTGAATGAAGATGATGCAGATAAATCTGGACATAATTTAACAGCACCACCCCCCGGGCAGAAGAAAAGGATTTCTCATGTTAGTCATTCCAATCATGTGAGTGTTTTGTTTTGTTTTTTTTATGCCAAAACGTATTCTTGTATGCACAGGACCCAGATACAGTAAATGTTTTTTTTTTTTTTTTTTTCCAGTAATTTGTCATTCAATGTGATGGAATCATATAAGTCACGTTAATAGACAATCACTATTTACTTTAGCTAATACCACACAAACAATTAATTTCTGTGTCTTTATTGAACACACCTATTAAACAATCACAGTGCTGTAGGAAAAAGTAAGTGAAGCTATGCGAAAAAGTAGTTTTCACACAGAGTCCAATTAATTCAATTCATTTGGCGGTATGGTTTAGATACTCACATTTTAACATTGCTGTTTATAAGAAGCATCAGGTAATGTGAACTTTGCCTTGCAAAATAAGGAGCCTCTGAAGATGTACACACACAAGTATAGTTCATCTGCATAGAGCTGAAAAATGGATACAAAACAATCTCTGTGTTTTAGGCATCCATCTGTCAACAGACAAATTTCCTATAAATGGGGACTGTTTAATACTGTAGCTACTCCTCATAGGAGTGAGTGCCATGGCACAACAAAGAATACTCGGTGAAGAAACTGAAAACCTATGAGTAACAGCAAAGAGCACCTTGGCAAACCGAAACGCTTCCTGGAAAAATGTTTTGTGGACTGATGAAAAGTAGTTGAATTGTTTGGGAAGAATAGACAGCACTATATATATTGGGAATTCATTTTCCTCTTAATATATAAGTTTACCAAAATATCCTACCGGATAATGCCAGGGTGTTGGGTGATGCAGCAGGAGAATGACCCTAACCATCAAAGTAAATCCACTAAAGACTGGCTTTAGAAAAAGAAAATGCAGCTTTTGGAGTGGCCCCGTAAGAGCACAGACCTTAACCCTATAGAGATACTTTGTAATGACCTCAGGAGACCCATTTACACCAGACATCCAATATTTGCGTAATATTTGAGCTAAAACCGTTTTGTAAAGAGGAATGGTCATAAATTACTCAGTGATCAGTGATCTCCTGAATGTTGTGCTACCTAAAGCACTTGAAGTCACTTGTGCCAAAGGAGATTTGACCAGCTATTAACGCCAATGGTTCACTTACTTTTTCTCCTCCAGCACTGTAAATGTTTAATGGTGTGTTCAATAAAAACACAAGGAATTTAGAAGTTTGTGCAATGTCAGCTTAAAGTGCTACTAAAGCGTTTTTTTTTTTTTTTGTGTAACCGCTTCAATAGGGGGGTTGTAAAGGTTCATTTTTTTAAGGAGGAGGAACAGGAAGTGAGAAATTCAGACAAAGAATAAAAACATGTAGAAGGGAAATTGAAGGAAAAGGTAAGTGAACCAACAATGCACTAGCTTAAAGGAACTTATTTAGAAAATAAGAAAACGAACCTTTACAACCCCTTAAGTGTAAATGTCAGATCTGAAGTGTCTCTGACCCTAACTCTTGCAGTAAAGAGGACCTGTTATGATTATTTTTATTACATGGGATATTTATATTCCTTGTTTATTACATGGGATATTTATATTCCTTGTAACAGGAATAAGTGATACTTATTTTTTTTAAAGGGACAGTGTAAAAATAAATAGAAAAAAAAAAATTAAGAGCCCAGTCTCTCCGAGCTTGCTCGCAGAAGCAAATGCATACGTAAGTATGAATAAATAGTTCAAACCACTTGTAAGGTATTGCCACGATTTTATTTTTTTATTCATGAAGAAAACGTTTTCCTAAAAGATTGCGTTTGAAAGACCGTTGCACAAAAATACAATGTGACATAAAATATTACCACGACCACCATTTTATTCTTTGGGGTCTCTGCTAAAATATATATCTATATAAATGTTTGGGAGTTTTAACTAATTTTGTTTTTTGTGAAGAAGTGTCAGAAAAAAACCTGGTCCTTAAGGCCGCGTACACACGATCTAATTCATCTGCTGGAAACAGTCCGACGGACCGTTTCAGCAGACAAATTTGATCGTGTGTACGGGCGGACAGACAGGTTTTTCCAGTAGACAAATTTTAAAGCATGCTTTAAAATCTGTCTGCTGGAAACCCATCCGTCCGACATGTTTGCTGGTTAGTATACTAACCAGCAGACATATCTGTCCGCACATGCGTCGAATAGATTCGACGCGTGCGCGGAAGTGTTTTACTTCCTGGTGGCGGTGACGTGGCGGTGTCAACTTCACCGCCACGTCACCGCGCTGTCTGCCGGGGATTTTGGTTTGATCGTGTGTACATCCCAGCAGACAAATCCGATCAAAACGGTCTGTCAGACTGATTTGATCGATTTATTTAATGGTGTGTACGCGGCCTCAGTGGTTAAAAGTATAAAAACTGCTCTGTCTTGGAACACTAGAAAGCTAGACGACTGCGATCACATAAAGCGCAACGGTTCAACGCTCCCGCTAATCGGTATTTAAATTAACACTGTTTAGGGAGCATAAACGTATGCATTAAATACATTTGCAGTTTTTTTTCTTTTTTTATATATATTTGTTTTAAAATTTGCATTAATGGAAGCATGCCATCAGAGAGACCTAGAGGTTGCAATTGCTGATGACTTCTGAAAATGCTTCTGCTGTGTGAAAATACTAACACACCACTTGCTTAAAGCGCAGTTCCACCCATATAAAAGTCAGCAGCAACAAAAAGTGTAGCTGCTGACTTTTAATAATCGGACACTCGCCTGTCCCATGGTCCAGCGATGTGGGAGTACGAAGCCCCGCTCCTCTCCTCCCCGGGCATTCTGACTGTGGGTGCCCGGGTGTGAGGCGCAAGCTGTGCTGTCATTGGCCGGGCAATCTTCTGGGACCTGTGACCTGTCCCAGAAGATTGCAGGGAGGGAGGCGGGAGAAGTGAACTTCCTTCCAGCTCTGCAGGGACCCGGGAGGAAGTGGGAGCTGGATGCCCCCCCCCCCCCATGTTTTGGGCTTTGATAGCTTTTTTTTATTCTTTGCGTTGACTTTAAAGAGCAACTTTTTTGATTAAAAAAATGTAACATATCTCAGACAGACAATTTTATGTGCAGCTTATCCTCTTGTTTTTTTGCATAGAAAAGAACTGCGATTGTTTTAGCAAGTAAAACATTTATTTACTTAAAGGAGTTGTAAAGGAAACATTCTTTTCGCCTAAAATTAATGTCTGCAAGGTAGACAGACAGAATAGTGTAATGATTTTGTTAGCAAACGAGTAAATACCTATTAAATTCTTTCATCTATATCACCTCCGGTGTTCTAGTTTCTGTTCTCTCATTCACTTCCTGGTTTGCGGCGCTCATTCATGTAAGAACTACATTTCCCAGTATGAATTGCGGCACGCCCAGTAATTCATACCTCCTTGAAGTCTCTAACACATAGAGAGCGTCCTGCCGCACATATGTAATTCCCAGGAGGGGGCGAGCACGTCGCTGACCACCACAGTAATGCCTCTCTTCACGGTGGTCAGTAAAATCAGACAAGCAGGAAGTGAACAGAGAAGAAATAGAGAAACTTCTGAGCAAAAACGAACAATGAGGAAGTGAAAAGAGGAATGTGCGGGTAAATGATGCTTCCTTTACAACCCCTTTAAGACCCTGTGGTTAAAATTGTGCAGTGTTTCATGTTGGTCATAATCACTCACAATGCATAGACATCTATGGCTTGGCTACAAATCTCTGAAAGAGCAGTTTGTAGAAGTGATTTGCTATTGTAATCACGTAGAACAAATTAGACCTATAGTTGTGTTTTAAATCACTTTTTTGGCAACAAATTGGCAGTGACTATAGCAATTTGGCTAGCTACAATTCATTGTTACTAGCTGGCAATAATGATTTTTCATAGGTGAGAAATTGCTGCTACATAATCAACCAACTGACACGGTCCTTACAGTGCAGGAATACATTTTCAACCACCATCCTAAAATTCTGCTCAGAGAATCTATTTACTATTAGTAAATAGAGATAAAGTCTAATGCGCTACTGTGAGTATACCGATGTGTGATCTGGTGGCATCAAACGAGTCTGAGGCAGCTAAATCTAAAGTTTCCACAATACACAAAAAATCAAGTAAAAGTAAAAATGGTGATAAGCGCTTCAAATGGGTGATGCGTGAGCACTACACAAATACATAAATTGATAAACAATAATGAAAGGATAGATGGATTGGGTAAATACCGCGCTGCTAGGACAATAAATGGTAAGCTGCTAAACACGGCTAACAGAAAACAATAAGCAAGAAATAAAGTGGATACAAAAATGTGTAGCGCAAAATACAGACATATGCAAAATAAAATTCAATACGTCAATAAATTAAAAAATTAGTCATGAATAGAATCAAATAAACACCAGGTGGGAATATGTCCAAACATAGACAAAAAATTAGTGTCCAATAGTGGAAGAGCAAGAATGCTCTATGGAGGCAAGCAATGTCCTAAGGCTATCTTGCTTCAGTGAGAGTGAAAAAGAAAGCCTGTCACCCTGTTGAAAATGAAGGCTTACCGGAACATGTGTACTCTACAAGTTATATAAACCTTAGAGTCATGTGGGCTTTAAACCATACAACCTTGGTTCGGACCTCCTTAAAATGCAGGTAACAAGATGTTCATCAACACTGTGGTCAGGAAAAAGCTCTGATGTTCAAGGCTTGACACTCCAGGAATGGGAGTGGGAACGTTGAAGGAAAAAAAAGGAGCAATATAGTCTAATAACGTAAAGGTAAATGAAAATTTAATAAGTATTGCACTTACATAAATTGAAGATAAAAAAGCGCTTATAATGGAATCGTGGCGACGGTAACATTTTCCCTGACGCGTTTTGTGTGCGAACACGTTGTCAAAGGGTATTAATCCACCATAACCACTCAAAATATATATATATACTGTGTTGTCCCCTGATGAGAATCACACTCATTTCCTGTGTAACGTAATACACTGTCTGGCTTCCGGGATGCAACCAAAATGGCGCCCGGGCGTGCATTCCAAGCCTCAATGTGAGTAGCACCGGAAACAGGAAGTGCCCCCGGGGGACAAAATGCTCGTCCACTTAATAAAATGATATTAAATAACTTTTGGGTATAAATAGGGGTAATCCGCAGTGAGTGGAGATATAAATAAACTTTTGGAGTGAATATTGTATAAAAATGAGAGCCGCACCGAGGGCTGCCGTTCGGATGCGGCTCAAGCTGTACCTCCCACACATGATGCGGCACGGGTGTATCAGGGGCGGTGCGTAGGCAAATCATGTACAAGACGCTCTATGTGGAGCGAGTGCGCATGTGAAGCCGCACCTCCAAACGTCATGACACGGCAGCGTCAATGACGGAGGGCGGGTGCAACGTGCAGAGCAAGTATGCACGTGAAGCCGCACCTCCGAACGTCATGACGCGACGGCGTCTATGACGGAGGGCGGGGACACTATGCGCTCCACAGTAGGCACCATAATTTATTACACTCCCCGGGTCACATGATGCGCTCCAACGTGTGCACTCCACGTAGTACCCAAGGGGCCGTGTAAACTAGCAATGGAATCAAATTGGCTAGGGGCTGGACGATGATGTGAGGTATACGTTTAAAACTTAAGGAGCAATTAAAAGCTCTCAAAACTATGTATAATGAGATGGATGACTCCTGTATATAGCTGCAATGGGTATCCAATATAAATAATAACAATAACATTGAGAACCCGGATTATGCAATGCAGGAAATATATACTTAAAAATATATAATTAAAAATATGTACTTAAAAAAGAAGAAAAGAAAGCTTTGCCTCAGTTAAGGGGAAAGCATCTATTTAAAACATGAAATTAAAATTGAATTTAGATAATATTGTGATCTATGCGTAACCGGAGAATGAGTGGGACTCTCAACCGGGGCACCATACGCAAGTAACAATACAGACATGATGTAATGTACAACCAATATGAGTATTAGTACAAAATTAAATTGTTACAGAAAGTTGATTGTTACAGTGAATAAAGGAAAAAAGTCAAAAAAATAGGAAAAGGCACGGCTTCAGATATAGCACATAAATGAAGCGGGTCTCAATGGTAAATGTTAAAATTGCATACAAGTTATTAATATGATTAACAAATGTCATACATTACGATTTGTCAATAAAAGAATTAATGTCCCAGTCTACATTCAGGCCTAATGGACGGTGACACTGAAGTTCAAAAATCCAAAATGTCTCTAAACGTGAGACACCCCTGGTTTTGGCTCCGCCCCTCCACAGAGCCTGATATCTATCAATGATTACAAACTATTATGACACTGTCTAAAGTGCCTTGGGACGGTGTGGTTAACATCACCGCTCTTAATAAGGGCAATGTGTTCGCCAACACGTATCGAAAAAGATCTGATCGTACGGCCAACATATTGTTTGCCACAAGGGCACGTAATGAGATACACAATATGACTTGTTTCGCATGTACAGAACTGTTTAATGGTGTACTGTTTATGTGTGACAGTAGATGTAAAATGTGTGACTTTTCGTCGCACTAATGTGTTGTGTTGGCACACTTTGCATTTTTTACATGGAAAGAAACCGACTAGATTTTGAAAGAAAGAGCTCTTTTTTGGGGGATTAATAATGTTGGGGGCAATATGATTTTGTAATGAGGGTGCTCCTCTAAAGACCACCTTTGCCCGTTCTGGGAGTATGGAGTTGAGTACATTATCGTTCCTTAGAATATCCCAGTGTTTATTAATAATGTTCACCACCTGTTTATGTTGAATAGAAAACGAAGTGGTCATGGCAAATTTAAAGCTCTCATCTACAGGGGTTTAACTGCAACTAGTAGTGATCTATCGAGAGTAAATGCTCTTTGTATTTCAGAGTTAACTGCCTCGGTTGAGTATCCTTTCTCAATGAACCTCTGTTTAAGCATTTCTGCTTGTGTTAGGAAGGACGCAGTGTCAGTGCAATTTCTGCGGAGCCTAAAAAACTGGCTCCGAGGAACGGATCTGAGCCACGAACTGTGGTGGCAGCTATCCGTGGGGATAAAACCGTTCCTGTCAGTAGGTTTAAAATACGTTTTTAAAATTAAATTTGCGGTTTACCAGTTCTATTTTTAGATCTAGGAAATGTATCTTACTGGTACTACGCTCGAACGTAAGTGATATCCCCCTATCATTCAGATTTAGGTCATTGAAGAATGATCTCAAACTGTCGGAGCTGCCGTTCCATAGGAGGAGGATGTCGTCTATATACCTGGCCCACAGGACCAAAGATGGGGTGTCCTGTGCATAGACGACATCCTTCTCCCACTTGGCCAACAGGTTCGCAAGACTGGGTGCGAACTTGGCCCCCATCGCTACACCTCTTTGTTGGAGGTAGTAGCACTGGTTGAACCAAAAATAGTTGTGTTTGGTCGCAAACTCTAATAGCTCCACGATGTAATCGCTTTGGAATAAGGCAAGGGTGGGTTCTTTATTCAGAAAGTATTGTACAGCTGCAATGCCTAGATGGTGTGGGATACATGTATAGAGGGAGGCCACATCTGCCGTGGCCAGTATGTAGTCTCCCTTCACTTCAAGATTCTCCAATAGGCGTATTGTGTCACCCGTATCTTTAAGATACGATGGAGTTTTCCTGACCAAAGGCTGTAAGTAATGGTCTATGTATTGACCTATACGTGCTGTAACATAGTCAATACCACTCACAATTGGCCGTCCAGGGGGGTGAGTGGGATGTTTATGTATCTTGGGGAGATAATAAATAGTAGGTATACAAGGTGCTCTAGGCACCAAAAAGGCCTTTTCCTTTTTATTTAGAATTTTCATGTCGAAGCCTTTATTAACTAAGGTTTTTTATTTGTTTTTTATAGGTATTGGTAGGATTGTTGGGCATCTCCTTATAGGTGTCTGGTTCATTGAGTATCCGTTGCATCTCTGTCTCATATTGGGATTTATCTAAAATCACAATGCCTCTGCCTTTATCGGCGGGGCGTATAACCAGATCTTTCTGATCACACAAAGATTTTAACCCAGCCTTAGATAGGGAGGGAGCATGTGGTGTCTTAACGGATAATTTAGACAGGTCACTTAGGACACATTCCTTAAAAATCCTAACAGCTGGTGCTACTGTTACAGGGGGATTGTAAAGGGAAGGGTTAGCGAGCCCAGAGTGTACCGTACCAGATGTTGCTGCCCGGTCCATGTATCTTTGTGTATTGGAACTTAAATATCTTTTGTATGTTGATCTTGCGTATATATTTTTGTATATCTATAAAGGTCCCAAACTTGCTCAATTTCTTAGGGGGAGCAAATTTGAGACCCTTATCTAGTATTGATTGTTCTTCGTGTGTGAGTGTCTTATTACTAAGGTTAAAAACACCCTGACATTTTACACTCTCCTTCTTTTTCCTCTTCTGGATTCTCCGCCCGCCTCTTCACCCTCTCTTGGGTTTGGACCTTTCTTTGAGAAATAATGAAAGGATAGCTACTGAATAGCTAAAGGTGCATACATCAAACTCATACAGTGTGTCAATGAATAGAGTCCCATACAAAAGGTGTGTCTAAGTGACAATGGATGAGATCCTATTAAACCAGTGTGGATGTATACTGGGTGTTGGATATAGGTGCACAAGACAGTCTCTGTAGGTACTGAGATGATGGATTGGGTATTAGAATGGTTTACTATTAGTATTTTTTTTTTTTTTCCTTTAGGCGGATTTATCCAGTAAACATGTTGTCCGTCCATATCGCCGTCCCACACCACAAGAAATTTGTTATCAGAGAATTCAGAAGGCACAGGAGCAGGCGGCCCAACTTATGTCTCAGAAGGCACAGGAGCAGACGGCACAGCTTATGTCTCAGCAGAAATCCAGTCGACTGAATAGCAGTGTTCAGAAGTCCCCCCTGTCTCTGCCAGGAGATGCAAAACGAATTGCTCGTGTGCCATCCTCTCAGTCTTCCACTACTTGTCAATTGCTTTTGCCAGGTAAGCTGAAATTTAAATATTTGTATGTTTGACATGTGAGTGATCCCTAAATTAAACGTATGTGAGCACCAGTATTGTCAAAAAACTAGATTGTGTTAGTGCTCAAACCAGGAGCAAAACTATTTTGTTTTAAAGCCCGGCTCAGGAAGCTTAAAACGTATCCCTCACAAGTAGGGCTGCACCTGCACTGCAAATGGTTAATTGCTTGTTTAAGCCTAGGGGGACATAAAAAAAAGTCTACTTATCTGATCCTCTGTGCTGCTAGACTGGACCCTGCAACATTTTCTCCCCCATGCTCCACCTGTTGAAGGTCATAACTTTATCAAGACCATAGCCCTGCATTCAGCATTATGATACCGGAGGACAGTCCACTGCTGGAGCATGGGGGAGCACCATCAGATGGGGCTAGTGGAAAGTCGGGTACGTTTTTTAAAGTGTTTCCTCTTCTCTAAACAAGCAGTTAACATTTGCACTGTGAGCAATAGCCCCACTGCTAGTAATCATTTTCAAATTTCCTGGAGTTAGGCTTTAAGGTCTTAAAGTGGAGTTCCACCCTGAAATTTTTTTTTTTTACCAAAAATCCTAAAAACAAAATAGCGGTTGCTATGTGGAAGTTCGTAATCTGCCTCTTCATCGTCCACGGTGGGTCTTCTTCCTCCGTCCTTGTCACGGTGTCTTCTGGTGAATAGGGCGCGCTGCCTTCTGGGAACTGTGTGTAATCCAGAGAGCAGCTGCCAATTTACAAAGAGATGCACGGCTCGCGCATGCGCAGTAGGAAACGGGGAGTGAAGCCGCATGGCTTCACTGCCTGTTTCCCTTACTGGGGATGGCGGCGCTGGGAGATGCTAGGATCGAGGGATCGGCCTCAAGGGGGCTGACATCGTGGGTAAGTAGGACAGGTAAGTGTCCTAATTAGAAGTCAGCAGCTGCCTTTAAAGCTGCTGACTTTAAAAAAAATAAGAAAACGCAGGTGGAACCCCCCCTTTAAGAAGAGGGAGGAAAACAATGTAAATATTTAGTGTCACTAAACCCACATCATAAAAAAAAACAAAAACCTATCAATGAATGCTGTATTACATGTTGTTCATACTCCGTCACTATGAGATTGATATTATGCAAAAAAAAAACTGTTTGATCTTGCTGTTCTCGATCTCCACCTTCTGTTCGTGGCCCCATTCCTGCTAGGGATTTTGCATAGCAGTGTTGGCAGCTCTACACATGCTCAGTTTTCAGTGAGTTAAGTAAGCTGAGTATTTCCTTCCTATTAAATCCGAGCAGCCTATAGTGTCACACACATGTGGGCGTATACACAGTGGTAAATGGCAGCTCACTCCTCCTCTATGCCCACTAACCTGCTAAACAGTGGAGGTGGGATATTACATGTAGATCGATTAAGGCATTACCTCCCTATTATTCTAAGACACGGGCTGGAAGGGTGTGACACAGCCTGTGACTGGCACAAATCTCTCCACACCATGTTCTTGCCAAAAAATAAGGATTTGATTTCATTTTTGGGCTTGTAGCATACATTGCATCAGAAAATCTTTCAGTGAGAATTCCACTTGGGTTACATAGTTATAAGAAGTAGAAAGGGCTTGTTCGACACACTGTACAGTGGTACTTTTGAGCCTTGCTTGTAGATTCATTTCATCAGGGACTCCCGAAATGATCTGCCCCAGATAGCCTCTAAACTACAGCAGACCATGGGACACTTCTACTAGCAGCTGCATCTAACTTCACCCCACAGTGATCAGACTTGGAACTTGGTGCCTTTTTATGGGCTAAAATTTAGTTTGCCCTTTTTTTTTTTGTATTTACTCATTTTCTTTTAACCTTTTCGCTGCCAGGCCCTGCACTTGGCTGGTCAGACCATTTTGGCATTTTTTTTTATTTTTTTTTATTCTTCCCTTACAACTTTGAGTTTGTAAAAAAAATAAAACCATATATTTTCTAAAAGCACATGACCAGTAGAATAAAAATAAGGTGCTACTGATTTTTAGGGCGCAACGAGATTTGCATAAATGTTAAATCAATATTTTCATTCTAAAAAATACTTAAATCATTATTAGCAGTTAAAAACGCAGCACATTTTACAAAATTCTTACCTGAATTGCTACTCCTTTTCAAAACACATGGCACAGCATGCGTTTTTCTTGCTTGCTGAGCATTTGGAAACACCCAGATGAGAATGAATGGTAATGCAAGCGCAATGCGCATTGCCATGCATTTTCTAAACAAACGGAAAATCATACTTTTTTTTTTTTTTTTTGCGGGTTACTGTGCATTTGTGATTTTGAAAAGCATGACATGATGTGCATTTTCTTGTGGATTGCCATACATTCAGAAATGCGCAAATGGGAACGCAGCCTAAATGGTAATAAAAGTGTAACGTGTATTGCCGCATGTTTTAGAAATGCAAAGTGTGTTTTCGGTACAGGTTGCCATGCATTCAAAAGCAAACCCAACCTAAAAAACCGAGCGCCGCGTGTTAGGTGGGCAGAGCCATGCATTTTCTGTGCGGCCCTCTTAGGCGGAAATAAGGGAAGAGAAGGGTCAGAGCTGCAGTGCGTAAAACATTACACAGAGCAGGTAAATAGAACATGTTTGCCATTTGTAAAAAAATTGCTTTTAGAATCACTTTCACTTCCACTTCCTGCTTCTTCCGTATTCACTGCAGGTAGGAATAGAGTGTGGGCAGGGATAAACATTTCCATTGCTCTCCTTTCACCACCCACATGAAGGCCCAGAAACACCCACAGTAACCCTAGGGGCCCTTTCACACGGGCGGATCAGTATTGAGTATGTCCGTATTCATCCGATCCGCAGACGGAAGAAAAAATAGGATTTTCTTCCGTCCGAAAAACCAGATCTTTACGGAGGCGGACAATTACGGGTCCGCTGACACCCGTAATCACATAGGGACCAATGTATGTCCCGTTTTCATCCGCAACGGATGGATGAAAATGCAGACATACGGTCCGTACGTGTGAAAGGGCCCTTAGACCCACCCACATCAACTCCCATAGCCCAAACTACAGAGGCTCAAAGGATCACGAGACATGTAGTATTGAGACAGGAAAACGAAGTCTGAGAACTTTGCGATGTCGGTGCTCCTCCTGGTTGAATTTCAGACACAGAAATCCTGCTTTATACAGCTAAAGTAGGTAATTTACACACAAACTGACACTGGGGTTGTGATTTATTAACATGCACAATGCATCTGTTTTGGGGAGGAAAAGCTGGAGTTCTTTAAGTTTTGACACAAAAAAAACTAAAAGGTGGTTTCTATTCAGAGCTGCACTCTCCAGTTTTACTAACGCAATTCCCAAGTGTCATTTGTCTGCGGTTTCCTTCCTCTGCTGTAAGCATGAGTCACTTCTGCCAAATTTTTCCTAACTCCAAAAGAAAAATGGTGACAGAAGAGGGAGCTCCAGCTGATTGGCAGCCTCAGCTCTGTTCCTGTGTGAAGGGGTGTGTCCCTTCCCTCTGAACATCTCTGAGCTCTCCACAATGAGCTCTGCAGAGTGTAATTTCAGATCTCTGCCCCCTTTTTTCCCCTGACGGCTCAAACAAGCTTTATAAATTCTCGACTTTGGCTGTAGAGAAGACAAGATTGCAGTTAGACAGGTATGAATGAATGAATGAAAACAAACTTATATAGCGCGGCACATGCGAACTGAATCGCCTCTGGGCGCTTGTTGTTCCTGTCTCCTTTGCTATCAAAAGAGAAAAGTCTTGACCTTTTTCCTAAATGCTAGGTGGTTCTCCTCCAACCGAATGCTGGTTGGTAAAGCGTTCCATAGTCTGGGACCCTGGATCGCAAATCTTCTTTCTCCTTTGGACTTAAAGTTGGCTTTCGGAACCTGGAGCAGGTTCTGATTCGTGGATCGCAAAACGCGATTTGGATTATGCGCTTCTATTAATTCGCATAAGTAAAGGGGGGCATTCCCATGGACACATCTATGCGTAAGACAGAGAGCTTTAAAAGCAATTCTGTCTTTAACTGGCAGCCAATGAAGGGCTCTCGGTGAAGGTGAGATGGATTCCCAGGGTTTTTTCCCAGTCACAAGTCTGGCGGCCGTATTCTGAACGACTTGCAGACGAGCGATTTGGTACTTGGGGAGGCCGAGGTAAAGGGCATTTGCATAATCCAGCCTGGAGTTTACAATAGATCCCACCACGACCGCTAGGTCTTCTTTAGGGATGAACGGAGTGAGTCTGCGTAGTAGGCGCAGTAGATGGTGAGATCCGCTGACCACTGACCCTATTTGTGCGTCCATTGTCATAAAGGAGTCAAAAATGACCCCTAGGCTTTTGACTTTGGCGCTAGGGGTGATAAGCTTGCCCAAAATAGGCGGGGGAGTCCACGCTGTTGAAAGTTGATTCCTACGCTTGGCGTGAAACAGAAGAAGTTCTGTTTTCGCTCCATTGAGTTTAAGATAACTCTTTGTCATCCAGTCCTCTATCAAAGAGAGACATGTCTCTAGATTGAGGTGGTGATCCTGTCTGTTGCAGATGCGGAAATACAGTTGCGTGTCACCTGCATAAGAGTGATAAAGCAGTTTTTGGCTGCTAATAATCTCAAAAAGAGGACGAAGGTAGATGTTAAATAGCACTGGTGACAGAGGCGATCCTTGAGGGACTCCGCATGTTACTGTGCGTTTTTCAGACGTAAAAGGTCCTAACTTCACTGTTTGCGATCGGTTTTCCAAAAAAGAGGAGAACCAAGATAAATCGCCTTCTACGACCCTGGCTACTTCAGTAAGCCAAATCAGTAACAGATTGTGGTCTACAGTGTCGAAAGCTGCACTTAGGTCCAACAGAACCAGGAGACAAGATTCTCCTTCGTCTGCGGCCTTGAGAACATCGTCCCATACTTTCAGCAATGCTGTTTCCGTCCCATGTCCGGGACGGAAGCCTGATTGCAATGGGTCAAGTAGCTTGTAGGTATCTAGATGCTGTTGCAGCTGTTGTACCACTACTTTTTCCATTATCTTAGAGAATACGTTGAGGCTTGTTATGGGACGGCGGTGGAGTGGGTCCTTGGGGTCCAGGGAGGGTTTCTTCATGATGGGTTGGATTATACCCTCTTTCAACTGTGAGGGCACTATGCCCTCCAAGAAAGACTGGTTGATAAGCTGCGTGATGGGAGGAGCCAGGATGTCGGCGCATTCCTTCAGCAGTTTTGTGGGGATAATGTCATTTGGCGCTGTGCCATTGCGCAGAGTACAAATGACATTCTTAGTAGACTCGATGGAGATGGGTTCTAGGGTGAACTTACCTGATATCGGAGAATTACTATGGGTGCTGTGTGAGAGGCTACAGGGGGGGCTGAGGGGAGAATAGTTTTGCTGAATGCTTTCACGGATTGCCTCGATTTTATTAACGAAGTAATCCGATAGTTCATTGCAAAATTCTTGTGTGTCCGAACTGGGGGCTTCAATGCATCCTGGTTTCATGGTCTGGGTGACCATCTTGAAGAGTTCGCGGGGGCGGTTAAGGGCACCGTTGATAGCCTCCGAAAAATAATTTTTCTTGGCTTGGAAAATTCCTTTGTGGTATTTTCTTGTGGTCGCCTTGTAGATGGATAGGTTTAGCTCTGAAGAACATCTTTTCCAGGCAGATTCTGCCCTTCTGCGTTCTTGCTTCAGCAACGACAGCTGGTTGTTAAACCAGCTGCGGTTGTTTTTCCGAATGCGGGTTATTCGTTTCGGCGCTACCAAGTCGGCTGACTGTAGCATGGCCGAGTTTATGGCTTCCAATGTTTCAACGGCCGTTTGCTGCGGCTGAGTTGTTTCTATTTTTTTCCTTAAAGTCGTTTTGAAGAGTTCCGAGTGGAGCTTCTTCTGACATCTAGTCCAGTGTGTTGTCACTGGATTTGATGTTTTTGTTGCGGGGGGGATGGTGGAAAGACTGAATATAATTGCATGGTGGTCTGTCCATGGCAATTTTTCATTTTCCCAAATTTTTATTTCCAGAGCTTGTCTGAAAAGAAGATCAAGTGTGTGACCTGAAGCATGTGTGGGCCCACATACTAGTTGCTGTAATCCTAATTCTTCCAGGTGGTCAATACAGGCGTCGGCAATGGGGTCTTGTGAGGAGTTGGCCCAGAGATTGAAATCCCCTAACAGCAAAAGTTGTTTACTGTTGAGGGTATAAGTGGAGAAGAAATCCGTCCATGATGATAGCAACTGCGATTTTGGGCCGGGCGGCCTATAGCAGAGCAGAATGTGGACGGTCTCCTTTGAACTTGCTTGCAGTTGCAGAGTAAGGGTTTCCATGAATGGAAGAGGGTTTTGGCGGACTGGTTTGGTGATCGTAAGATGAGTCTTGTGGATCACCGCCAGGCCGCCTCCTCTTTGCCCTATTCTGTTTTCCGTTATGATACGGTAATTTTCTGGCACCAGTTCTCCTAGAATGGTGTTACAGTCGGCTGTGAGCCAGCTCTCTGTAATAAAAAGACAGTCTAGATCCTTTTGTTGAATGAAGTCGCGGATTTCTAGTCAGTGTTTTACTGCCGATCTAGTATTGATCAGAGCACATGATATGTGCTTGAGCTGGGGTAAATGACTGAAATGTCTAACCGTCGATCTGTGATTGATTCTCCATAGTCGC
Organism: Rana kukunoris; assembly: GCA_029574335.1. Lineage (NCBI taxonomy): Eukaryota > Metazoa > Chordata > Amphibia > Anura > Ranidae > Rana > Rana kukunoris. The sequence goes on from CM056049.1 coordinate 395,434,011, forward strand.
TCAGTTCTTAGGGCCTTTTTGGTGATGGCTGGCAGTATTGCGGCGCATTGCCTCAAACTCCAAATGGTTTCGGCAGAATATTGCCTACATGCCATGATCGCCAATACACCAGGGGGGGGGGGGGGTGGATTTTAGGGCAGTGGGGAGAGGAATTGGCTAAACTCCTCTCTCCTGGCTTGGTCCAGAGGAAGGCAAAAAAACCCTGGCGGCGCTCGGCCAATGTGCTCCGGCAGGGAAAAAATCCCTTCCTGACCCCTGTAAGAGGCGATCGGGTAACCCCTGGATCAAGCTTCTGTATGCTGGAGAGACAGGGGGGGGGGGCTGGGGCTAGGAGGGTGACCCTGTTACTGGTCTGGTGGGATGGCTGACTATACCAGCGGTGGGATGAGGGCTGACAGGGTGCTTCTTTAGATACACTAGGGGCTGAGAGGGTGTACAATAGGGCCGGGTAACAGTCCTTCTGGGGTGAGGGGGGGTTTCTTGGAGGCTGGGTGAGGACCACAGAGGCATGGGGAGCGGCGCGCCGTTAGGCCGCAAGTGAAGCCGCGGTCTTTCCTAGACCGCGGCCCCGCGATTCAAGGCGGCCTGGCGCGGTGCTCTCAAAAAGAGCCCCGAATCTGCGAAAATTTCCGTGTGGAGGATAGAGAGGGGGGCCCTTGAGGATGATGGAGGTGTGGGAGAGCAGGGGGACACCAAGATGGATAAATGGAGATCCGTATTGCTGCTGCGTTTTTATCCTGAAAAGGACGGCCGTCAGCAGCTTAGGTGAAAGGCTCTTACCTATAGAGAGTCAGGGAGCGGTGCTGGAGGAGAGGAGAGATCCGGGACACAGGATTTCCAGGGCTGGAAACTGGAGAAGAGGACTGAGCTGGCAGGGCTGGGAGCAGAGCAGAGCTGGGAGGGACGCTGACCTGTCTGCCTCCTAAGCCTGCCTGGAGCTAAAGCACACACGCTCCTACTCTAGGAGACGTGCGCCGTGTGGAGCTCCTGTGGCTAATCCTCTGCCTTACTGACTGACTGACTGGTTGGACAGGTACAACTTATGTATGAGTATTTGATTCATCTTTGTATCACATTAGGTGAGTCAATTCACTTGGTATATAAGGGTTTACAACCAGTTTAACCTGATGCAGGCCGCCCCACACACATTTTCTGCAGCAGGGTGGCGACACTGTGCAGAATCGCAGGCACGTAATTCTGTGCTTTCGAGTCTGGGGCACGCAGTCGGCAATCTGCTCAGCTGTAATTAAATACAGTGGGAGCCAAACATTTACTGATCATTCGAGGCACAGGAAGAGCGACCATCTGCCTTTGTAAACAAGGCAGATCACCGTTCTGTGATAAGGGAAGGCAGCAATCTTGTGTTTCTAAGCAGAAACACTAATCTCTGCCTTCCCACAGTGCAAGCACCCTCCACAGTTGGAAAGCACGCCCTAGGAACACATTTAACCCTTTGAGCGCCCCTGATAATCCCTTCTCTGCCAATGTCATTAGTACAGTTTATATTTTTTTTTGCACTGATCACTGTATTGGTGTCACTGGTCCCCTTAAAAAGTGTCAGTTTGGTGTTCGATTTTGTCTGCTGCAATATCAGTCTCCGCTATAAGTCACTGATCGCTGCCATTACTAGTTACCAAAAATATGTATCAGAATAAATATTGGTCTATATGTTTTTCTATCTGAATGTCATCAAAGTGATCAAATGCCAAAAAAAAAAAAACTCTATTGTTGGGGGGAACACACACAATTGTCAGTTAAAATAACGCAGTGCCTTATCACAAAAAATGGCCTGTTCATGAAGGGGGGTAAACCTTCCAGAGCTGACGTGGTAATGGTAAAAAAACGTATTTTTCTCTTATCGTCCATGAATGGACACAGCTTATTAAATCTTGACAAGTGGGTTATGTTCCCTGTTTACAGGAGAGGACTAGGCAGAAACATGTTAGATAATTAACCACTTAGCAACCACCTGCCGAAAAATAACGGCGGCAAGGTGGTTGCTTAACTCTGGGATCACGTTGTATAACGTGATCCCAGAGAATCGTTCCTGCGCGCCCGAGGGGAAACATTCGTGCACGCCGGGTCTATGAGACCCGGCACAACACAAATCGCGGTGACTGGCCAATGACAGCGGCCTTTTACCACGTGATCGCGCCGTCCAATGACGGCGCGATCACAATGTAAACAAAGAAGGTCAGGGAAAGTTCATCTCTCTCCTCTCCTCACACAGTATCAGCGTGAGAGGAGAGGAGAGATCTGTGAGTTTTCCCTGGCAATTGCATTGCCCTAAAGTGAATATTAGTGCCCCATCTGTGTCCAGAGTGTGCCCATAGTGCCCCATCTGTGCCCATAGTGCCCCATCTGTGCCCATAGTGCCCCATCTGTGCCCATAGTGCCCCATCTGTGCCCATAGTGCCCCATCTGTGCCCATAGTGCCCCATCTGTGCCCATAGTGCCCCATCTGTGCCACATCTGTGCCCAACAGTGCCACATCTGTGCCCAACAGTGCCACATCTGTGCCCAACAGTGCCACATCTGTGCCCAACAGTGCCACATCTGTGCCCAACAGTGCCACATCTGTGCTCAACAGTGCCGCACCAGTGTCACCAGAGCCGCACCAGTGTCACCAGAGCCGCACCAGTGTCACCAGAGCCGCACCAGTGTCACCAGAGCCGCACCAGTGTCACCAGAGCCGCACCAGTGTCACCAGAGCCGCACCAGTGTCACCAGAGCCGCACCAGTGTCACCAGAGCCGCACCAGTGTCACCAAAGCCGCACCAGTGCCACAACAGTGCCACAACAGTGCCATCTGTGCCCATCAGTCCTTTCTGCGCCACTGCAGTGCCGCCTGTGCCCACCAGTGACGCTGGTGTCCACCCCAGCCATCTGTGCCGCCTGTGCCCACCAGAGCCGCCTGTGCCCACCAGAGCCGCCTGTGCCCACCAGAGCCACTACAGTGCACATAAGTGCCACCTGCGTCCACCAGTGCCACCACAGTGATCTGCAGTGCAGTGCAGCCTCACCAGCCACCAGTATGGCAAAAAAATTCTTAACCGATGAGGAGATCTACCAGCATCTAATCATGAGCGATGAGAGCAGCGGGGAGTCTCTGTACGATTCAGATTCGGCCTATGAACCCGTTACAGACAGTGGGTCTGATTCAGAATCTGAAGGGGAACGTGTGCCCGTGAAAAAAAGGGGTGCTGGCGTGGAGAAGCGGCCTACTCCCAGAAGTGCAGGGCCACCCACCTCAAGCGCAGGGCCGTCCACCTCAAGCGCAGGGCCGTCCACCTCAAGCGCAGGGCCGTCCACCTCAAGCGCAGGGCCGTCCACCTCAAGCGCAGGGCTGTCCACCTCAAGCGCAGGGCTGTCCACCTCAAGCGCAGGGCCGTCCACCTCAAGCGCAGGGCCGTCCACCTCAAGCGCAGGGCCACTGCAACAAAGGCCAGGCACCAGTAGGGTGTCATCTCAGCCCCAAAGGGGTAGGGGCCATGCCAGCCTTCCCTATGGCCTTCAAAACCCCCTGTGGCTTCCCCCTAATTCCGGAGCAGCAAATATCCCCCCTTTCACTGCCCAGCCAGGTGTCCAGGTGAACACCGACAATTTTTCCATGCTCGATTTTTTTAATTTACTTTTCAACGAAGACTTGCTATCCTTCATTGTGGCCCAGTGCAATCTCTACGCACAGCAGTACATAGAAAGCAACCCTGGTTCTAGTTATGCCCGTCCCTTTGAGTGGAGAGAACTAACCGTGGAGGAATTCAAAATTTTCTTAGGCCTAACTTTTACTATGGGACTTTCAAAAAAAAAACAATTGTACTCCTACTGGTCTACCAAACCCATCCACCACATGCTACTCTTCTCCTCCCTTATGACAAGATCCCGATACCTAATAATTATGCGGTTCCTCCACTTTAACGACAATGCCCAGTGCCCTCCCCGAAATGACCCTGCTTTTGACAAACTTTATAAAATTCGGCCACTCCTAAATTTTTTCTCGCAAAAATTTCCCCAGTTATATACCCCTGAACAGAACATATCCGTGGATGAGTCCCTTGTAAAATTCTCAGGCAGGCTGGGCATCAAACAGTTCATCCCCAGCAAAAGGGCCCGATATGGGGTCAAAATGTACAAACTATGCGACAGAGCCACAGGGTACATTTACTCCTTCATGGTGTACGAAGGGAAGGACTCCCAACTGCATCCCCCTGAATGCCCAGAGTATATCGGAGTCAGCGGAAAAGTGGTCTGGGATCTGATCTATCCTCTATTTGGAAAGGGATACCACCTTTATGTGGATAATTTTTACACCAGCTTGCCCCTGTTTAGAAATCTGTACCTTAGGAATACCCCAGCATGTGGCACAATAAGGGCCAATAGAAAAGGCTTCCCACAAAAATTGGTGAATGAAAAGCTCAGACGAGGGGAGTCAGCAGCATTGAGGAACCAGGAGATATTGGCCGTCAGGTGGAGGGACAAACGGAACGTCCACATGCTTACATCAATCCACAACGACACCTACGTGGAAGTCCCCAAAAGAAATGGCTCAATCCAAAAACCAGCATGCATCTATGACTATAACTTGTTTATGGGGGGAGTGGACTTCAACGACCAGATGATCGAACCCTACCTTCCCACAAGAAAATCCCGTCACTGGTATAAAAAAGTGTCCATTTATTTCTTCAGTCTGGCCTTCTATAACTCTTATGTTATATACAAAAAATCATCAGAGAACCCCGTATCCTATCTGTCCTATCAAGAAGAAGTCATCACCGCCCTTTTGTACCCTGAAAACCCACCAGAGAATATTCGCTCTGATTCTGTGAGCAGACTACACGAGCGTCACTTTCCTGAGAAAGCCCTCGCCCGTGAAACAGGCTACAGACGCCAGAAAAGATGCCGAGTGTGCTCCAGAGAAGGAATTCGAAGAGACACTGTTTATTATTGTCCCGATTGCCCTTCCCAACCAGGCCTCTGTATAGGTGCATGTTTCCGCTGTTACCATACGTTTCTACATTATTAGGGAAGTATGGTAAACGCAATTCTCATTTCCTGTAATTTCCCTCCACATCCCTTATGCCACTGCACTGAACTGTTCATATCTCTGCCTTCTCCGGAACCGACCATGGCCTGTTATACGACCACTCTTTTGCCTAACCCTAAACATACCTCCTGCCTTCTCCGGAACCGACCATGGCCTGTTATACGACCACTCTTTTGCCTAACCCTAAACATACCTCTGCCTTCTCTGGAACTGACCCTGGCTTGTTATACGACTACGCTTCTGCCCAACGCTAAACTGTACCTACCTCTGCCTGCTCTGGAACTGACCCTGGACTGTTTGACCACGTTTTTTGCCTGCCCCTTGGATTGATCTTTTACCCTGCTATACTAGTGGGAACACAGGGGTCTCGCATATGTGAGGGGCTCCAGAATTGTTTTTCTGGATGAAAAAACTAATTTTTTAGTTTTCTCATTCCCGGATTAGGGTCTGGTTGCCCGGAGGCTTCAAAGAGATTTGGGTGGGAGAAGCCTCTACCCCTGTCCCCATTCTTTCCTGGCCCACTACTTGGACCATGTTCCTGCTTATTACTACCAGGACGATTTTGGCACTGCTGGCAATGTCTCTACTTGCACTGGCCCTGGACTGTATATGGACAGTATCCCTGTACTGACTATGGACAATATTCTTGCCTGCTGCCTGGACAATTCCATTCACTGTCGCTGACCAGTGGTCACGTCTCTGCCTGCTGCCTGGATCAGGGCTCTCCTCCTGTGGACAATTGCACTACTAAAACCACAGGTAATCTTTTTTTTTTTTTTTTTTACCCATTACTCAGCAGAATGTATTTTAGGGTGTAGTCAAAAGACTCATTATGCCTCATAGATTATACGTTGGGGTGTTAGCTTTCCAAAATGGGGTCACTTTGTGGGTGTTTCCATTGTCCTGGTGCTCCAGGGCCTTCAAAAGTGTAATAGGTGGTTGAGAGATTAGATGTGTAATTTATGCTTCTAGAATGCTAGAAGTTGTTACTTCAGTGTTGGGCCTCTGTATGTGGCCAGGTTGTGTAAAAGTCTCACACATGTGGTATTGCCATACTCAGGAGGAGCAGCAGAACATATTTTGGGGTGTCATTTGTGGAATATACATGCCATGTGAGAGAAATAACCTGTTATAATGACAATATGGTGTGAAAAAAAAAAAAAAAAAAAAATCTTAATTTTGCAAAGAATTGTGGGAAAAAATTACAACTTCAAAAAACTAACTATGCCTCTTATTAACTACCTTGGAATGTCTACTTTCCAAAAATGGGTCATTTGGGGGGTATTTGTACTTTACTGGCTTTTTAGGGTCTCAAGAAATGAGAGAGGCTGTCAGTACATCAGGTATGATCAAATTGATAAATTTTCAGTAATTGGTACCATAGCTTGTAGACCCTATAACTTCCACCCAGACTAAATAATATCCCAATTTTTTTTTTTATTATTACCAAAGACATGTAGCAGTATACATTTTAGGCCAAATTTATGAAGAAAATTAACTTTTTTGCAAAATTTTATAATAGAAATGAAGAAAAAATCATTTTTTTACAAAATTTTCATTCTTTTTTAATTTATAGCGAAAAAAATAAAAATTGCAGGGGTGATCAAATACCACCAAAAGAAAGCTCTATTTGTGGGAAAAAAAGGACACAAATTTCATTTGGTTATAGTGTTGTATGACTGAGTTATTGTCATTCAAAATGAGAGAGCACCGAAAACTGAAAATTGGTCTGGTTATTAAGGGTGTTTAAGTGCCCAGTAGTCAAGTGGTTAAATACATGTTGCTTTAACTGTTGAACAGCCCCGTCCAGGGGGCGATCCCTCCTTTTTTATTTTAATTTTTCTTGAAGAATCTTCTTTCAACTGTCGGCTGAGAGACAGGCTGGATAATATAGATCCTTGTAGTCTATTCAGTCCGACCAGCGAGCGTAGGCACACATTTGCAAAGAGGCTGTGGTCTGCCACGACATACCCCATGACTCCTGGGGTGGCCAGTGATCTTTCCGCTCCAAGGTCCCCACATGACTGGGCTGTGGTGTTGTCTCAGTGGACCAGGCCGACAGCTACCTCCATTGCGGTTGTAGGTCTCTCAGGAATGCGGCAGCGAGTCCTCGCTTGGATGGGTAAGTACAGTCCCTCCCGCTTAGGTGGGTTGGTACGACTGGGCATTCCTGGGGTTCGGGGGTCCTATCCTCCCTTCCCTGCTCCTTTTCCTCAACATTGCTGCTGTCGGGGCGGCATTCCTGAGGGGACTGTGGTATCTGGCCTTTTTTTTTTGTACTGGGGGTTCTTTCCCTGTGTTTTTTTTTTTCACTTTTTTTCACTTTTAAAGCCCTAGAAGGCTTTCTCTGTTTTAAATGCAGCATTTTGGCAGCGCTGGCGCAATTTTTCTGGTGGTTTTCAATTGCATTAAAAGCTCCTATTCTGGGCCATTTTGTCGTCGTGCTATGGCGCAGCGTACAATGTGGTATGCCATTTTCCTGTGGCCGTGTTTTGAACACTCGGCGGCCATCTTTAAGTGGTCCTGGCCCCTAGTACTGAATCCTACGGCGCACACAGGTCTCTTCAGATCGCGCAAAAGTTACCTCACGTTTTTTTTTTCTCTCCACACGCTGTGTACTGAGGGCGGATGGCAGCGCTGGGCAGTCTCCTCCTGCGTTGAGTCCCCTGGGTACCCATGTTCAGCGCAGCAAGTGCGTGGGATACCCTGAATATGGCCCTAGGAGCTTCCATTTTTTTTTTTTGGAGTCAGTATCTGGGTTCCTTCCCCAACATGCTTGTGGTGACAGCAGGTGTTAGCACCTGGGATTCCCACAGACGTTTTACTGTAAATCCTGGACACGCCAGGGCGGGGGTTAAGAGTGCCCCCTCCCCCTTTTATCCCCTGGGGAATGCTCTGTCATGGAGCCATGGACCAGGTACCTGGGTCGGTGCATGATAAGGCACTTGTGGATGCGCTTCTCACTGCTGCAAGGGACTCCCTTAAGCTGGATAGTGCAGCTGGGCTTCTGCTGAGGGCTTGGTCTTTTTTGGGTCACACAAATCAGACCGCTTTGTGTAGGTTTTTTCCTTCTGTGCCCTCCTTTGATATTTTCTAAGATGCGGAATGAGAAAAGCCGCAGAGGGCCGCCCAGGGCCTTGTCTTGTCTATGTCTGTGATGCTTCACTGGATGCCGCGCCCTTGATATCCAGGGCTTCTGTTTCAGAGATAGTTTTAATGCCGCCTTCTCTGGTTCTAAGGCTGGTCTGCTGGCCAGGCCTCTAACATACGCCCTGGCGGGTTTACCCTTCATGGGTGGGAGACCTTTTGGGTCCTCGCTGGACAACATTATCAAGGGGGGATCAGCTGAGGGACTAGAATGTCCCTGGGTGCGTAAGCCCATCACGCCACCACCCTAACCCGCCAATGTATGTAGCTTCCCCTGCCTGTCTCTAGGGTGGGGGGTCGGCTTTGCAGGTTCACAACTCGTGAACCTCCCTGCTCTCTGACCAGTGGGTCTGCGAGGTGGTCTCTTCGGAGTACTAGATAGGGTTCCTTCCTATCCACCAAATGGATTTCTTCCCTCGTGTCTCCCTCTCCCGGCTTGTCGGTCTGCCTTGGGACAGTGTGGGACTTGGTAAGCTGCGGGGTAATTTTAGAGGTTTGAGGGATTCTATCCGAATCTGTTCTCGGTCCCACAGATGGATATGGTCCGTCCGATTTTGGGCTTCAAGGGCCTAAGATGCCTTTGTGAACGATGGGTATTTCCACACAGACTCCATTCGTTTGGTAGCTGTGCTTCATCTGGGGGACTTTCTGGCATCCTTGGATATCGGACGCATACATGCATGTCCCATTTTGCGCAAGTCAGTTTTCTGTGCTTCGCGATTGGGGAGGCCCACTGTCAGTTTGTGGCCCTTCCTTTTTATCTGGGGTTTTCACCAGGGAGCTCGCACTTATCCTAGGCTTGTGGGACAGCAAGGCTTTGCCATCGTGGGCTACTTAGATGACTTTCTAACTAAGAATTAATGGATGTGTCTGTAGCCATTCAGACCCTCCGAGAATTTGGGTGGGTGTTAAACATTGGAGTCGGGCCTGGTTCTGACTCGGCGCTGGAGTACCTAGGGTTGAGCCTGACGACTCTGTTGCAAAGGTCTTTCTTCCCCTAGAGAAATTGCAGACTCTTCAGTCTGCGCTAAAGGTATTGGCATCACGCAATCGGTCCTCTCTCTGTTTGCATGCAAATCCTGGGCCTGTGGGTAGCCTCCTTTAGGGCGGTACCGTATGCCCAGTTCCACACGTGTTTTCCAGAGGGAAATTCTGTACGAGTGGTACAAATCTCTTTGTCTCTGAATTATCAGATTTAGGTGCTCTGCCTAGTCAGTCAGTCTACGACTCTTCAGTCCGGGAAGTAGTTTCTTCCTTCCAGTCAACGTTGTTTACAACAGACGCCAGCCTGACGGGTTGTGGGGGGCACCTGGAAGGTCCAGTCGGCCTTGAGTCGCTGGACTTTAGTGGGCATACGGCCACGCCTCCCTGAATGCTCTCGTCTGATCTCTGTAGCTACCCAGGGTCGGACCTGGTTAGTACTTGGATGGGAGACCGCCTGGGAAAACCAGGAGCTGTAGACCATGTCTACAGTTCATTGTCCTAGTATTTTGGGCGATCAGGCTATGCCTCTCCTCGTGGTCGAGAAGCTTGCAAGGTTGTCCGATCTGGATTCAGTTATACCGGCAGGCGGACTACTGGAGTCGCCAGATGCTGGACCAGGGCGACTGGTCTTTGTATTTGGGGTGTTTCGGCTCCCTCGCAGGAGGTGAGTCTCACAGGGCATGGGTCTCCTAGCTGCTCGTCTCCACTGCAGGGGTGTCAAAGTTAGTGCCCTCGCCTAGTGATCTTGTACAGTCGCGCTGGTGGCCCTCTGGCGTCTGTATTGGCGTTGCGGTTCCTCCATTGTAGTTGAGGCTGAGGGGATCCAGATGATTCTAATTGCTCAAGATTGGCCTTGGCGTCCTTGGTATGCCAATATCGGGCGCCTGGTGGCGGAGGTACCCTGGCGGTTGCCGGGGCGGGAGGTCCTTTTGTCTCCAGATTCCATACTTCCTTATGTTGTACAGTCACTGACTTGCACAACATGGCTATTGGAAGCCAGACTTTAAGAGACTGGGGGTCTGTCCGACTTGGTCATCTCAACCATGCTGAGGGCACGGTACTCTTCTTCTTGGAGGATCTACCGTTGCACCTGAAAGGCCTACATCTCTTGGTACGAAGAGATGGGGTGACGTCCACGGATGTACTCGCTGCCCAGGGTCCTGCTGTTTTTACAGCTTGGAGTGGATCTAAAAATTGCTTACCGTTTGGGGGTGATGTTCTTTCAGTGGCCTTTTTGCGGCCCGTTCCCTGGTGGGTACCTTTTTGTGCAGGGGGTTTGTCATATACTTTCCCCTCTTGGCCCACCTCTTTCCCCATGAGTTTTGACTCTGGTGCTCTCGGTTCTTCAAGAACCTTCCTTTTGGAAACATCGGAGAGATTTTCTCTTGACACTATCCCAGGAGGTAGCCCCTTTAGTGGCCTTTACCTGTCAGAAGGGTTTCTGAGCTAGCAGTCTTGTCAATCGCCATGCTTGATCCTCCATAAGGATTAGGTGGTGGTGCGGTGCGCCCGCGACCTTCCCTTCTTCCGAAGGTGGTTTCGGCCTTTCGCCTGAATAAGGACATTGTTCTTCCATTTTTATGTCCTCGGCCGGCGCATCCTAGGGAGGTTGCTTTTCATACTTTATGCGTGGTACGCGCCTTGCGGGTGTACCTGCCTACTACGGCTCCGTTTCGGAGATCTGACTATTTTTGTGTAGGTGTCTGGTCCACAAAAGGGCCTGGCGGTCTTGTCGACCACCATTTCCCGGTGGATCAGGCAGACCGTCATACAGGCCTATGCTCTTAGGGGGCGCCCCCCCCCCCTTTCCAGCACTTTCGACCAGGGCAATTGGTGCTTCCTGTTTTTTTTTTTTTTTCCCTAACATCATGCGTCGGTCTCGCAGGTGTGCGAGGCGGCGACTTGGTCGCCTGTTCACACTTTTTCCAAAATTTACATGGTTGCTGTGAGTGCATCTTCTGATGCTTCTTTTGGCCGCTAGGTTTTGCAGGCGGCTGTTTAAAGTTGCACCTTTGTTGAGGAGCTCTGCTTGTTTTGGGGTGACGTTACAATTGGTTTTACTGATACTGTTCACACCTCTTGTTTTTGACACTGCTTGGGGACATCCTACTTGTCCAGATTTAAGGAGCTGTGTCCGTCCATTGACGAGAAGAGAAAATAGGATTTTTTGTACTCACCGTAAAATCCCTTTCTCTGAGTCCATGGACGGACACAGCCCCCACCCCTCCTTTTTAAGCTTGTACTGCTTGTTACGAACTGAGGCTTCATACTGCAGGGAGGAGGCTTATGTCATGAGGGACAGGGGGTGGGGCTGTTCAACTCTGTTAAACATGTATTTAATTATCTAACATGTTTCTGCCTAGTCCTCTCCTGTAAACGGGGAACATAACCCACTTGTCAAGATTTAAGGAGCTATGTCTGTCCATGGACTCAGAGAAAAGGATTTTACGGTGAGAACAAAAAATCCTTTTTTTTATAAACTTTTTGTCCTAAAAAGAAATGTAAAAGTAATTTACTTGTTAGGAAAATTGGTGACACAATTTTATAGTCAAGATAGTTGACACATGCTGATATTGCTACATTTTGCCTAGGTAGCTATGACCACTGGTCCTGAAAGGGTTAATGTGAGTGGTGTCCTTGGCCAAAAGAGTTGACTTTTGCAGGAAAGCTTGACCTAAAAATGTTGCTTGTATGTCCCTGGATATATTAACTATTCTGATTTGTAGATTTCACAGATAACCACTGCTTACATTTTTCATTGCATACAAAGTTTAAATCGCTTAGGTTTGTGACACATTTAGGTACTATTGTTTTAAATATTGGTTGATTATATAATTTTATGGTGCAAGTACTCCCCCCCCCCTTTTTTTTTCTTGTTAAATTTAGCTGGCGGTGTGTTCTTGTTTTTCAATTGTATTATAGACTTGCAGTTGGTGTATCTAATGTTGTGTTTAGATTAGCATATACTGTAGAATCTTTAAAACATCTGCCAGTTTATTTTCTGATGTTTCGCTTTGGGGAAGGTTTACCTTAATTTCCTGTTTTGAGACCGCAATTGGAGAAAAATCTTTAAGATGGTTATTACCTGAGCACGTTTGGATGATTTCCCCTTGCCTCTTCACAGTGTACAACCATAAGTAAAGTCAATGGGGTTACTTTTCCCAGCAAAAGATGACCCCCTATAAAAACCTGCCAGAGCTTTTACCTATTCCTTACTACCCAATACAGAGCCACTCCAGCTCCCTCACACTCCTGTTTCCATAAAGAGAACAGAGACATTTTAAGAAATGTACATTTTATATATATATATATATTTTTTTTTAATCATTTAAATACCGCATGACTGTGATTACTGGCTTTCCAGTGCTGCTGTATTGTATTTTATATATATTTTATATTTTTTCATGCAGAGAGAAAGAGAACATTATCAGCAAATAGTGCTTCAACAGCTGCTCTCAAGATGCAAACTCTTACTGGCATGGCATCAAAAACCAGCTCCACAACTGTACAAAAAAGACAAGCACATATACCATCACTAAAGGTATATTGACTTTGTTAGCTATAAGTGTGCTACTCTTTATTTGCATTGCTTTGCTTAGGCTGTTCCCATTCTCTTCTACCCTCTAAATATGTTTATTTGACCCAATGAGCAGGACCATACTGTTTTATCTATAGCATGTGGTCTAAATTATCAAAAAAAGCCTTATGTGACACTGATGCTGTGTTTCTTCACTTGAGTAGGTACTGTGTGTGTGTGTGTTAGAGCTGCACAATTAATCATTAAAAAATTGTGACCTCGATTCAATCCCCTGATGATCTCCAATGCAGAGTTTGTTATGCTGCAAGAATCGTGATCTATCTTCTAAGCAAAAAAATTGGGATTCTCATTTTAGCCAGAATTGTGTGTGTATATATTAAAAAACCTTGGTTTAAGAGCGTTTTGCAAAATGTTTTAATACATTTTGACGTGATATACAAGCAATGTCTTGATATAAGAGTAGCGTCATGTCACAACTGAGTATAAAAAAGAGAGTAGCAATGTGGTTACATTTAATGAAGGTACAACATTTAGCAACTTATTGCTACACTTAGAGGCGCCTCTCTTCTTTTATACCCTGTAAAAAAATGCCTTGCTATACAAGTGCTTTGGATTACAAGCATGTTTCTGGAACGAATTATGCTCGCAAACCAAGCAAAGGCCGATTGTTGGAGATCTGAGGCAGGGGTGTGCTGGGTGAAAACCCCCCGGCCGCCCACCGTCTATTTTAAACTGCTGCTGTGCTATCGCGATCGCTGCCTGACTTTTTTTTCCCCAGTGGGGGCCGTCGATTGGCTGTTTGCGGCCGCGCTGCACTTTGGGGATTGTAGTCTGGAGGCAGAGGCAAGGCTGCACAGCACGTCAGGGGACGAATGGAGCGGTCATGCAAGGGGACGGAACGAAGCTGGGAGCATTTTGCTGGTGGGCACTGAAGAGTTGGCAGTAAATGACAGCTCGACACTGGTGAACTTGGCACTGGTGAGCTTGGCACTGGTGGGCACTGATGACATGGCAGTGATGGACAGCTTGACACTGGTGGGCGCTGAATGACAGCTTGGCACTGGGCACTGATGAGCTTGGCACTGTGAGCTGGGCACTGGTGAGGTGGCAGTGAATGACAGCTTGGTGCTGGTGGGCACTGTCGAGCTTGGCACTGGTGGGTTTGACACCAATGAGGTGGCACTGACGGACAACCAATGAGGTGGCACTGACGGACAACCAATGAGGTGGCACTGACGGACAACCAATGAGGTGGCACTGACGGACTGAACTGGTAGGCACTATTGAGGTGGCGCTAAAGGGTACTGATGAGGTTGCACTGACAGGCACGAATGGACACTGATAGGCTACACTGGTGGGCACAAATGAGGTGGCACAATCTGATGAGGTTGCATTGACAGTCTGCTTTGGTGGCACTGATGTGGCACTGACAGGCTGCACTGATGGACACTGACAGGCTTAACTCGTGGGCACTAATGAGGTGGCAATGATGGGATACTGATTGGCTGCACCCCACCTCTTCAGCCTAAACAATAACCTCCTCCCCCGCTACTCCACCCTAGATTTTCTGAGATTAAAAAAAGAAAAACGGGCCTAAAATATCGGCCTCAAAAATCTGCAACGTATATCGGCCGCCCGATTTCTAAATATCGGCATCGGCCAGAGAAAAACCCATATCGGTCAACCTCTTTTATTTATATAATGGATGTCCATCTTCTCTAGACTGGTGGGAGGACACTTCATCTTTCCAGAGTACTCATTATTTTATACCATCCTTTATGGACTATTCCTTAAACCATTATCATTGAATTACTGGCCACTTGAAGATAGACGTGTGTTTTCACTTAAGTGGACTCTATATTCATTTATGGTATTTATTGGAGTATAACACTCAATTTTTTACCCTGAAAACAGAGGGTAAACTGTGCCTGCGTGTTATACGCAGGGGGCTGTGGAAAGATGTTTTCCTAAAACTTCCCTCTTAAAGTTAGGCCGCGTGTTCTACGCCTGTGCGTGTTATACACCGATAAATACGGTATATATTATTGACACTGGTTTAGTGCTTTGTTTTAAGTTTTTGTCACTTGCTCTAGGCACTGTTCTTAAGTGACCACTTTTTAGGCACTTTTCATTTCCAAGCGATTTATTTTTCTTCATTCATTTTCACGGGTTACTCCACTTTGACATTATTAGTCATTTTTGGATATTTGTGTTTTTATGTTTGTATTTTTCTTGAGCACGGTATCACCTTACATATATCAATATAACTTCAATAACCTCAATACAACCTTTCCCAGAATTATGCGAGACCTTTGGGCTCCCCCAATCCGAAATATCCAGATATCTTCAAATCAAACATTTTTATGCTCCTCTCCTCAATTCTAGTGATAACTTACACACCATTTCTCAATTTGAAAGAATTTGTCTAAGGCCCCGTACACACGATCGGATATATCCGATGAAAACGGTCCGCGGACCATTTCCATCGGATATGTCCGATCGGGAGTTTGATCCGATGGCGTGTACACACCATCGGATCAAATTCCCCGCCGCCGGACGGCGCGGTGACGTAGTGGTGACGCGGCGGTGACGTTGACGCCGCCGCGTCACCGCCACGTCACCGCACCAGGAAGTAAAACACTTCCGCGCATGCGCCGAATCCATTCGGCAGCGGCGCGGCGGTGGTGGGAGCCGACATGTCTGCTGGTAAGTGTACTAACCAGCAGACATGTCGGGCGGACAGATTCCCACCGGATAGATTTCAAAGCTTGCTTTGAAATCTGTCGGGTGGAGAAATCTGTCCGCTAGCCCATACACACGAGCGGAGATGTCTGCTGAAACGGTCCATCGGACCGTTTTCAGCGGACATATCCCCTCGTGTGTACGCGGCCTAAGAGTCACATGCTAAAGGTCGCACTTAAATAATCTTTTCCCAATTGATCACTAAATCAAATACAATTTTACCTACATATGTTGCTAAGTGGGAAAAAGATCTTGATTGTAGGATTGATCCCAAGATTTGGTCTAATATTTGGTCTAAAGCCTCATACACACGCACAGTTTTCTCGGCAAGAAGCTTTCTTGCTGAGTATACCGTGCGTGTGTACGAGGCTTTGAGGTTTCTCATCAAGAAAACTGCCCAGAATCTAAATGAGAAAAATAGAGAACCTTCTCTCTATTTTCCTGTTGTGATTCTTGGCAGTGTTTTCCTGCCAAAAAAACAGAGCGTGTGTATACTCGCCTGTCTCCATGGAAACCCACGCATGCTCGATATTACTTTAACGCATGCGCGGTAGCTTCCAAGGCATAGGTAGGGCGAAGCAAGATGATGGCATTGAATGTGACGAGCGCATGCTCGTCGTAGTCGATGACATCACCGCGTTCATGCCGTTGAAAAGAACGGCGGTTCTTTTGAATCGTATGTACACTCGGCCGGCAAGAGAATCTTGCCAGGGATCTTGTCAGGAAAAACTTTATACTAAATCTTCTACAAACATATTGGCCATTGAGACTTCATATAAGGTACTTGCATGATGCTATTTGGTTCCTGCCAGAATAGTAAAATTTGCAATAGACAACTCAAGCCTCTGTTTTCGTGGATATCTGTAACAAGGTACATACATGCACATTTGGTGGAAGTGTCCAATCGTGCACACATTTTGGGAAAAGGTCTTTCTGATGGCCTCACAATTATTTGACTGTTCTTTTACCAGACCCAATTTAAAACCAGTCTCTCTTACCCAAAAACAATTTTAAGGTATTCCTTTCGTTCCTAATAGCCGCAAAGCAGACAAAAGCCAACGCATGGAAAACACCTGTTGTGAACATCTCAGAAACCAAACTTAGAATGAATCAATCTTTTGAACATGCTAAAATGGATGCTTTAGATAAATAATATATATTATATTATTATATATACATATAATATAGAAATAATATGAAGTTTGACAGCATATGGAGACCATGGATTAAATATTACATGCCAGACATTTTTGATAATCGAGTACTCTCTTCATGGTGATTGATACTCTTTCATGGATTCTCAAAAACAAAATGTATACACAAAATTTGTCTTCAGAGTTTGGTTGTCTTTCCTTCCCATTTGCCTTTTTATTTCCTTTTTTTATCATTTCCCCTTGTTCCCCTATCTTAAAGGAGTTGTAAAGGAAAATAGTGTAATGATTCTGTTAAAAAAAGAGTAAATTCCTTCATCTATATCACCTCCGGCGTTCTAGTTTCTGTTCTCTGTCACTTCCTGATTTGCGGAGCTTGTTCATGTAAGAACTACATTTCCCAGTATGCATTGCAGCACGCCCAGTAATTCACACCTCCTTGAGGTCTCTAACACGTAGAGAGCGTCCTGCCGCACAGATGTAGTTCCCAGGAGGGGGCGAGCATGCCACTGACCACCACAGTAAAGCCTCCCTTCACGGTGGTGAGTAACAATCAGACAAGCAGAAAGTGAACAGAACAGAGAAAAAATAGAGCAACTTCTGAGCAAAAACTAACAATGAGGAAGTGAAAAGAGGAATGTCTGCAGGTAAAGGATGCTTATTATGAAAAAAAAAATGATTATTTCTTTCTCGTACATCACGGGACACAGAGCAGCATATTCATTACTATACGGGTTATATGGAGTACCTTCAGGTGTGGACACTGGCAATCTCAAACAGGAAGTCCCCTCCCTATATAACCCCCTCCTATAGAGGAAGTACCTCAGTTTTTTCGCCAGTGTCTTAGGTGTTGGTCACGGAATAGCTTTGCCTCCACATCCTTGGGATTAAGGCAGGCTAACCGGATCTGTCCAAGGAGCCTCAGTGCCAAAGTGGACAGTACCCGGGCCCCAAACCGTGGGGTTTTGCCTATAATGCTCCTCTCTAGAGGGCTGGACCCTGGGCCCAGGACTTGGAGTTTTTTTCTAAACCAAAAGATCCTGTTTGCCAGGGTGCTGTATAGGTCCAGGACAGTCGGTTCCTTCCAGGACCCCAGTGCCTGAAGGTCTACTACGCTACCCACGGAGATGGGAGAAGATTGGACCGTTTTTGCTATGCAAACGTCCTGCGGCATGGAGCAGGTAAGAGGGGAGCCTGCGGGACTTGGTTCGACAGCAGGCTCTCCAGGGGAGATCTTAAGGGGGGTAGCCTGAGTATGCTCTGCATAGGCACCATGGTCACTATGTCTGATGGACAGGATGGCCTGAAATGTTCCCCCCCCCCCCATCACTTGATCCCCCTACCTAACGGGGAGCGTGAATGCAGTGTAGAGTGGGCGTGCCTTCAATTGCTGTTATACACAGCAGGCGCGATCTTAGCTCAGATCAAAGCTGAGCTGGAAGAGAGAGGACGCAGAGCTGGCAGCACAGTGACTCCCGGTGGCGAGAAAGGGGTAGTACATGCTGGAGTCAGCTCCAATGCTTTTTGTTAAGCCAAAAATCCCCTTGGCAACAGGTTGAATGCTGGCAAACATGTTGGGGGTGGGGCTGTATGTTGTGAAAAACAATAATATTATAAAGGAAAACATACTGAGCCCCACTGTTTTTGGGCATTAGTGATCCTATTGTCCCCTAAACCTTATTTTTTGTACTCCTGGCTATAACAGTCTGTTGTTGTAAGCGGAGTCCCTCGGTTTTGTATTATGGCTTCCAAAGGTTCAGGATCAAAACACAAAAAAAAAAAAAGGGGCAAAGACAAAGGGGTTCCTCCTCTGGTTCTGATGATATGCCAATACTTTCCCCACAGGTTATTCCTATAGGGGTCACCTTGGATAAGCCATTACGGGGGTCTGGTGCTGAGGCTGGCCCAGATCGGCCCAACCCTGTGTTATCACAGAGGAGATGCTAGCCGTCACCCTAGGGGGGCTAGAGAAAAAAGTTAACAGCTATGATCGCTGGCTCTTTTTCTGGCAAGAAGCGGACTAGATCCCCATCGCCAAAAGGTGTATCCTCGGATGCTGAGATTCTCTCTCCGGAGGAATTAGAATTTCAGGAGGATCGGTTGGACCAGAACCTAGAGGAAGGATCTACCACTGAGGAATCGTTTTCAGCCTCCCAGACGGAGAGTCTGTGGGTCCAGTCTTTGACAGACATGGTCCGCTCGGCATTTAATTTGCCATTTCCAGAGCCTCAGGTTCCTGCGGTATCCTCTTTGGGTTCTTTTAAAGCGCCTTTAAGCAACGCAGCTTTTCCGGTCCATCCTCTGTTAGAGGAATTGGTTTTTCCAGGATTGGGACGACCGGGCAGAACTTTTTCTGCCGCCTAAAGCCTACGGCCACATCACCCTGAAAGTGCCCGATCTCGTCTGATCTCGGAGGCTAAGCAGGGTCGGGCCTGGTTAGTGCCTGGATGGGAGACCGCCTGGAAGATTTTCTGTTATTTACCCTATGGAAGAGAAATTTTTCTAAGCAATGGGCGCTCCCAACTGTGGACGCAGCCATCTCATGTGGGAATAAATCATTAACTGGCCCGGGGGAAAACATACAAATGTTTAAGGTCCCGGTCGATAAACGTTTAGAGACACGTTTTCAAGCATCCTTTGCTACGGCAGGAGCAGTGGTACAGCCAGCAGTGGCTGCAATTGGAGTTTGTCAGGCGTTAAAGGACCAGACAAAACAGATGCTAAAAGACATCCCTGCCCGATAGGCAGAGGAGTTATTGGATATTCCCAGAGCTCTGTGATTTGCGGTAGAGGCTATAAAAGACTCCATCCAGCAGGTGTCTCGTTTGTCACTATTTTTAGTGCATATGAGAAGGCTCTTATGGTTGAAGAACTGGGCGGCCGAGCCCCATGCAAAAGACTACTGGCAGGTTTTCTTTCTCGTACATCACGGGACACAGAGCGGCATATTCATTACTATATGGGTTATATGGAGTACCTTCAGGTGTGGACACTGGCAATCTCAAACAGGAAGTCCCCTCCCTATATAACCCCCTCCCCTAGAGGGAGTCCCTCAGTTTTTTCGCCAGTGTCTTAGGTGTTGGTCACGGAATAGCTTTGCTCCACATCCTTGGGATTAAGGGCGGGCTAACCGGATCTGTCCAAGGAGCCTCAGTGCCAAAGTGGACAGTACCCGGGCCCCAAACCGTGGGGTTTTGCCTATAATGCTCCTCTTTGGAGGGCTGGACCCTGGGCCCAGGACTTGGAGTTTGTAAAAACCATAAGTGCCTGTTTGCCAGGGTGCTATATAGGTCCAGGACAGTGGGTACCTTCATAGGACCCCAGGGCCTGAAGGTCTACTACGCTACCCACGGAGATGGGAGAAGATTGGATCGTTTTGCTGGACAAACATCCTGCAGCATGGAGCAGGTAAGGGGGAGCCTGCGGGACTTGGTTCGACAGCAGGCTCTCCGGGGTAACCTAAAAGGGGGGATAGCCTAAGTATGCTCTGCATTGGCAACCTTGCTCACTATGTCTGAGAAAGACAGGATGACCCCTTTTTTCCCCCATCACTAGGTTCCCCTGTCTAAGAATGTGTTGCTAGCTAACCTGCTGCTTTCTTCCTAGGACTAGTAAGGATCCCTATGGGGCCTTTTGGAGAGTCCTACCTGGCCGGGGGTTTGAATCTGCCGCCTGATACTGCAGTCCTTGGTCTCCAGCAGCGCGGCTCCTCCATGTTCCTCCTGTTCCGGCATACGCGCGCGCGCACGTCTTATAGACGTTTTTTCGCGCCGTTCAGAGAGGAGGGCGGGGGGGGGGGCGTGCCTGCGGCGTCATACAGGGGCGCGCCTTGTGCTGTTATAGATCAGCAGGCATTGTCAGTGCTCAGTCTGAGGCTGATTTCAGAAGGAGAGGACGCAGAGCGGCAGAACAGTGACTCCCGGTGGCG
Source organism: Rana kukunoris (assembly GCA_029574335.1). Classification (NCBI taxonomy): domain Eukaryota; kingdom Metazoa; phylum Chordata; class Amphibia; order Anura; family Ranidae; genus Rana; species Rana kukunoris. Next base: position 395,454,545 of record CM056049.1, read on the forward strand.
GAAGAGGGGTAGTACATGCTGGACTTTGTTCCAATGCCTTTTTTGTTAAGCCAAAAAATTCCCCTTTTTGCAGCAGGTTGGAGGCTGGCAAACTAAGTTTGGGGTCACTGTATGTTTTAAAAAAAAAAAAATATATATATAATATATATTTAAAAAAAAAAAAAAAAAACATACGGGGCCCCATCAGTTTTTGGGCATTAGTGATCTATTGTCCCCTAAGCTCTGGTTTTGTACTCCTGGCCACTACAGTCTGTTGTTGTTGGCGGAGTCCCTCGATTTTGTATTATGGCTTCCAAAGGTTCGGGGTCAAAGGGTACAAAAAAGACTAAAAAACAAAGGGGTTCCCCTCTGATTCTGATGATATGCCGATACTTTCCCCGCAACTTATTAACATAAAGGGCGCCTTGGATGAGCCATTAGTGGGATCTGGTGCGGAGGCTGGCCCAGATCAGCCCAGCCCTGTGTTTATCACAGAGGAGATGCTAGCCGTATCCCTAGGGGGGCTAGAAGAGAGAATAGCAGCATTGATCGCTAGAGCTATTCCTGGTAAGAAACGGGTTAGATCCCCATCACCAAGAGGTGTATCCTCAGATGCTGAGATTCTCTCTCCAGAGGAATTGGAATCACAGGAGGATCAACTAGACCTGAACCAAGAGGGTTCAGGGATTGAGGGATCTGCCTCTGAGGAACCATTTTCAGACTCCCAGACAGAAAGACTGTGGGTACAGTCTTTGACGGACATGGTCCGCTCGGCATTTAGTTTACCATTGCCAGAGCCTCAGGTTCCTCCGGTATCCTCTCTGGGCTCTTTGAAAGCTCCGTTAAGCAACGCAGTTTTTCCGGTCCATCCTCTCTTGGAGGAATTGATCTTTCGGGATTGGGTACGGCCGGACAGGATTTTTCTGCCACCGAAAAGATTTGCGGTCATTTACCCCATGGAGGAAAAATTCTCCAAGAGGTGGAGGCTCCCAGTAGTGGATGCAGCCATCTCATGTGTGAATAAATCACTAACTTGCCCGGTGGAAAACATACATATGTTTAAAGATCCGGTTGATAAACGGTTAGAGACACTTTTAAAAGCATCCTTTGCTACGGCAGGAGCAGTGGTACAACCAGCTGTGGCTGCAATTGGAGTTTGTCAGGCGTTAAAAGACCAGACAAAAGAAATGTTAAAGGACATGCCTACCCAACAAGCAGAAGAGTTTTCTGACATTCCCAGAGCTCTGTGTTTTGCTGTAGATGCTATAAAAGATTCCATCCAGCAGGCCTCTCGTTTATCACTATTTTTGGTGCACATGAGAAGGCTCTTATGGTTGAAGAACTGGGCGGCGGAGCCCCCATGCAAAAAGCTTCTGGCAGGGTTTCCCTTCCATGGAGGACGACTCTTCGGAGAGGATCTGGATAAATATATTCAGACTATTTCAAGTGGCAAGAGTACCCTTTTACCGGTCAAAAAGACATTCCGGGGTCCTACATTTAAAAGGCAGCTCTTTCCTGTCTCGGGGCCCTCAAATTCCAGGCAGTATCGACGGCCGCCTGCACGATCCAACGTTAACAGTAGATCGCAGGGACAGGCCCCTGGGGGTAAGAGGCCATGGTATCGCAAGCCGACAAAGACAGCCCCTAAGTCTGCCTTATGAAGGGGCGCCCCCACTCTCGCGGGTGGGGGGAAGGCTTCGTTTCTTCTCAGAAGTTTGGGAAGCCAAGATCCCCGACAAATGGGTCCGGGCATCTGTAACCACAGGCTACAGACTGGAGTTTCTAAGGTGTCCTCCGCCTCATTTTCAAGAATCAAGGCTACCAAAGGATCCAGCAAGGAAGGCCTCATTGCTGGCAGCTTTGGATCACCTGCTTTGCCAGGACGTAATAATAGAGGTGCCAGCCCAAGAGCAAGGGCTAGGTTTCTATTCCAATCTCTTTGTCATACCAAAGCCCAACGGCGATGTCAGGCCAATCTTGGACCTAAAGAGGTTAAACGGTTACCTAAGGGTTCGTTCCTTCCGGATGGAATCCATCCGGTCAGCAGCCGCCGCGCTTCAGAGGGACGATTTTCTGGCCTCCATAGACATAAAGGATGCTTACCTTCATGTACCAATCTTTCAGTCGCATCAAAGATTTTTACGCTTCGCGGTGGGGCAGCGACACTTCCAATTCAGGGCGCTCCCCTTCGGGCTGGCCACGGCCCCCCGGGTATTCACGAAGATCCTAGCCCCAGTTCTGGCCAATTTAAGGATCCAAGGGGTCACAGTCCTAGCATACTTGGACGACCTTTTAATCATAGATCACTCACGGCCGGGTCTGCAACAGGCAGTAAACCTCACGGTTCGGTACCTCGAAGGATTCGGCTGGGTCCTAAACCGGGGAAAGTCAGCGTTCCAGCCTACAAAGCAGTTGGAATACCTCGGCATGAGGTTAGACACAGAACAGCAAAGGGTGTTCCTGCCCCTTGTAAAGATCGAGGCTATCAAGGGGTTGGTTCAGTTGGTTCTAAACAAGAAAAAACCAACTATTCGCCTGTGTATGCGAGTACTAGGCAAGCTAGTGGCCACGTTCGAGGCAGTACCATACGCTCAGATCCACACTCGCGTCCTACAGGCAGCCATTCTGGCAGCCTGGGGCAAGAGGGCACATGCCTTAGAGTCCCCTTTGACGCTATCATCAAGGGTCCGACAAAGCCTGGCCTGGTGGTTGAACCCCCAGAATCTTCTAAAGGGAAAATCCTTCAGCCCTGTTGTCTGGAAGGTAGTTACCACAGACGCCAGCCTGGCAGGCTGGGGGGCGGTCTTCGAGGGGTTCTCTCGCCAGGGAACTTGGGTGAAAGCAGAGAGGCAGCTCCCCATCAATATCTTGGAGATCAGAGCTGCTCGCCTAGCCCTTCTGGCATGGACCTCCAGATTAAAGGGGTTCCCGGTGAGAATCCAGTCAGACAATGCCACGGCGGTGGCATACATAAACCACCAAGGGGGAACCAGGAGTCAGGCCGCTCAGAGGGAGGTGAGCTTGATTTTTCAGTGGGCAGAGGTTCATGTACCCTGCATTTCGGCGATATTCATTCCCGGAGTGGACAACCTGCAGGCAGACTTCTTAAGTCGCCAGAGTCTGTTGCCAGGGGAGTGGTCTCTGCATCCCCAGGTCTTTCAGACAATCTGCCAGAGGTGGGGAATGCCGGACGTAGATATAATGGCATCCAGGTTCAACAAGAAACTAGACAGGTTCGTGTCTCGAGCGAGGGATCCTATGGCCTGCGGAACCGATGCGTTGGTTTGCCCTTGGCATCAATTCAAACTTCTATATGCATTCCCTCCGCTACAGTTACTCCCTCGCCTGTTGCGCAGGATCAGAGTGGAGCACAAGCCAGTCATTCTAGTAGCTCCGGCTTGGCCCCGGAGGACTTGGTACTCACTAGTCCTGAAGATGGCAGTGGGAGACCCTTGGACTCTTCCTCTACAACCAGACCTACTCTCACAAGGCCCGATCCTCCACCCTACATTACAGCGTCTAAATTTGACGGCCTGGAGGCTGAATCCCTGATTCTCAGGGGTAGAGGTCTGTCTAGGCAGGTAATTCCTACCCTGATTAGGGCTAGAAAGCCGGTCTCCAGGGTGATTTATTACAGGGTGTGGAGGAACTACGTAGGCTGGTGTGAATCCAAAAGATGGAATTCCCGCAAATATACTATTGATAGGGTGTTAAGTTTTCTCCAGCTAGGAGTGGATAAAGGCCTGGCACTAAGCACAATCAAGGGACAGATCTCAGCTCTGTCAGTGTGGTTTCAGAGGCCGCTGGCCACCCACTCGCTGGTAAAGACCTTCTTACAGGGGGTCTTGCGTATTAATCCTCCTGTCAAGTCACCAATTTGTCCATGGGACTTAAATCTTGTCCTGTCCACTCTACAGAAACAACCCTTTGAGCCGTTGGCTGAGATTCCTTTAGTCTTACTGACAAGAAAGTTGGTTTTCTTGGTCGCCATAGTTTCGGCCAGGAGAGTGTCAGAATTAGCAGCCTTATCGTGTAAGGAACCATATCTCGTTCTGCATAAGGACAGGGCAGTTCTCCGGCCCCATCCTTCCTTTCTACCAAAGGTTATATCCAAATTTCACTTGAACCAGGATTTGGTACTTCCATCCTTCTTTCCAAAACCCACATCTAGAAAGGAGGGGTTGCTGCATACCTTGGATATTGTCCGGGCCATGAAGGCCTATCTTAAAGCTACAGAAAAGATCCGGAAGACAGATGTGTTATTCGTTCTACCAGATGGCCCCAAGAAGGGGCAGGCAGCTGCAAAATCCACCATCTCGAGATGGATTAGACAATTAATCATTCAAGCCTACGGTTTGAAGAGGTTGCCTCCTCCTTTGTCGGTAAAGGCCCATTCTACCAGGGCCATGGGCGCCTCCTGGGCAGCACACCATCAGATCTCTATGGCTCAGATATGCAAGGCGGCGACGTGGTCATCAGTCCACACGTTTACAAAGTTTTATCAACTAGACGTGAGAAGGAATGCGGATTCTGCCTTTGGACAGGCAGTACTACAGGCTGCAGTTTAAGATCCTCGGGATCAGAAGCACCCTTGGTTGTAAAAAAAAGAAAAAAAAAAAAAAAAAGTTTTTTCTTGACTAAGTTGGAATTATTATTATTATTTGAGTATACCTCTAAATTGAATCCTTCTTTGGAAGATGTCTCCCTCCCCTCATTAAAGCATTGCTTTCGGACATCCCATATAGTAATGAATATGCCGCTCTGTGTCCCGTGATGTACGAGAAAGAAAAAGGGATTTTTAAATACAGCTTACCTGTAAAATCCTTTTCTTGGAGTACATCACGGGACACAGAGCTCCCACCCCTCTTTTGGGGAAACATTTTGGGAGGCATACTGCTTGCTACAAAACTGAGGGACTCCCTCTAGGGGAGGGGGTTATATAGGGAGGGGACTTCCTGTTTGAGATTGCCAGTGTCCACACCTGAAGGTACTCCATATAACCCATATAATAATGAATATGCCGCTCTGTGTCCCGTGATGTACTCCAAGAAAAGGATTTTACAGGTAAGCTGTATTTAAAAATCCCTTTTTTTCCCTTCCATGGAAAGATCTGGATAAATACATTCAGACTGTTCAAATGGCAAAAGTACCCTTTTACCAGTCAAAAGAAGTTCCGGGGTCCTGCGTTTAAAAGGCAGCTCCCCCCTGTTCCGGGGCCCTCAAATTCCAGGCAGTATCGGGCCTCCTGCGCGATCAAACTTTTAACAATGGATCGCAAGGACGGGCCTCTGGGGGCAAGAGGCCATGGTATCGATCCCCGACAGAGGGGGTCCGATCATCTGTGGCCATAGGCTACAGATTAGAATTTCTAAAGTTTCCTCCACAAGGAAGGCCTCAATGCGTGCGGCATTGGATCATCTGCTGTACCAGGGCATAATGGTAGAGGTACCAGCCCAAGAACAGGGGCTAGGTTTCTATTCCAATCTGTTTGTCATACCAAAGCCCATCGGCGATGTCGGACCAATTTTGGACCTAAAAGGGTTTAAATGCTTACCTAAGGGTTCGCTCTTTCCGGATGGAATCCGTTCGGTCAGCAGCCGCCACACTCCAGAAGGACGACTTTCTGGCTTCTATAGACATAAAGGATGGTTACCTTCATGTACCAATCTTTCAGCCACATTAAAGATTTTTTTGCGCTTCGCAGTGATACAGCGTCACTTCCAATTCGTAGCGCTCCCCTTCGGGCTGGCTACGGCCCCCGGGTATTCACGAAGGTCCTCAAGAATCATTATTTCTTTCTCGTACATCACGGGACACAGAGCAGCATATTCATTACTATACGGGTTATATGGAGTACCTTCAGGTGTGGACACTGGCAATCTCAAACAGGAAGTCCCCTCCCTATATAACCCCCTCCTATAGAGGAAGTACCTCAGTTTTTTCGCCAGTGTCTTAGGTGTTGGTCACGGAATAGCTTTGCCTCCACATCCTTGGGATTAAGGCAGGCTAACCGGATCTGTCCAAGGAGCCTCAGTGCCAAAGTGGACAGTACCCGGGCCCCAAACCGTGGGGTTTTGCCTATAATGCTCCTCTCTAGAGGGCTGGACCCTGGGCCCAGGACTTGGAGTTTTTTTCTAAACCAAAAGATCCTGTTTGCCAGGGTGCTGTATAGGTCCAGGACAGTCGGTTCCTTCCAGGACCCCAGTGCCTGAAGGTCTACTACGCTACCCACGGAGATGGGAGAAGATTGGACCGTTTTTGCTATGCAAACGTCCTGCGGCATGGAGCAGGTAAGAGGGGAGCCTGCGGGACTTGGTTCGACAGCAGGCTCTCCAGGGGAGATCTTAAGGGGGGTAGCCTGAGTATGCTCTGCATAGGCACCATGGTCACTATGTCTGATGGACAGGATGGCCTGAAATGTTCCCCCCCCCCCCATCACTTGATCCCCCTACCTAACGGGGAGCGTGAATGCAGTGTAGAGTGGGCGTGCCTTCAATTGCTGTTATACACAGCAGGCGCGATCTTAGCTCAGATCAAAGCTGAGCTGGAAGAGAGAGGACGCAGAGCTGGCAGCACAGTGACTCCCGGTGGCGAGAAAGGGGTAGTACATGCTGGAGTCAGCTCCAATGCTTTTTGTTAAGCCAAAAATCCCCTTGGCAACAGGTTGAATGCTGGCAAACATGTTGGGGGTGGGGCTGTATGTTGTGAAAAACAATAATATTATAAAGGAAAACATACTGAGCCCCACTGTTTTTGGGCATTAGTGATCCTATTGTCCCCTAAACCTTATTTTTTGTACTCCTGGCTATAACAGTCTGTTGTTGTAAGCGGAGTCCCTCGGTTTTGTATTATGGCTTCCAAAGGTTCAGGATCAAAACACAAAAAAAAAAAAAGGGGCAAAGACAAAGGGGTTCCTCCTCTGGTTCTGATGATATGCCAATACTTTCCCCACAGGTTATTCCTATAGGGGTCACCTTGGATAAGCCATTACGGGGGTCTGGTGCTGAGGCTGGCCCAGATCGGCCCAACCCTGTGTTATCACAGAGGAGATGCTAGCCGTCACCCTAGGGGGGCTAGAGAAAAAAGTTAACAGCTATGATCGCTGGCTCTTTTTCTGGCAAGAAGCGGACTAGATCCCCATCGCCAAAAGGTGTATCCTCGGATGCTGAGATTCTCTCTCCGGAGGAATTAGAATTTCAGGAGGATCGGTTGGACCAGAACCTAGAGGAAGGATCTACCACTGAGGAATCGTTTTCAGCCTCCCAGACGGAGAGTCTGTGGGTCCAGTCTTTGACAGACATGGTCCGCTCGGCATTTAATTTGCCATTTCCAGAGCCTCAGGTTCCTGCGGTATCCTCTTTGGGTTCTTTTAAAGCGCCTTTAAGCAACGCAGCTTTTCCGGTCCATCCTCTGTTAGAGGAATTGGTTTTTCCAGGATTGGGACGACCGGGCAGAACTTTTTCTGCCGCCTAAAGCCTACGGCCACATCACCCTGAAAGTGCCCGATCTCGTCTGATCTCGGAGGCTAAGCAGGGTCGGGCCTGGTTAGTGCCTGGATGGGAGACCGCCTGGAAGATTTTCTGTTATTTACCCTATGGAAGAGAAATTTTTCTAAGCAATGGGCGCTCCCAACTGTGGACGCAGCCATCTCATGTGGGAATAAATCATTAACTGGCCCGGGGGAAAACATACAAATGTTTAAGGTCCCGGTCGATAAACGTTTAGAGACACGTTTTCAAGCATCCTTTGCTACGGCAGGAGCAGTGGTACAGCCAGCAGTGGCTGCAATTGGAGTTTGTCAGGCGTTAAAGGACCAGACAAAACAGATGCTAAAAGACATCCCTGCCCGATAGGCAGAGGAGTTATTGGATATTCCCAGAGCTCTGTGATTTGCGGTAGAGGCTATAAAAGACTCCATCCAGCAGGTGTCTCGTTTGTCACTATTTTTAGTGCATATGAGAAGGCTCTTATGGTTGAAGAACTGGGCGGCCGAGCCCCATGCAAAAGACTACTGGCAGGTTTTCTTTCTCGTACATCACGGGACACAGAGCGGCATATTCATTACTATATGGGTTATATGGAGTACCTTCAGGTGTGGACACTGGCAATCTCAAACAGGAAGTCCCCTCCCTATATAACCCCCTCCCCTAGAGGGAGTCCCTCAGTTTTTTCGCCAGTGTCTTAGGTGTTGGTCACGGAATAGCTTTGCTCCACATCCTTGGGATTAAGGGCGGGCTAACCGGATCTGTCCAAGGAGCCTCAGTGCCAAAGTGGACAGTACCCGGGCCCCAAACCGTGGGGTTTTGCCTATAATGCTCCTCTTTGGAGGGCTGGACCCTGGGCCCAGGACTTGGAGTTTGTAAAAACCATAAGTGCCTGTTTGCCAGGGTGCTATATAGGTCCAGGACAGTGGGTACCTTCATAGGACCCCAGGGCCTGAAGGTCTACTACGCTACCCACGGAGATGGGAGAAGATTGGATCGTTTTGCTGGACAAACATCCTGCAGCATGGAGCAGGTAAGGGGGAGCCTGCGGGACTTGGTTCGACAGCAGGCTCTCCGGGGTAACCTAAAAGGGGGGATAGCCTAAGTATGCTCTGCATTGGCAACCTTGCTCACTATGTCTGAGAAAGACAGGATGACCCCTTTTTTCCCCCATCACTAGGTTCCCCTGTCTAAGAATGTGTTGCTAGCTAACCTGCTGCTTTCTTCCTAGGACTAGTAAGGATCCCTATGGGGCCTTTTGGAGAGTCCTACCTGGCCGGGGGTTTGAATCTGCCGCCTGATACTGCAGTCCTTGGTCTCCAGCAGCGCGGCTCCTCCATGTTCCTCCTGTTCCGGCATACGCGCGCGCGCGCACGTCTTATAGACGTTTTTTCGCGCCGTTCAGAGAGGAGGGCGGGGGGGGGGCGTGCCTGCGGCGTCATACAGGGGCGCGCCTTGTGCTGTTATAGATCAGCAGGCATTGTCAGTGCTCAGTCTGAGGCTGATTTCAGAAGGAGAGGACGCAGAGCGGCAGAACAGTGACTCCCGGTGGCGGAAGAGGGGTAGTACATGCTGGACTTTGTTCCAATGCCTTTTTTGTTAAGCCAAAAAATTCCCCTTTTTGCAGCAGGTTGGAGGCTGGCAAACTAAGTTTGGGGTCACTGTATGTTTTAAAAAAAAAAAAAATATATATATAATATATATTTAAAAAAAAAAAAAAAAAAACATACGGGGCCCCATCAGTTTTTGGGCATTAGTGATCTATTGTCCCCTAAGCTCTGGTTTTGTACTCCTGGCCACTACAGTCTGTTGTTGTTGGCGGAGTCCCTCGATTTTGTATTATGGCTTCCAAAGGTTCGGGGTCAAAGGGTACAAAAAAGACTAAAAAACAAAGGGGTTCCCCCTCTGATTCTGATGATATGCCGATACTTTCCCCGCAACTTATTAACATAAAGGGCGCCTTGGATGAGCCATTAGTGGGATCTGGTGCGGAGGCTGGCCCAGATCAGCCCAGCCCTGTGTTTATCACAGAGGAGATGCTAGCCGTATCCCTAGGGGGGCTAGAAGAGAGAATAGCAGCATTGATCGCTAGAGCTATTCCTGGTAAGAAACGGGTTAGATCCCCATCACCAAGAGGTGTATCCTCAGATGCTGAGATTCTCTCTCCAGAGGAATTGGAATCACAGGAGGATCAACTAGACCTGAACCAAGAGGGTTCAGGGATTGAGGGATCTGCCTCTGAGGAACCATTTTCAGACTCCCAGACAGAAAGACTGTGGGTACAGTCTTTGACGGACATGGTCCGCTCGGCATTTAGTTTACCATTGCCAGAGCCTCAGGTTCCTCCGGTATCCTCTCTGGGCTCTTTGAAAGCTCCGTTAAGCAACGCAGTTTTTCCGGTCCATCCTCTCTTGGAGGAATTGATCTTTCGGGATTGGGTACGGCCGGACAGGATTTTTCTGCCACCGAAAAGATTTGCGGTCATTTACCCCATGGAGGAAAAATTCTCCAAGAGGTGGAGGCTCCCAGTAGTGGATGCAGCCATCTCATGTGTGAATAAATCACTAACTTGCCCGGTGGAAAACATACATATGTTTAAAGATCCGGTTGATAAACGGTTAGAGACACTTTTAAAAGCATCCTTTGCTACGGCAGGAGCAGTGGTACAACCAGCTGTGGCTGCAATTGGAGTTTGTCAGGCGTTAAAAGACCAGACAAAAGAAATGTTAAAGGACATGCCTACCCAACAAGCAGAAGAGTTTTCTGACATTCCCAGAGCTCTGTGTTTTGCTGTAGATGCTATAAAAGATTCCATCCAGCAGGCCTCTCGTTTATCACTATTTTTGGTGCACATGAGAAGGCTCTTATGGTTGAAGAACTGGGCGGCGGAGCCCCCATGCAAAAAGCTTCTGGCAGGGTTTCCCTTCCATGGAGGACGACTCTTCGGAGAGGATCTGGATAAATATATTCAGACTATTTCAAGTGGCAAGAGTACCCTTTTACCGGTCAAAAAGACATTCCGGGGTCCTACATTTAAAAGGCAGCTCTTTCCTGTCTCGGGGCCCTCAAATTCCAGGCAGTATCGACGGCCGCCTGCACGATCCAACGTTAACAGTAGATCACAGGGACAGGCCCCTGGGGGTAAGAGGCCATGGTATCGCAAGCCGACAAAGACAGCCCCTAAGTCTGCCTTATGAAGGGGCGCCCCCACTCTCGCGGGTGGGGGGAAGGCTTCGTTTCTTCTCAGAAGTTTGGGAAGCCAAGATCCCCGACAAATGGGTCCGGGCATCTGTAACCACAGGCTACAGACTGGAGTTTCTAAGGTGTCCTCCGCCTCATTTTCAAGAATCAAGGCTACCAAAGGATCCAGCAAGGAAGGCCTCATTGCTGGCAGCTTTGGATCACCTGCTTTGCCAGGACGTAATAATAGAGGTGCCAGCCCAAGAGCAAGGGCTAGGTTTCTATTCCAATCTCTTTGTCATACCAAAGCCCAACGGCGATGTCAGGCCAATCTTGGACCTAAAGAGGTTAAACGGTTACCTAAGGGTTCGTTCCTTCCGGATGGAATCCATCCGGTCAGCAGCCGCCGCGCTTCAGAGGGACGATTTTCTGGCCTCCATAGACATAAAGGATGCTTACCTTCATGTACCAATCTTTCAGTCGCATCAAAGATTTTTACGCTTCGCGGTGGGGCAGCGACACTTCCAATTCAGGGCGCTCCCCTTCGGGCTGGCCACGGCCCCCCGGGTATTCACGAAGATCCTAGCCCCAGTTCTGGCCAATTTAAGGATCCAAGGGGTCACAGTCCTAGCATACTTGGACGACCTTTTAATCATAGATCACTCACGGCCGGGTCTGCAACAGGCAGTAAACCTCACGGTTCGGTACCTCGAAGGATTCGGCTGGGTCCTAAACCGGGGAAAGTCAGCGTTCCAGCCTACAAAGCAGTTGGAATACCTCGGCATGAGGTTAGACACAGAACAGCAAAGGGTGTTCCTGCCCCTTGTAAAGATCGAGGCTATCAAGGGGTTGGTTCAGTTGGTTCTAAACAAGAAAAAACCAACTATTCGCCTGTGTATGCGAGTACTAGGCAAGCTAGTGGCCACGTTCGAGGCAGTACCATACGCTCAGATCCACACTCGCGTCCTACAGGCAGCCATTCTGGCAGCCTGGGGCAAGAGGGCACATGCCTTAGAGTCCCCTTTGACGCTATCATCAAGGGTCCGACAAAGCCTGGCCTGGTGGTTGAACCCCCAGAATCTTCTAAAGGGAAAATCCTTCAGCCCTGTTGTCTGGAAGGTAGTTACCACAGACGCCAGCCTGGCAGGCTGGGGGGCGGTCTTCGAGGGGTTCTCTCGCCAGGGAACTTGGGTGAAAGCAGAGAGGCAGCTCCCCATCAATATCTTGGAGATCAGAGCTGCTCGCCTAGCCCTTCTGGCATGGACCTCCAGATTAAAGGGGTTCCCGGTGAGAATCCAGTCAGACAATGCCACGGCGGTGGCATACATAAACCACCAAGGGGGAACCAGGAGTCAGGCCGCTCAGAGGGAGGTGAGCTTGATTTTTCAGTGGGCAGAGGTTCATGTACCCTGCATTTCGGCGATATTCATTCCCGGAGTGGACAACCTGCAGGCAGACTTCTTAAGTCGCCAGAGTCTGTTGCCAGGGGAGTGGTCTCTGCATCCCCAGGTCTTTCAGACAATCTGCCAGAGGTGGGGAATGCCGGACGTAGATATAATGGCATCCAGGTTCAACAAGAAACTAGACAGGTTCGTGTCTCGAGCGAGGGATCCTATGGCCTGCGGAACCGATGCGTTGGTTTGCCCTTGGCATCAATTCAAACTTCTATATGCATTCCCTCCGCTACAGTTACTCCCTCGCCTGTTGCGCAGGATCAGAGTGGAGCACAAGCCAGTCATTCTAGTAGCTCCGGCTTGGCCCCGGAGGACTTGGTACTCACTAGTCCTGAAGATGGCAGTGGGAGACCCTTGGACTCTTCCTCTACAACCAGACCTACTCTCACAAGGCCCGATCCTCCACCCTACATTACAGCGTCTAAATTTGACGGCCTGGAGGCTGAATCCCTGATTCTCAGGGGTAGAGGTCTGTCTAGGCAGGTAATTCCTACCCTGATTAGGGCTAGAAAGCCGGTCTCCAGGGTGATTTATTACAGGGTGTGGAGGAACTACGTAGGCTGGTGTGAATCCAAAAGATGGAATTCCCGCAAATATACTATTGATAGGGTGTTAAGTTTTCTCCAGCTAGGAGTGGATAAAGGCCTGGCACTAAGCACAATCAAGGGACAGATCTCAGCTCTGTCAGTGTGGTTTCAGAGGCCGCTGGCCACCCACTCGCTGGTAAAGACCTTCTTACAGGGGGTCTTGCGTATTAATCCTCCTGTCAAGTCACCAATTTGTCCATGGGACTTAAATCTTGTCCTGTCCACTCTACAGAAACAACCCTTTGAGCCGTTGGCTGAGATTCCTTTAGTCTTACTGACAAGAAAGTTGGTTTTCTTGGTCGCCATAGTTTCGGCCAGGAGAGTGTCAGAATTAGCAGCCTTATCGTGTAAGGAACCATATCTCGTTCTGCATAAGGACAGGGCAGTTCTCCGGCCCCATCCTTCCTTTCTACCAAAGGTTATATCCAAATTTCACTTGAACCAGGATTTGGTACTTCCATCCTTCTTTCCAAAACCCACATCTAGAAAGGAGGGGTTGCTGCATACCTTGGATATTGTCCGGGCCATGAAGGCCTATCTTAAAGCTACAGAAAAGATCCGGAAGACAGATGTGTTATTCGTTCTACCAGATGGCCCCAAGAAGGGGCAGGCAGCTGCAAAATCCACCATCTCGAGATGGATTAGACAATTAATCATTCAAGCCTACGGTTTGAAGAGGTTGCCTCCTCCTTTGTCGGTAAAGGCCCATTCTACCAGGGCCATGGGCGCCTCCTGGGCAGCACACCATCAGATCTCTATGGCTCAGATATGCAAGGCGGCGACGTGGTCATCAGTCCACACGTTTACAAAGTTTTATCAACTAGACGTGAGAAGGAATGCGGATTCTGCCTTTGGACAGGCAGTACTACAGGCTGCAGTTTAAGATCCTCGGGATCAGAAGCACCCTTGGTTGTAAAAAAAGAAAAAAAAAAAAAAAAAAGTTTTTTCTTGACTAAGTTGGAATTATTATTATTATTTGAGTATACCTCTAAATTGAATCCTTCTTTGGAAGATGTCTCCCTCCCCTCATTAAAGCATTGCTTTCGGACATCCCATATAGTAATGAATATGCCGCTCTGTGTCCCGTGATGTACGAGAAAGAAAAAGGGATTTTTAAATACAGCTTACCTGTAAAATCCTTTTCTTGGAGTACATCACGGGACACAGAGCTCCCACCCCTCTTTTGGGGAAACATTTTGGGAGGCATACTGCTTGCTACAAAACTGAGGGACTCCCTCTAGGGGAGGGGGTTATATAGGGAGGGGACTTCCTGTTTGAGATTGCCAGTGTCCACACCTGAAGGTACTCCATATAACCCATATAGTAATGAATATGCCGCTCTGTGTCCCGTGATGTACTCCAAGAAAAGGATTTTACAGGTAAGCTGTATTTAAAAATCCCTTTTTTTCCCTTCCATGGAAAGATCTGGATAAATACATTCAGACTGTTCAAATGGCAAAAGTACCCTTTTACCAGTCAAAAGAAGTTCCGGGGTCCTGCGTTTAAAAGGCAGCTCCCCCCTGTTCCGGGGCCCTCAAATTCCAGGCAGTATCGGGCCTCCTGCGCGATCAAACTTTTAACAATGGATCGCAAGGACGGGCCTCTGGGGGCAAGAGGCCATGGTATCGATCCCCGACAGAGGGGGTCCGATCATCTGTGGCCATAGGCTACAGATTAGAATTTCTAAAGTTTCCTCCACAAGGAAGGCCTCAATGCGTGCGGCATTGGATCATCTGCTGTACCAGGGCATAATGGTAGAGGTACCAGCCCAAGAACAGGGGCTAGGTTTCTATTCCAATCTGTTTGTCATACCAAAGCCCATCGGCGATGTCGGACCAATTTTGGACCTAAAAGGGTTTAAATGCTTACCTAAGGGTTCGCTCTTTCCGGATGGAATCCGTTCGGTCAGCAGCCGCCACACTCCAGAAGGACGACTTTCTGGCTTCTATAGACATAAAGGATGGTTACCTTCATGTACCAATCTTTCAGCCACATTAAAGATTTTTTTGCGCTTCGCAGTGATACAGCGTCACTTCCAATTCGTAGCGCTCCCCTTCGGGCTGGCTACGGCCCCCGGGTATTCACGAAGGTCCTAGCTCCAATTCTAGTCAATCTAAGGATCCAAGGGGTCTTGGTCCTAGCATACCTGGACGACCTCTTAATCATAGATCACTCGCTTCCTTGGCTGGAATGCGCAGTAGCCCTCATGGTTCAGTACCTCGAGAGGTTCGGCTGGGTCCTAAACCGGGGAAAAATCAGCATTTCAACCTACAAAGCAGTTGGAATATCTCGGCATGAGATTAGACACAGAACAGCAAAAGGGGTGTTCCTGCCCCTGGTAAAGGTCGAGGCTATCAAAAAATTGATTCAGTTGGTTCTAAGCAAAAGAGAACCAACTATTCGCCTATGTATGCGATTACTAGGCAAACTAATGGCCATGTTCGAGGCGATACTGCACGCTTCCACACTCGCGTCCTACAGAAGTGAGGCGCTGTGGCTTAGTTGGTGAAAGTGCCTGTCTAGTAAACTGGAGATCCTGAGTTCAGATCTCAGCAGTGCCTGCCGTGGCGTCCTTCCAAACAATTCTAGCAGCTTGGAGCAAGGGAGCAAAGGCCTTGGAGTTTCCTGTGACGCCGTCATTAAAGGTCCGGCAGAGTCTATGCTGGTGGTTAAACCCTCAGAACCTTCTGAAGGGGAGTCTTTCTGCCCAGTGGTCTTGAACGAGTTCACTCGCCAAGGAACTTGGGCAGAGGCGGAGAGGCAGCTGCCCATCAATATCTGGGAGATCGGAGTGGCTCAGCTAGCCCTCCTGGCATAGACATCCAGATTACAGGGGTCCTCGGTGAGAATTCATTCAGACAATGCCACAGCGGTGGCATATATGTGAACCACCAAGGGGTAACCAAGAGTCAAGCCACTCAAAGAGAGATGAGCTTGGTTTTTCGTTGGGCAGAGGTTTATGTACCCTGCATATCGGCGATATTCATTCCCGGGGTGGACAACCTGCAGGCGTACTTCCTAAGTCGCCAAACCCTGTCGCCGGGGGAGTGGTCTCTGCATCCACAGGTCTTTCAGACAATCTGCCAGAAGTGGGGAGTGCCAGACGTGGACGTCATGGCATCAGGATTCAACAAGAAGCTAGACAGGTTCATGTCTGGAACGAGGGACCCTATGGCCTGCGGAACCGATGCGTTGGATTGCCCTTGGCATCAATCATAACTTCTATATGCATTTCCCCCGCTGCAGTTACTACCCCGCCTGTTGCGCAGGATCATAGCACAGGCCGGTTATCCTGGTAGCCCCAGCTTGGTACCGGAGGGCATGGTACTCACTAGACCTGAAATTGGCAGCGGGAGGCCCTTGGACTCTTCCTCTATGGCCAGACCTACTCTCACAAGGCCCGATCCTCCACCCTGCATTACGGCGTCTAAATTTGACGGCCTGGCGGCTGAATCCCTGATTCTCAGGGGTAGAGGTCTGTCTAGGCAGGTAATCCCTACCCTCATTAAGGCTAGAAAGCCGGCCTCCAGGGTAATTTGTTACAGGGTCTGGAGGGCCTACGTAGGCTGGTGTGAGTCTAAGAGATGGTTTTCCCGCAAGTATACCATTGATAGAGTATTAAGTTTTCTCCAGCTAGGAGTGGATAAAGGCCTGGCATTAAGCACGATCTAGGGACAGATTTCAGCATTATCAGTGTGGTTTCAGAGGCCGCTGGCCGCCCACTCGCTGGTTAAGACCTTCATACAGGGAGTCTTGCGTGTTAATCCTCCAGTCAAATCACCACTTTGTCCATGGGACTTAAATCTTGTTCTGTCAACTCTACAGAAACAACCCTTTGAGCCGTTGGCTGAGGTACCTTTGGTTTTACTGACTAGAAAGTCGGTATTTCTGATCGCCATAGTTTCGGCCAGGAGAGTTTCGGAATTGGCAGCCTTATCTTGTAAGGAACCATATCTCATTTTTATAGGGCGGTTTTCCGTCCTCATCCTTCCTTTCTACCAAAGGTTATATCCAGTTCCACCTGAACCAGGATGTGGTACTTCCATCCTTCTTTCCAAAACCCACCTCTAGAAAGGAGGGGTTGCTGCATACGTTGGATATTGTCAGGGCCATAAAGGCCTATCTTAAAGCTACAGAGAAGGTTCGGAAAACAGATGTGGTGTTCGTTTTACCGGAGGAGCCCAAGATGGGTCAGGCAGCGGCTAGATCCACCATCGCAAGATGGATTAAACAATTAATCATTCAGGCCTGCGGTTTGAAGAGGTTGCCTCCTCCTTTGTCGGTAAAGGCCCATTCTACCAGGGCCATGGGCACCTCCTGGGCAGCACATCATCAAGATCTCTATGGCTCAAATATGCAAGGCAGCAACGTGGTCGTCAGTCCACACGTTTACAATTTTTTTTATCAATTGGACGTAAGAAGGAATGCGGATACAGCCTTTGGGCAGGCAGTACTGCAGGCCGCGATTCAAGCTCCTCAGGATCTGAGGGGGCTCCCTTGATTTAGATTTCAGATTTACATTCTTGACTAAGTTGGATTTATTATTATTTGAGTATACCTCTAAATTAAATCCTTTTTTGGAAGATGTCTCCCTCCCCTCATTAAAGCACTGCTTTCGGACATCCCGTATAGTAATGAATATGCTGCTCTGTGTCCCGTGATGTACGAGAAAGAAAAAGAGATTTTTTAATGCAGCTTACCTGTAAAATCTTTTTCTTGGAGTACATCACGGGACACAGAGCTCCCACCCCTCTTTTTGGGGAACATCTTTGGGAGGCATACTGCTTGCTACAAAACTGAGGTACTTCCTCTATGGGAGGGGGTTATATAGGGAGGGGACTTCCTGTTTGAGATTGCCAGTGTCCACACCTGAAGGTACTCCATATAACCCGTATAGTAATGAATATGCTGCTCTGTGTCCCGTGATGTACTCCAAGAAAAAGATTTTACAGGTAAGCTGTATTAAAAAATCTTTTTTTTTTTTAACAGTGCAGTATTTATCAACACATAATTGAAGTTATGGTCAAGGTTTAGTTAAATTTTAATCTCTAAAGTTATATATTCATGTCTACTCCAGTTTGAGATCTCTAACTCTCCAATTGTAAAAAAAACTAAATTTCTTTTTGTAGAAAACGCAATTATCAAAATTGGAGAACAGCAAAAGACTGTAGCACGTAGAAAGATTACAACTAAAATTTCTGAAGGTAACAAAAAACAACAATTAGTAGGAAGTGTAAAGGCCCTTGCTTTAAATGACTTTAGCACATCTATGGCCACAGGACATCACTAGCCTATCACACTGTTCTGATTTGTTCCACTCTTCTTCTCCTCTTCACAGTTCGTCGACTATAGTGGGTTTATTGGTCATAACTTTGTCGCCAAGGATTTTCCAGAGATTCTCTGTTGGGCTTAGATCAGGACTCTGGGCTGGGCATTTCATGATTTCAATGTGTTCCGCTTCAAGGAACTGCTTTATCCATTTTGCTGTGTGACAGGGGACATTGTTGTGCATTAAATTGCTGGCTGATTGGTTGAATGCAGGGAAGGAACTGCATGTTGTATTCTCTGCCATGTCCCTGTATAAGAGGTCCAACTCCTGCTGCAGAAAACATCCCCCAAACCATGACGCTTCCCCCTCCACCTTTCACTGACTTCTTTACACACTTTGGATTCGGTCTTTTTCCCAGTTTGACGACTAACATGTTTCCCATCAGACCCAATAAAATAAAACTTGTTTATATCACTAAAGTGAACTTTGGACCAGTTCTCCTCTGTCCACACTACATTCTTATCAGCAAAGGTTGGTCTACACTTTTGATTCTGCTAATGAGATTTTGTCATTGCAGAGAGCTTTTAGTTCATATTCTCTTAAACGGTGAGACCCTGTATGACGAGACAGAGCCTTACTCTGTTTAGCGCTGAACTGGTGAGCAATCGCAGTTGAATTGGTGAATCGCATTATCCTGTCCTCTTGCAATTGTCTTTCATGGACGACCAGCTTTCTTGGGGAACTTGAATGCGTTTGTGATGTTGTAAAGATGCAATATTCTAGAAATTTACAGATTTGGAACTAAAAACTTCTCTTGCTATGGCTGAAAGGGTTATCCTTTTGGCCTTCAT
Source organism: Rana kukunoris (assembly GCA_029574335.1). Taxonomy (NCBI): domain Eukaryota; kingdom Metazoa; phylum Chordata; class Amphibia; order Anura; family Ranidae; genus Rana; species Rana kukunoris. The sequence goes on from CM056049.1 coordinate 395,473,349, forward strand.
TCGGACAACCTGTTGCTGGAGGGTTTCAGTTAAATAGGGTTTATCAGATAATTAAAGAAATTGGCACAAGGTGCCAGATAACACCAAATCTCACAGAAGTTTTTTATTCTGTGCTTCAAAATATATATAACTCATGAAATATGCTTAACAAAACTACTCTTACTCATGTTTAGATAATTTCAAATGGAGTGGCCTTAACATTTTGGAAATTGTAGGTTGTTCTCTAATTTTGAACTCCAGTGTCAATTGTGTTTGGGTAAATCGTTGCATGACCGTGCAATTACCAGTAAAGTAACAGAGTTAAATGGCTAAAAATGGCCTGGTCATGAAGGAGGTAAAACCTTCCTGAGGTCAAGTGGTTGAAAAAAATATATATAATGTATATATTAATCATAATATTTTTCTTTTTTTTTTTTAGAGTCCCGCCCTGAAGAGGCCAGTCATTCCCACTGAATATGGAGCAAAAGTACCAACTAGTATTCGTCAGCGTTATTTGAACATCTTTATTGATGAATGCTTAAAATGTTGTGTTTCGGAAAAGGAAGCATTTGATAAGGTATGTTACCAAACCCATTACCGAACAAGCATTTGCATCCTCATGCAAGTGTGTATTTATCTGTGGGGCCGAAAAATGTGTATCACTGTGTTTGTGCAGCGTGAGCTCCGAGTCTTGTACTAACAATCGGGAACCAGGAGGTCTGGTTCCCAATCACCTGATTGATCACTGTGATCGCCAGAGGCCATCACAACAATCACTTTATAGCTTGCCCCGTGTTTTCTGTGTGTTGAGAAAAAGATGCAATGGGGTTGATTTGCTTAAACTGAATAGTGCAATATATGGTGCCAAGAAAAACCTAACGGGTGTATCTAAAAAACATGGTGGGGGGAGATTTACTAAAACTGGATCACTCTATATGTGGTGCAGCTATGCATGGTAGTCAATCAACTTCTAACTTCAACTTGTTTAATTAAGCTTTGACAATAAAAACTAGAACCTGATCGGTTTCTTTGCAGAGCTGCACCTGATTTTGCACTCTCCAGTTTTAGTAAATCAACCCCAATGTTTCCTTTTCTGTTTGCTAGATGAGAATCGTGTGTAAAAAAATATTGGAGAACAAAGATAAATTAGCTAAAGGCAAAATGCACTCTATTGTTTCTGGTACAAATACATTTACACATACAGTACTGTGCATGTTGTGAAGAAATGCTTTCAAAAATATATATTTTCTTTATTTGTTATCAATTTGCAAAATGTGCAAATGGAAATACATTTTTTAAATCACATCAATATTTGGTGTGTGGAATTTTGTAGGAGTCGCGTGTATGATAAACTAATTATACCACACGGGGGTGTGTGGCCAAGACAGGCATGTGAAAGGATGCTTCTACCACAGTCGATAAGGATACTGATCCTACCCAACGTTGAGATTTCGGGTCTAGCCCTCTGCACAAGAGGGATGACGAGAAAAGGAAAAGATGAGTAGGCGGCAGCCCTGGACATCCAAGATGGCTCTGCCGCTGGCTTTCTGCAGTGTACACCACGTGGCTCCGAGAAGCCTAAAGATGGGGGCAGTAAATCCAACAAGTCCCTGAAGAGCCAGGGTAAGGACCCCCTGCAGGATATGTTAAATTGCGCACATAAATGGTCTAGGGCAGGGATCTCCAAACTACGGCCCTCCAGCTGTTGCAGAACTACACCTCCCATGAGGCATTGTAAAGCTCTGACATTCACAGACATGGCTAGGCATCATGGGAATTGTAGTTTCTGAACAACTGGAGGGCCGTAGTTTGGAGACTCCTGGTGTATGATGGCAAGGACACCCTACATCTTGGGTGTGGGGATCAGGCACAGGCCGCTAATGCCCTCCTGCATGACACTAATATTGATGATGCTCTGGGGGTCATGGGCCTCTCTGCTCCTTGATCCCGGAGTGGATGCGCCTGAACAACCTACCCTGGCAGAAATACTCTGGGCAGTTAACAGGTGCACAGGCTTAGTTTATAACCTTAAAGATCAGTTTGGGGGCCTGAGGGAAAAAGTATCCTGGCTGAGGCAAGACCTGCAAAAGATCTGTGTGTAAACAATGAATGTGAAAAGTCGTGTCTGATATCGAGGATCAGCTGCCTCCCTTAGCCAGGGAAACGCAAGCTGCACATGATTTGTCAAGAAACGAACCAGTTTGACAATATGGAGAATTGTCTGCGCTGCAACAATGTTTGCATTGTGGATCTGCCTGGAAAAGCAGTGGGGAGAGACCCAACGATCTTTTGTTGAAAACTGGCTCATAGATCTCTTTGGCAAAGATGCTTTTTCTCCCCTTTTCACGTATGAAAGGGCTCATTACACTCCAGGCAGCCTGCTTCCACAGGGGGGTCCTCCTAGGACTCCCCCCACCCCCCCTGTTGGCCCGTCTCCTGCATTACAGGGACAGGGAAGCGGTCCTGCGTCACGCACAGGATCGTGATAATATCCAGTGCAATGGTTCCAGATCTTTCTATGCAGATTTCTCCTCTGGGGTGCAGCGTCAAGTCTGCAGAGATGAATGGACGCCTGCAAAATTTAGAACTAACCTATGAGATGTTATTCCCGGCAAAGCTGCATGACTAATACCAGGCGGCCACAGCCAGGTGCATTCCTTTGAATCGGCGAAATATGCCACTGCTTGGTTCGACTGCAATGAACAAGCCCTATGACACAAATGCGAGAATGAGAAGGTGATTGATCCATGCTGTATATTTTTATATTAGAGCAGAATGCCAAGTTCCTATTGAACAATTTACATTTTGAACATATTTCTGCAAGTTATAAGGCAATACTGGAGCAATGCACATAACAAAGAAATGTGGCTTATATACATGTAAACACAACAAGAACTTATACAGATTGAACAATGGACTCAGCGACTATCTAATGGGTGGAAAACCTTATGTCTAAGCTATTCATGAGATTCCACGCTGGGAGGGGTAATGGCTTTAGGAACCACCAGTGCAAGTGTCTGCGGACGCAATATCCCAAGTTTTGTTGTACTTATCTGGACAACCTCTGTTAATGTATATGAACTTTTTGTAGGGAAGTGTTATTTATATCTATTTTCCAGTCGTTGAAGCTGGGGGGGGATGGGCCTTAGCCACTGTCTGGCTATAATTTTTTTTGCAGAAAACAATGTTTCATGCAAGAATTTTAGGGAATTTGTCTATCTCAGAATCTGGGAATATCCCCAGTAGGCATTGTTTGGGGTCCAAGGTCAAATGGGATCCCATGTCATCATGGAGGAATCCACAATCTGCTTCCATAGACCCTGAAGGACCGGACACATCCAAATTAAATGGAAAAATGTACTTGTCGCCTTGTTACACATTGTACACGAGGTAGAAGACTGTTGCCTAAAGCGGGCGACTCTTAGGGGGGTAACATATGCTCCGTGCACAACATCAAACTAGGTTAACCTATCAGAACGTTTTGGGGATACAGTCTTGCATGAGTCAAGTGCTTAACTCCACTCCTCATCTTCCAGTAGCCCCACCTCTTTCCCATCTTGGTTTAAGGCTGTGAGCTAGCGTGGTAGATGATGGGGTTATGAGCATGACTCAGAAATCAGCCTTTGTGGATCCACACCCTTAACTACTGCCATGAGGACATTGGGGATAGACTGTGGTAAAGGTTGGGGAAACTGAGTTTGAGCTGCATGGCATACTTGTAAGAATCCAAAGAGCATGGAATTGGGCAGCAGGAACTAATTTTTGGAGGTCCTCAAAGTTTTTAAGTGTACGGAAATTATGTGGTTCAGGTAATATATCCCATGTTCGCTCCATATCTGTGTCAGGGATCAAGAGAAACTCGGAGTAATTTATTGTACCATATATGGGTATAGTCGTATTTAGGGGTCGTTAACATTATAGTGGCAATGTCCCACAGTCTCTTCTGGAGTTATTCCCACTATGACCCACTGCGATTGCAGTAAGTGTATCCACTGTGGACAGAGGAGCGTGAGGAATCTAAGTCTGTCGGTTTTGTCTGTGGTATAGCTGAGTCAGACTTGATGAGATTGTAAAGGGGCTCTGTTTAGGGATATATAGTCAGCTGGTGTCCTATTCACCAGTACTCCAAGATATTTAATAGTGTTTACTCGCTGGAGTAGTAACTGCTCCTGTAGCTTGGGAGAGGGAAAACTATTCCTGGGCAATATTTTGTGATTTCTCCTAATTCAGTTTAAAGGCCGGAGAACTGACCAAAGTGTTCGATTGTGTGTGATGCCTTCTGAAGAGATGTGGTAGAGTCTGCCAGATATAGTAGAGTGTCATCTGCGTACAACCACATTTTTTCTGTCAAGGATCAAAGGCAGAGACCCTGCATTTTGGGGCCCTCTCTAATGGAGATTGCAAGAAGCTCCACTGCCAGGGCATAGAGGAGCGGAGACAGTGGGCAGCCCTGCCTAGTGCCCCTGGTTAAGTCTAACATCTGGGAGGCCCTCCCGTTGGCCACTACCTTACCCTTGGGAGCCAGATATAATAATTGAACCCACTTAATGAAATTGGGTCCGAAACTAAAGCTACGTAGGCATCTCCAAAGGTATCGCCACTCCACCAAATCAAACGCCTTGGCGGTGTCCAAAGCCACCATCACCCAGGAACCAACATTAGTATGCGTCGCTTGTAAGTTAATATATAATTTTCCGAAGTTGAAGGAGGTAATACGTCCTGGCACAAAACCAGCTTGGTCTGCATGGATCAGGGTTAGTATCACTTGGTTAAGGCGGAGGGCAAGTACTTTGGCCAAAATCTTTGTCTACCTGCAGGAGCGATTTTGGGTCCAGATTCCTGGAGTCCTGGGTCCTTGCCCAGTTTAGGTATGAGGATAATAACCGCCTCGTCCATAGATGGGGGTAGGGTGAAGCTGTGCAATAAATGGTTATAGGGGACAATAACTTGGGCGTAAGTATCTCTCTGTATTGAGAGTAAAATTCCATGAGTAACCCATCTGAACCTGGGGCCTTGGATCTGGCAAAGCTCACGATCGCCATAATTATTTCTTTGAGTGTAAGAGGTGCGTCTAGTATAGCCATTTGAGTGTCGTTTAGCTGTGGGAAGGTGATTCCCGCTAGTAGATCCTCAAATTGAGCTTCAGTAGTGGAGACCTGGGATGTGTAAAGCTGAGTAAAGAAAGTCCCTAAATTTGGTAGTGACACCTTGGGGTTTTGTGATCTTTTCCTTATTAGGGCCAGTAAGTGAAATTACAGTAGGGGGGTCTATCCTTGCTATGTGCTATACCCGCTCTCTCCCCAAGTTCAGTTTTTGTCTAGCAAAGAATTTTTTTTTTTCTCCTGGCCATCTCATGCTGTAGCTGGTTAACCACCGTGGTTTGTAACCTGAGTTGGGCAGTGCCAGCAGGAGAGGGGTCTGACATGTACCCCTGTTCAGAGGAGGACGGATACCACATTGCCCTGTCCAGTGCGGCTGCTAAATTAGCCTTCAGCCTGTTGATACAGGTGGTCAAAGTCAGGCATGCGTGTAATTTAAAGGATTCCCATACTTATCTGGGGATGCAGATCCGTCATTCTCAAAAAAAATTGGTTCTCCAACTGTTACCAAGCTCGTCATCCTCCAATAGCAGGGTGAGCCAAAACCGATTCAGGCACCATGTACGGGGTGGTTTGTCTAATGGGACGGATAGGCTAATCCAATATGGGCTATGGCCTGAAAGTAGTCTAGGGGAGAACTCTGCTCTCAGTAATCTTGGGGCAAAGGTGTTGGAGATAAGTATGAAGTCTATGCGGGACATGGTGTTACGAGTGGCTGAGAAACGGGAGTAAGCTCGATTGAGCGGGAACTTAAGATGCCAGGTGTCGGTGAGACTAAAGGAGGTGATGAGTCGGGAGAATCTAGTGTGGGTTGGAGCTGTAGTAGGTAATGGTGAGGGCGACAGTTTTTCTAATGTAAGAAGTATGTCCGACCACGTCCCCCACGTTTTTGATTTTTACATGTCCTAAGAAACTCTTCCCAGCTATTTTCTGTTTTCAGGAGACTTGTCACTACTTATACCCAGAGCTGCCTGAAGTATTCTTGGGTGGGCTGGGGATACCACTCCACCTATAAGTCTTTTTATCGAGGTGTGCACATTAATGGTGCATTAGACTTCCAGGCATTTGATGCTAAAATAGACTAATGGATGCTTTTGTTTTTTTTACGCTGTCGTATTGGGTCATTACATTGTATATTGGCTTGTGTATATATTCCCCCATATTCACTGCTGAGGTGCTCTGGCTGCTGCGGAATTATTTGACAGGGAAGCCAGCTAATTGTTGGGGATTTTATTGCTGTTTTGAACCCCTCTCGACAGGGAAAAAAAATTACAGCAGGTGCTCTAGACTGATTAATCAAATTTGAAATATTTGGCTGTAGCAGAAGGTAGGTTGGGGCTGCATTTCTACAAATTAAATTGGAAATTTGGTCCAGATCAGTGGTGTCCTTAATGCTGAGAAATACAGGCAGATTTTTAACCATCATGCCATACTATAAAGGAGTGGTGTGATTGGCCCCAAATTTATTCTGCAGCAGGGCAATGACCCCAAACATACAGCCAGTGTCATTTAGAATCTTCAGCGTAAAGAACGAGTCCTGAAAGTGATGGTTTTGCCCTCACAGAGCCATGATCTCAACATCATTGTGTCTGTCTGGAATTACATGAAGAGACGGAAGGATTTGAAGCAGCCTACATCCACAGAAGATCCGTGGTTGGTTCGCCAAGATGTTTGGAATACTCTACCTGCCGAGTTCCTTCAAAAACTGTTCAAGTGTACCTAGAAGTATTGATGTTGTTTTTAAGGCAAGTAGTGGTCACACCAAATATTTGATTTGGATTTCTCTTCTGTTCATTTACTTTCCATTTTGTTAATTGATGATAAAAATAAAATAAACACTATTTCTGAAAGCATTCTTTTTTACAGTATTTTTCTCACGTTCTTAAAGCTTTTCAGTAGTATATGTAGAATCACTGCGATCGTGAGGAGCAAGACAATTTTAATTTGGGTTGCTCTTTGGTGGTAGGTTACGGTAATAAAAAAAAAAAAAAAGCAAAATGAATATACAGCTATATTATTTTTTATTTATTTTTTATTTATTTTTTTACTATTTTTGCCAAATTTCCATTGATAAAAAAAAAAATCTACAGATTTCTATTACCATTGACCACACAATGAAAGCCCAATTTGTCCTAAAAAATAAAAGGTTTATTCACCTGAGTACATAAAGTACTTTACGATTTTATATGTACAATTTTACGAATATATGTCCAAGTTGTAAAACCATATTCAGGCTTTAGGATTTGTTCTACCCTCTAGCATTAGGGGGTTAACTGTGAATTTGTATAATTTCCTTTTTAAATTTGAATACTCTACCTTTTATAGGCCCTTGAAGAAGAAAAGTTGGTGTACAGTCGTAGCAGCAGCCGTAATATTTATCTGAATGTAGCTGTCAACACTCTGAAGAAACTAAGAAGTCAAGGACCTGTGAACAAAGCTACTTCTCAAAGTGCGTAAAATAGTATGTTTGTGTGTATAGCATTGCAGTAAAGTAAATTAAGTTAAAATTCTAAGAACTATGTGTAAAATCTATATATAGTGCTTTGAAAAAGTGTATATTTACCCCTTGAAATTTTCTACATTTAGTCATGTTACCATCAAAAACATAAATTTATTTTATTGGGCTTTTTATGTGATAGAACAACACAAAGTGACACATACTGTATATACTCGAGCATAAGCCTAGGGTGTCTATCTGTATGCCTCACTGTGCGCATGCCTCACTGTGCGCATGCCTCACTGTGCGCATGCCTCACTGTGCGCATGCCTCACTGTGCGCATGCCTCACTGTGCGCATGCCTCACTGTGCGCATGCCTCACTGTGTCCATGACTAGACTTGCGTTTAACATGGGAGTATATAGAAGGGGTGCCCGGCTTTGAAAAATCGATGCTCCCCGGCCATAGGTCCTTAGACGGCATGAGCCAGTATAAGCCCCACTGTGTCCATGCCCCACTGTGTCCATGCCCCACTGTGTCCATGCCCCACTGTGTCCATGCCTAGACTTGCGTTTAACATGGGAGTATATAGAAGGGGTGCCCGGCTTTGAAAAAATGGTGCTCCCCGGCTGTACATCCCCCAGACAGCAAACTTTGCACTCTTGTAGAGGGGCTACATGTGTGCCAAGTTTTGGGTCCAGGGGACCAAAGGCCGGCTGGTACCGGGTCCCCAAATTTACCGGACAAATTGCCGTTTAACATGGGAATCTAAGAAAAGGGGTGCCCGAATTAGAAAAATCGGTGCTCCCCGGCCGTAGGTCCCCTAGACAACAAACTTGTCACACTTGTAGAGGAAGAGTGTGCCAAGTTTTGGGGTCCAGGGGACCTACAGCCGACCGGTACTGGGTCGGGGGTGGTATGTAAAACTGCGCTGCTAGAAATGAATAAATGTGGCTGCTAAACACGGCTACTGAAAAACAAGAAGCAAAAAACAGAATGGAAACGTGGTAGTGTAGCGCTCAGAATAACAAAATATAACTGTAAGGCTATACATATACATAAAGTGTGAAACACAAAAAGTGATCTGTGCATCAACATGAAAATAATGACATGACTAATAAAATTGAAATAAAGTTCATGAAATAAAGTTCATAAATTCCAGTGACACAAATGATGCTTGATGTATCAGAAGTGAAAAAGAAAAAATCCCACCACCGGTGAAGATGCAGGCTTACCAGATGAAAAGGACTCTGAGAAACTTATATTTCTAGAGTCAGTCAGGCTTGGTATATGCTCAGATCTTGATATAAGGTGTTCCTCAGGAAAGGGATCAGCAGATATCTGTGGTGTGATTCCAATGGCCCCGAGACTTGATAAGAGGTCTCTCGTTCGCGGAAAAAAAATAATGGTCATCCGTCAAAAGACGTTGCCTTGCACTCTCATTCATGGCAGATAAGCTTCAACCCATAAAGGGTTCAATCATCCAATGATCTCCCATCCATGCGATAGATCCAATGGAAAGATCTGTTTATTTTCAGCCCTATCCTTTACAGTCTTCCAAAATATAAATTTTACACTGCAACTCTCAGCTCTGACCGGTACTGGGTCCCCAAAGTCCAGGAGATCAGGCGCAAAAAGGTAACTCGAGTATAAGCTGAGGCATTTTATAAGCTAAGCATTTTCAGCACCAAAAAAATATGCCGAAAACTCGGCTTATACTCGCGTATTTTGTAAAGTGGAAGAAAATGATAAATGGTTTTCAAACTTTTTTTTACAAATATGTGAAAAGTGTGGTGTGCCTTTGTTTTCAGCTTCTCCTCAGTCAATACTTTGTAGAACCATCTTTCACTGCAATTACAGCTGCAGGTCTTTGAGTATATGTCTGCCAGCTTTGGCCATCTAAAGAGTGAATTTTTCCCCCATTCTTCTTGCAAAATAGCTCAAGCTCTGTCAGATTTGATGAAGAGCGTCTGTGAACGGCAATTGTCAAGTCTTGCCACAGATTCTCAATTGGATTTAGTTCTGGACTTTGACTGCGCCATTCTAACACATGAATATGTTTTGATCTAAACCATTCCATTGTAGCTCTGCCTGTATGTTTCGGCCGTTGTCCTGCTGTAAGGTGAACCTCCGCCCCAGTCTCAAATCTTTTGCAGGCTCGAACAGATTTTCTTTTAAGATTGCCCTTTATTTAGCTCCATCCATTTCTCATCAACTTTGACGAGCTTCCCCTCTCCCTGCTGAAGAAAAGCATCCCCACAACATGATGCTGCCACCACCATGTTTCATGGTTGGGGACGGTGTGTTCAGGGTGATGTGCAGTTTTTAGTTTTATGCTACACATAGAATTTTGCTTTTAGGGCAAAAAAGTTCAATTTTGGTCTTATCTGACCAGAGCACCTTCTTCCACATGTTTGCTCTGTCCCCCGCATGGCTTCTCACAAGCTGCAAACTTGACTTTTTATGGCTTTCTTCTTGCCACTCTTTCATTAAGGCCAGATTTGTGGAGTGCATGACTAATAGCTGTCATGTGGACAGATTCTCCCACCTGAGCCGTGGATCTCTGCAGCTCCTCCAGAGTTACCATTGGCCTCTTGGCTATTTCTCTGATTAATGCTCTCCTTGCCCTAGCCTTTCAGTTTAGGTGAACAGCCATGTCTTGGTAGGTTTACAGTTGTGCCATTTTCTTTCGTGCTCCCTGAGATGTTCAAAGCTTTGGATATTTTTTTATAACCTAACCCTGCTTTAAACTTCTCCACAGCTTTCTCCCTGACATGTCTGGTGTGTTCCTTGGCCTTTATGGTGCTGTTTGTTCACTAAGGTTCTCTAACAAAACTCTGAGACAAAACGGCTGTATTTACTGTATACTGAGATTAAATTACACACAGGTGGACTCTATTTACTAATTAGGTAATTTCTGAAGGCAATTGGTTCCTTTTTAGATTTTAGTTAAAGGTATCGGAGTGAGGTCTGAATAGAAATGCACACCACACTTTTTAAGATATTTATTTATAAAAATAAAATGAAACCATTTATCATTTTCCGTCCACTTCACAATTATGTGCCACTTTGTGTTGATCTATCGCTTAACCACTTAAGACCCGGACCAATACGCTGGTAAATGACCCAAGGTGTTTTTGCGATTCGGCACTGCGTCGCTTTAACAGACAATTGCGCGGTCGTGCGACGTGGCTCCCAAACAAAATTTGCGCCCTTTACTTCCCACAAATAGAGCTTTCTTTTGGTGGTATTTGATCACCTCTGCGATTTCTATTTTTTGCGCTATATACAAAAATAGAGCGACATTTTTGAAAAAAAAAACACTATTTTTTACTTTTTGTTAAAAAAATCAAATAAACTAAATTTTAGTCAAACATTTAGGCCAAAATGTATTTAGCCACATGTCTTTAGTAAAAAAAAAAAAATCGCAATAAAAAAAAAAAAAATAGCTACCTAGCCGGAACAGCGACACTAATACAGCGATCAGAAAAATGATCGCTTAGTGACGCTGGCAATAGGGAGTGAAAGGGTTAACTAGGGCGGTGATCAGGGGGTTAAAACTTTAATAGGGGGGTGGGGGGGCTATCCTGAACCTAACACTAACTGATTTTACACTGCCTATCACACTGACACTAAATGCAGTGATTAGATCACTGCATTCAGTGACACTGTGACAGGGGGGGTGGGGGGGCAGATCGCAAGGGGTTAAGTATGCCTATGTGTGTGTGTGTCAGTGTAATGTTGGTGCAAACTTACTGTGAGGTGTTCCTCTCATCGCAGCGGTTGGAAATACCGCTGCGATGAGAGATTACATCACTTCCCCCTTCCTGTGTAAACACAGGAGGAGGAAGTGACACAAAGGGGGGAGCGCTGCTATTGGCTGGGAGCGATCGCAGGGGGGCGGGCAAACACCGACATCCGCCCGCTTGTCCCGAATCGCTCCCGGAGACACTGGGACCTCCGCACGCCGCGGAGGGGGTCCCGATCGGACCCCCGACCCGCTACTGGGCGAGGACGTAAATTTACGCCCTTGTGCCCATCCGTGCCATTCTGTGGCCGTATATGTGCGTGCGGAGGTCCTTAAGTGGTTAAAATCCCAATAAAATAGATTTATGTTTTTGGTTGTAACATGACAAAATTAAAAATTTCAAGGGGTACGAATACTTTTTCAAGGTCCTGTATAAACAGAATGCAATGATTTGCGAATCGTATATACCCATTTATTAACAATAGGAAATGGAAAACATATGAAGTATTTAAAAAAAAAAAAAACATTTTGAAATTGATGGCAGCAAAACCTCTCAAAAAACTTGTGACGGGGCCATGTTTACTACGGTGTAGCACCCCCTCTTTTAACACTGTAAAACATCTGGGAACTAAGGAGACCAGTTGCTGGAGTTTTGGGAGAGGAAAGTTGTCCCATTCTTGCCTTATATAAGATTCTAACTGATCAACAGTCCTAGGTAGTCTTTGTCATGTTTTTCGTTTCCAGATGTGCCAAATATTTTAATTTTTTCGGACTTTTAAATCTAGAGGTCGTTTCCAGTTTATAGGCACCTTCCAGTCCTGCCAAGGGGCCAGGGTCGGGAAAGGATGTGGGCGTAGCATCGGATGTCTCCAACCCCCTCACTCTCCCGCAAAAGCAGCATTAGGTCCTTTAACCACCTCAATACAGGGCACTTTCAACCCCTTCCTGCCCAAGCCATTTCTCAGCTTTCAGCGCTGTCACACTTTGAATGACAATTTCGTAGTCATGCAACACCGTGATATTTTTATCAATTTTTTTTTGCCCACAAATGAAGCTTTCTTTTGGTGGTATTTCAACACCTTCTGCGGTTTTTAGTTTTTGTGATATAAACAAAAGTAGAGGGACAAGTTTGAAAACACAATATTTTTTACTTTTTGCTATAATAAATATCCATGTTTTTTTTATTTAAGTTATAGCAGCTGCAAAATAGGGGATAGATTTATAGTATTCTTGTTTTTTTTTTTTACTAGTAATGGCGGCGATCTTCGATTTTTTTATTGTGACTTCGATATTGTGGTCGGACACTTTTGCCACATTTTTGGGACATTCATATTTATACAGCGATCCCTGCTATAAAAAATGCATTGATTACTGTATAAATATGACTGGCAGAGAAGGGGTTAACACTAGGGGCAACAAGGGGTTAAATGTGTTCCTTAGGGAGTGATTTTAACTGTGGGGGGAGGTGACTGATTGGTGTCCGATAGTTTTTAAACTATTGATATGTTTTCTATGTTCTATTGAATGAAATATGGGTTTATAAGATTTGCAAATCCTTCCCTTATGTTTTTATATACACTTTACACAGCTTCGCAACATTTATGGAATTGGGATTGTGTATTGACACTTTTGTTGGTGTAAAAAAGGCTTAAATTTGATAGTCATGTTTTATGACATCTTCCCTATGCTTTCAATGCCAGTGACTTTGAATGAGAGTGGGCAACCTGGAGAGGGCTTTAAAGTTTAGTAGGCTGGCAGAATGCTAGCATGCATTTTTCTAATTCATTGTTGTGCATAATTTAATACTATGGAAAAATGGAGAAGGCTCCCCCTTAACGGGACTTTAATAGCCCAATAACATCAAATAAACAGGGGTAGATACAAGACCAGACATCCTGCACAAGGAGAGACAGCAGGAGTTTCTTGTCTTTATTACAGGAAACTCCTGCACATAGGCAAGGTTTCACTCTGGATTGCTGCACAGATCTGAAGGATAAAACACAGCACACCAATATTCATGTATGAAAGCACATGCCTCTTATATTTGGGCAATTTGTGCTTCTAATTAATATTCTTCCAGCATTGACACCTGCTGGGGAGGACAGTAATGTATTATAGTGCTTGCGGGGAGGGTTTAAATGTTTTTTGTTTTATGCATGTGGAGATCGATGGACTTTGTGGGTGTGGAACTTAAGTTTTTAAAATAGTTTCAAAATGCTATTTGGAAAGTTTTGGCAACAGACACATTTTTACATTTTAGGCCCCTTTCACACTTGCGGACCGTATGTCCGCTTTTTCATCCATCTGTTTGCGGATGAAAAGGGGACATACATTGGTCCCTATGAGATTGCAGATGTCAGCGGATGAACATCCACGGACACCCGATCTCATCTGCAGATAGAGGAAAACCCTATTTTTCCTTCCGTCTGTGGATCGGATCGAATAAATGCGGACACACGGTCCGTGTTCATCCGATCTTCCCATAGGGGAGAGCGGAGAAAAGACAGGGCGGTCCCTGCACAGTGTGCGGCGACCGCCCTGTCATCCGCCGGCTCAGCAAGGATCAACAGAGCGATTCCCGCTGAGCAAGCGGAGGTTTACGGGGCGGATCATTACTGATCCTCCCTGTGTCTAAAGGGGCCTTAGAATACATATTTTTGTTGACTGGAATTTAAATAAAAGAATAAACACAAATTGGCTAGTTTACTACTACTACCACTTTTTTCTGACATGACCGATTTGTATTTAGAAAGCAGTGTATTCTGTACTTTTTACCCTTTTTGTTTTACTTCTAGAAGTTACTAACAAGAAAGCAATTTCCCATAAGTCTGTCCTTGATGGAAAATTGGCAACAAAGACCAGCTTCACTGTACAAAATAGTGTTCATCAAGAGGAAGATAGGACAGGTAGGTAACATTTGGGTTAATAGTTTTTGTCTTCTTTGTCCTTCCTCTGACCTTTTGACTGCCAGGGACATGTCATACACATCATGACAATTTGTTTTAAACCAAGCACACTTCAGCATGCTCCTGGCTTTATAGGCAAAGTTAATCTTGGTAATAAAATGCACTATGCAATCAGGGTCCCCAGTGGTTTTAAAAAACAAATTATAGCTTTACAATTTGGAGTTTGAGTGCCATACCTGTAGGCTCATTGTGGTTTACCAGCAGCCTGGCTTAAAAACTACTAATGGAAGAGGTCTTCACTGTCTTGGCTATGATTTTGTACATCCTGTAGATTGGATTCACTCTCCGCATTATTGAAATGAGAGCTCTCCCTCTTTCAAGACTCATGCATGTACAGTGTGCGCTCCCTCCCTTGTTGCAGCAACACCAAGCTCAGCTGCTGTGGCAACTGGTGGAAAGTCTAGAATCTTGAAAGGGGGAGAGCACTTGTTACAGTGATGATGAGCGTGCCCAACTTAGGGAGGCATCCCAGATCATAGTTAACACAGCACAGTTTTCTCCCATTAGTAGTTTTTCAGCCAGGCTGTGATGATGCACATAAATACAAAAAAATGGAGTCACGCTGGTGAACCCAAACAATGAATAATTATCCACCAGTGATGTGGACCTAATGTACAGTGAATGTATGGTGACAAAACTGTCACAGATAAATGTGCAAAAAAGTTCACATAAATGACATTACATGAGATTAACAGTGTATGTGTATATATATATATATATATATATATATATATATATATATATATATATAATGCACAGTCCATCAAAGGTAGATCGTAGCAAGAAAAAAAGTCCCAGGTGTAAGGCAGATCCACATACGATGTGATTGATGACGGACAAGAACCTCCACCATACAGATAACACTGACCCTTACCAGAGTCACTGATCTCCCAGAGATCAAATACAGCATATAGGAGATATCCACCATCAGCAAGGAGTAAGGGATAACATCCGCCTAGTTCGGTCAATCAATGGGTCAAACTCGAATGGATAGTATATAAGTAGTGGTCCCAGATACAGAAATCAAGGAAAATCACATAGTGTAAAAACGTACATATTTATTGGAACTTACAGCAATCCATACAGTAAACAGCATAAAAAATCAGCCGGCCGGCTTGTAGAAGCGTGTACCCGTCTTCCGGGTCCTCACACGTGATGCGGTGACGTCAGAGCACCGCCTCCCGACGTTTCGTCTCTAATGGGACTTGATCACGAGATGAGGAGACGCTCCGAGTCACTGCATAAATGTGAACGTAGGGGGGTGGAGCTATCCTCGAGACAAATCCTGGGCAGCCGCACATCGACCATCTTAACTACTGGAGAAATAACACATATACCAATGGGCCATTCTCCAACGAGCGTGGGCAAACGGAAATGTCAGCCTAATAATAGTACCACACCGATCAGTTGTGTGCAACAAAGATCAGTATGTATACAGCTATAAAAATAAAAAATTATGAAAGGATGGTTAGAGAGATCAGTGGGACAGAGCGGACGAAAGCTGCTCTAGATCCACAGTGTCATAGATCTCCTCACAAACCAAGAAACGCATATAACCAGAATAAGTATACAAAAAAATCAATGCAGTCGTTAGTGGATGTGTAGCTGGCCGGAATCAATCCAAACCCCACATATGTATAGATTTAAACAGAAAATAAACATATAAATTCAACAACTTCGCTATGAGGCCGCTTAAAGTTAAATTGAATCTACATATCTAAAAAATACAAATCCACGATATATTAGTCAATATATATATATAAATGCACATATAGGGAGGTGGAGCTATACTCGAGACGAATCTCGGATGGCCGCACATCCACCATCTTAACTGCTGGAAAAATCAGACAGCCAGATGTACATAGCCTGAAAACTCTACTCTAAAGAGTGTGGGCAAAGGGAAACGCTAATGTATATTCATACTTAACACACCGATCCAATCAGGCAACGGCGTTCAATATGTAAGTACCAACGAGTATTACATACAGGTGAGTAGGGAGATCGTTGAAACGGGGCAGGCAAATGGCTGCTCAAATACCACAATCTCATTGATCTCCCCACAGACCGGAAAAATAGGTATGACCAGAAGTAGTTGTCGGAAACATCTAGTCCTGTCAATAGTGGACGTGCAGCTGGCCAAGAACCGCCCGAGATCATCATGAGATACATAAATCGAACAATCTATATTGGGACCATTCAAAGTCTGATTACAATCAGAAGGTCGCAAATCAACAGCAATACCGAGACATATATGAATCCACATTGCCCAGATAGATTACCATCAATGTTAAATATATAAACCCAACGAAAGGAAACAATGATACCAATCACCGACACTAATAAGATAGAATTATGAATTGTCAATAAAACAATTTACATTGACTTCAATATTGAGGCCGTAGGGGGTGTAACATTTTATTTTATGTATCCAAGACATTTCCGAACGGGAGATGCTTCTCACCAGATCACTACCCCTTCAGTGTGCGTTAAATTTGTCTATACCTAAAAAGACAGTATTATTAGGATTTTTATTATGTGCCATCAAGAAATGTTTCGACACTAAATGTTCAGTGAACCCATTCCGAATATTGGCAATATGTTCATTTAGGCGTATATGTAGAGGGCGTTTTGTCCTACCAACATATTGTAACCCGCAAGGGCACATGAGCATATACACGACCCTCACAGTTGAACAGGTGATGTAGGGCTTCATACTAAAGCTTTTTTGAGTGCTAGAGGAGCTGAACATAGTACTTCGTTTGGATTTACAACCATTCAAAGCACAGCTCTGGCACCTACCACATTTGTGAAATCCTAATAAACCCGCAAGAAACATCAATGGTATTTTGGGGGGATTTAGCACATTAGGTGCCAATTTATCTTTAAGTGAGGGAAGTCCCCTAAAAACAACTTGTGGTCTCTCGGGTAGCAACCCCTTAAGGACATTGTCGCTTTTCAAAAAAATGTGTTTAACATTAGCATGTTGGCACGAATAATCTGTGACAAATGGAATTTTAAATTGGTTGGCAGAGCCAGAGCGCGGCTTATCTTTTAATAGGTCCACTCTGTCAATCCCCGACACTAAGTCCAAAGTATCAGTCAAAAAGTTCTGGCAATAGCCCTTCATTATAAAGTGTTCAGTCAGAACCATTGCTTGTGTCCTAAAAGTATCATCATTAGTACAGTTGCTTTTTAGTCGTAAGTATTGGCTCTTTGGCACAGATTTGAGCCAAGAAGAATGATGACAGCTATCACTAGAGATGTAAGAATTCCTGTCAGTGGTTTTGAAATGTGTGGAAGTCGCAAATTTGTCATCAATAGAGATGGCTAGGTCTAAAAAAAATATTTTATCTCTGCTGGCCTCATAGCTCAGAACAATTCCTCGTTCGTTGGTATTGAGAAAATCAATGAACTGGGAAAGATCACTTTCAGTGCCATCCCAAAGGAGGAGGATGTCGTCGATGTACCGGGCCCACAGAAGAATTCTTGGGCCTAGGTTGATCATAGACGACATCCCCCTCCCACTTGGACATTAATAGATTTGCCAAACTTGGGGCGTATTTGGCACCCATCGCGACTCCTCGATTTTGTTTATAAAACTGCCCATCGTGCCAGAAGAAGTTGTGAGTCGCAGCAAACACTAATAATTCCATAATAAAGGAAATCTGTTCTGCTACCAAACCACTATCTTTATTAAGATAGTATGAGACTGCATCTATACCTAAATGGTATGGAATAATGGTGTACAGCGACGTTACGTCTGCTGTCACCATCCACAAGGTGGAAGTAGGTTTGAGGTTGGAAAGCAGGTTGATGACATGTTTGGTGTCTTTAGTATATGACGGCATCCTTTTCACAAGAGGTTGTAAGAAAAAGTCAATATACTTGCCCACCCGGGACGTGATCGAATCAATTCCACTCACAATGGGACGTCCTGGGGGGCAAGTAGGATTTTTATGGACCTTTGGGAGGTAGTACATTATGGGTGTCCTTGGGGCCTTAGGTACCAAGAATAAAGATTCTTTCTCATTCAAAATCCCATTTTGACGACCTTTATTAACATTTTTTTTGTAAAATGTTCTTATATTTCTCCCCTGGGTCCAGCAAGAGGGGAACATAAGTGTCTCTATCCCCAAGGATGCGTTGCATCTCCTGTAGATTATCAATTTTGTTAAGGACAGCGATCCCTCCACCCTTGTCCGCAGGGCGTATCACTAAATTTTTTTTTTTTTTTACATAGTCAATGCCTTCCTCTATCTGTTGTTTACAATGTACTTGTTTGACCTCCATTGTCTCGAGGGTCCTTCAGGGCCAAATCCCTGAAAACCCTGAGGGCAGCTGGTAGGTGCCCAGGTGGATTGTAAACTGAGGCATTAGCCAAACCTGAGTGTGTGTAATTTAAAGACGAGGTTACAGATAGGTTAAAAGGATTGGAAGTAATATATCTTTGGATATTAAGTTTGCGTACATTTTTGTGTATATCCATATACGTCCCAAATGTATTAATTTTTTTTGGGGGGGGGGACATATTTAAGTCCCTTGTCCAAAACGATAAGTTCTGCTTTACTCAAAATATGTGAACTTAGATTGAAGATACCATCTCCTGTTATGTCCTCGATCTTTTTGGGCTTCCTAGCCCGCCCCCCTCTAGTTCCTCTTTTAACTCGGCGACTCTCTTGATGCCTTGGCCTGCCCGGGGAAAACCCCACTGTGGCTGGCCAAGGCTCATAGGTTGGGTAGGGACACTGCCCGCACCATAGCCAAATTCATAAGGCCCTGTGGTATCACCAGTGTATGAACTGGGCCCAGGGGCCGGACCATAAGTATTCTCTTCTTAGTCAGTGAAATCACCCAGAGGCAAGAAGTTGTTGTGTGTTGAAATGTTATCAGGCTCAAAATTACCCGAATAATGTACCATCTCAGGACCACCAGAGGCAGAAGGTGGGCCATAAGTAGGCAGTTTGTTGGAATGGTATCCTCGTGAGTCACCATATTGATTATAATGGCCCGCATTATAAGCCTGATTAAAGAATGGAGGGGGACCTGATGAAGAACCTCTCCCTCGTGTTTTGGGGGGGCCCATTGAATGGTATTGGCCCCAACCCTGGGGGTAGGTGCTAGGCGGGGGGGGCAAAAAGGCCTCGAAAGCTAGCACCCCCTCGTCCCCTATATGGCCATTTTTTTGTTGTCCTCTTGGTGTATTACCTGTGGTCAGACGATTTTGACCCCCTTTGGTAACAGGTATCAGTGGAGGAGGAACAGTAATGTTCCTCCTACAAGCCGGCCGGCTGATTTTTTATGCTGTTTACTGTGAGGATTGCTGTAAGTGCGCACAATCTTTTTTATTCCAATAAATATGTACGTTTTTACACTATGTGATTTTCCTTGATTTCTATATCTGGGATTTCTATATCTGGGACCACTGCTTATATACTATTCGAGTTTGACCCATTGATTGACCGAACTGGGTGGATGTTATCCCTTACTCCTTGCTGATGGTGGATATCTCCTATATGCTGTATTTGATCTCTGGGAGATCAGTGACTCGGGTAAGGGTCAGTGTTATCTGTGTGGTGGAGGTTCTTGTCCGTCATCAATCACATCGTATGTGGATCTGCCTTACACCTGGGACTTTTTTCCTTGCTACGATCTACCTTTGATGGACTGTGCATTATATATATATATATATATATATATATATATATATATATATATATTCTCACTGTTCATCTCATGTAATGTCATTTATGTGGACTTTTTTGCAGATAAATGTGACAGTTTTGTCACCATACATTCACTGTACATTAGGTCCACATCACTAGTGGATAATTATTCATTGTTTGGGTTCACCAGCGCGACTCCATTTTTTTGTATTTCTATGTTGGTGTTGTATAACACTTTTGAGACGCAGCTTATTATTGTTTTTTCACTGTGGTATGCGCAATTTTTTCCTTTTTCATTTGTGATGCTACACAGTGTACCACTTAAATTCATTGCGTTTACCTTTTGTAATCTATCTTTGTGAATGAATTTGTTTTTTAGCTTGTTTCTAGACTATACTAGATGCATTTCTAGGATTCTGAAAGGCATGCAGCACGCTCAAATGCACCAAAAAGGGAAGATTAGCAGCTTGTGACTGCATTTTACTGCTCGATGGGCATGGCTTAATAGAAGATTAAGAATCAGAAGATTAAGAATTAAGATCAGAATTTGGTCAGCAGACATCTATCACATTTCGATTCATGTATGGGTAGGTTGGTTGTACAGAAGGCTATCTACAGATCGCTTTATCCTATGCATTAAGGTGAAAAAACACCTTGCTGTGTCCGGCTGCCCCAGCCACCATTTTACTTACCTGAGCCCCGAATCTCAGTGGGCGCAATCCTGCGATGCTTTGCCCCAGCTAGAGGCGGCTCTTCATGATTGATAGCAGCACAGACATTGGCTTCTTGCTGCTGTTGATTAAATCAATGATGCGGTGCACTAGGGGGCGGGGCCAAGTGATGCACTCGGTGGCTATAGCAGCCGACTGTATCACACGGGAGCGCTCCCACAAGCTAACACCCTTGAGAAAGCACTTCCCAGAAGGGGGGGGGTTAGTTCTTGTGGGGACAGCTGCCGAGTAACCCCAGAAGACGAGGATTGGGGCCACTCTGTGCAAAACGAACTGCACAGTGGAGGCAAGTATGACATGTTTGTTACCTAAAAAATAAATAAACCTTTAGAACCCCTTTTTAACCACTTAATCACCGCCCCATAGCCGAATTACGGCTACAAGGAGGTTCCTTAACTCTGGGAGGACGTCCTCCCAGAATCGCACGCCCCCTGGGGCGCGCACACACACGGGAGTGTCAGTGACCGCCGGGTCCAGGGGACCCGGTGGATCACGGATCGCGGTAAATTGCCACTGATGGCAGCCGTTTACCACGTGATCGCTCCGTCCAATGACGGAGTGGTCACATGTAAACAAACCGGTTCCTCCCGCCTCTCTCTGTACTGATCAGTGTGAGAGGGGAGGGGGAGAGAGCGGGTGTCAGCAGCGCTGTGGCTGGATCTGTGACTATTGCAGACGCAGATCCAGCCATCCCTGCAACCCCCGCCCCAATACTCTGCAATACCCCTGTGCCAATACTCTGCAATACCCCTGTGCCAATACTCTGCAATACCCCTGTGCCAATACTCTGCAATACCCCTGTGCCAATACTCTGCAATACCCCTGTGCCAATACTCTGCAATACCCCTGTGCCAATACTCTGCAATACCCCTGTGCCAATACTCTGCAATACCCCTGTGCCAATACTCTGCAATACCCCTGTGCCAATACTCTGCAATACCCCTGTGCCAATACTCTGCAATACCCCTGTGCCAATACTCTGCAATACCCCTACCCCAGTGCAAATATTTTGCAATACCCCTACCCCAGTGCAAATATTTTGAAATACCCCTACCCCTGTGCAAATATTTTGAAATACCCCTACCCCTGTGCAAATACTCTGCAATACCCCTACCCCTGTGCTAATACTCTGCAATACCCCTACCCCTGTGCCAATACTCTGCAATTCCCCTACCCCTGTGCCAATACTCTGCAATACCCCCTGTGCCAATACTCTGCAATACCCCCTGTGCCAATACTCTGCAATACCCCCTGCGCCAATACTCTGCAATACCCCCTGCGCCAATACTCTGCAATACCCCCTGCGCCAATACTCTGCAATACCCCCTGCGCCAATACTCTGCAATACCCCCTGCGCCAATACTCTGCAATACCCCCTGCGCCAATACTCTGCAATACCCCCTGCGCCAATACTCTTCAATACCCCTGCGCCAATATTCTTCAATACCCGGAAAATACTCTGGGGGGAAAAAAATGCGTTTTAACCACTTCCTGCCCGCCGGCCGTCATATGACGTCCTTGACTTTGTGCAGGGATGTCTGAATGATGCCTGCAGCTACAGGCATTATTCAGATATCCTCTTTTTCAGCCAGTGAATACATTTTATTCTTTCATATGGGGAAACTCCCCTCACAGAATAGGCTTTACTGCACTTCAGGAGCCATGGGGACAAGGGGTTTGGCTCTCGCTGATCTTTATAAATATTTTTTGGATGGTCAGGAAGTTTTTGCACATAGATGGCTTCTTTGGGACAATGGGGTTCTGCCACAATCTTGAAAGCTGCGGTGTTGGGCTCCTATGATAGCCTACGTCTCCTTGTGTACCAATGTTCTGGGGGGAAATTTCCACAGACGGGTACTATGCGAGCCACCATTAAGGCCTGGGACTGTGTTCAGGACTTACTGGCACCTGCTTCTACTACCTTGTCCATTGGCTTCAACTCTGTAGAGGAACCCTCATTTTTCCCACTCGCTCACTATAGCAGATCCAATAATATGGATGTCAAAGGGTTAAAAACCTTGGGTGATGTCACTAGAGGGGGTGAGTTGTTAAAATTTGTGCATTCAAAATTGAAATTTTACCTACCTATTTTATATCTTTCGCTACCTCCAGTTGACACACTTTCGTCTCCTAGTTTGGCTCCAGTAAGCTGGAACTTAGGCCCTCAATTCTGGAGAATATTATACTGGACGAATCCATGAAAAAATTATCAGAACTATATAAAGAACTTCAGCATGCATTGACTGCTGTAGGACTGTGCCAAGTCGTTAAAGTGATTTAAAGTCTGGTATTTTTTTTTCTCTAAAAATAACATGTTATGCTTACCTGCTCTGTTGCAATGGCTTTGCACAGGGCAGCCCAGATCCTCCTCTTCTCAGGTCCCTCTTCTGTGCTCCTGGCCCCTTTCTCCTGTTAAGTGACCCCACAGCAAGCGGGGGCACCCGAGCCAAGGCACAGATATTGGGCTGTGGCCTGTCCCCACCCCCTCTCTCTCCTGATTGGCTGACCGACTGACAGCAGCGGGAGCCAATGGTGTCGCTGCAATGTTTTAGCCAATTAGGAGGGAGACACTCGTAGCCCTCGCTACGCTAGAATGCAATAAGATAACAAGCCCTCTGACTTTACAACTCCTTTAAAGTCCAGGCAGTGCAGATATTTCATTCCAAAGAATCTGATCCAGAAGAACCTGCCATTTGGCAGCTACAGCAGTATTTTCAAAGAACCCTGAGCTTCTCAATAGGTGCCTTGGCGGATTCCATAAGGCAGCTTTTACGAGTAGGCATTGTCTGTTCACATGAAAAAGAATCCTATGGCTTAAGTATTGGCTAGCGGAACATCTGTACAAGGACTATATTGAGAGGCATCTCTTTGAGGGTAGACAAAGGTGACTGTAGGGAAGAGTACTTGGTTACAGATCAGAAGCCAGTAATGCCTTCAGACTCCAAGAGGAGTTACTTTTGTTCCCTGCTTTCCCTCTTCACACTTTATTGCGCTTGAGTGCTTTCAGATCCATGAAAGGGTGGTTTTCTCTGCAGGCCCTGGAACTACTACTATCCCAAGGGGTCTTTGCTGCTAGAGGAGAGGTCTCGGGGCTTTTCCTCAAATCTGTTTCACAGTTCCCAAGCCAAATAGATGTCAGGTATACCCTGGACCTCGAGGGTTTCAACAAGTTAGTGAAAATTCAATTCAGGATGGAGTCTTCCCAGTCTGTGATTGCTTCACTTGATCAGTGGAAATTTCTGGTGTCAGTTGACACTTTTTAGTTTTCTCCCTAACCAAAGATTGGTGAACTTTGCAATAGAGGATTTGCAATACCAGTTTGTGATGTTACCCTTTGGCCTGTCCTCGGCCTCCAGGGTGTTGCCAAGGCTTCTGTTCTGGGGTTGTTGAGAACCCGAGGGATTTCCATTATAGGATACCTCAATGAAGTGCTCATTCGAGAGCAATCAAATTGAAACCTGACAAACGGCATCCAGATTTGGCATACAAGCCCTCAAGAGGTTTTGGCTGGGAATGAAACTATGTGAAGTTTATTTATTTATAAAAATGCTTTTTGGGAGCGCAGTCATTACCCGAAGGCCTCGATGCACTCATAGAACCACAAATTAATGTACAGACACATCTCACATTACAATATAATAACAGTATAAAACCACATAATAACATTAAAAACTAAAACTGCTAATATCTTACCCTAATTAGGGCCATACACCTGAGAAAATTAAAAAGGTTTTTAAAAGCTTCCTGAACTTTAACAAGTCCTTCTCCCATCTTAAGTATAGAGGTAGAGAGTTCCAGAATATTGAACCTTGTACATCCAGAGTCCTCCCTCCACATTTAGTTCTTCTAAATTTAGGGACCGTCAAATTAACCTACAAACAAGTAGTGAAGTCCCTGGCCTTCTTTCACTATCTCGGCGCTCAGCAGCTAATAGGTTATTAAATAGCTTAATTTCACAGTTCACCATAAATAATATCCTAAAAATGGTGTATATATGTGAAAAATGACAATGATATGGTTAAAAAAAAAAATTAAAAATAAGGTTAAAAAATAAAATATAAAATCAACCTCAAAAGTTCAGCAGCCGCTTAAAATTATAAACATATATATCAAAGATAGTAAACAACAAGTCCTTTCAAGTCTTGTAAATCACTAAAAGCAACGCTAATCATCACTCCCATCAGACTGATAAATCATTTCCTACGAACAGTTCATAAGAAGTGTGGAAGACAAGCAAAGCGTATCACCACGTGATTAATGTTGGTTCAGAAGGTGTTCTTCACTCCAAAATAACATCCACCATGTATCACACGCCCCCTTTCGGGTATGTACTCACCAGAAAGCTGAGTATAGTAGGCACTGCATAGAGGTGTCTTTAATCAACTCCAGGATCACACTCCGTTTGATCTCCCCAAATGGTGCTGTCAGTATCCATGCTTGTCCGGATTGGGACTGTATATGTTATACGCTGTGTCAAGAGAGATTTTTAAATAAATGAAGAGTGACGGGATTACACTATTGTGAGCCTTCTATTTCTTTATGAATCCGGACAAGCGTGGATACTGACAGCAACATTTGGGGAGATCAAACGGAGTGTGATTCTGGAGTTGATTAAAGACACCTCTATGCAGTGCCTACTATACTTTCTGGTGAGTACATACCCGAAAGGGGGCGTGTGATACATGGTGGATGTTATTTTGGAGTGAAGAACACCTTCTGAACCAACATTAATCACGTGGTGATACGCTTTGCTTGTCTTCCACACTTCTTATGAACTGTTCGTAGGAAATGATTTATCAGTCTGATGGGAGTGATGATTAGCGCTGCTTTTAGTGATTTACAAGACTTGAAAGGACTTGTTGTTTACTATCTTTGATATATACGTCAAATTAACGATCTGCTGGGAACGTAACAGGTAAAAAAAAATTGCACATACCCTGGGCCTATCTTATGGATAGCTTTGTGGACGATGCAACCCACTTTGAACGAAACCCGTTCAGCAACCGGTAACCAGTGCAAGGCTTTCAGAGATGGTGTAATGTGGGCCCGACGGCCCACCCCCCGTTAGTAGCCTAGCTGCCGCATTTTGGATCAACTGAAGCTTATGCATAAGGGTTTTTGAGCACCCCATAAATAGTGCATTACAGTAGTCCAACCGACTACCAATGAAAGCATTGTCCACCTCGTCAATGAAATCCAATGTAGAACGCAGGAGTTTCAGATGGTAATAGCACTGGCTTACCTGTGCCTTCAAAGACCATTCGGAATCCAAAATAATTTCCAAGTCCCGGACCTTAGTGGCCGGGGTGGGGCATAAACGAAACCGGCCAAGAAGCAAAATCCGTCAAACTGGTTTTACTCGGATTACTGATGATGATACATTCCGTTTTTGAGCCATTAAGTTTTAAGTAATTGGCTCCCATCCATGACTGTATTTCTTCCAGACAGACTGCCAAATCCACCTGGATTTCCTTATTTTTATTTTTAGGCAATTTAAAATAAATTTGCGTATCATCTGCATAAACGTGAAAGCTAAGGTTATGGCGCCGAATAATATATAGCAACGGCCTTATGTAAATATTAAATGATATCGGCGATAGCCCCGAGCCCTGAGGAACCCCGCAGGACAAGGAACTATTAGATGAATAGTACGTTCCTAGTCTTACCCTCTGGGCCCTATTCTGCAGGAATGAGGCCATCCATGTCAATGCCAAGTTAGACGTGGTTCCGACCCAACGCCTGGAATACTTGCGATTTATCCTGGATACTTCTCAGGCAAGGGTACTGCTTTTGCCAAAATAGTGCCTGCCTTTTCAGCACCTCAATACAGGGCACCTTCACCCCCTTCCAACCAAGGCCATTTTTCAGCTCTCAGCGCTGTCACACTTTGCATGACAATTGTGCGGTCATGCTACACTCTAACCATGTGAAACACACAAATGGCTTTCTTTTGGTGGTATATAATCACTTCTGTGTTTGTTTTTTTCCCATAAAAAAAAAAAAGTTTTTCTTGATTGCTGTCAGTACATTTAGTAATGTTTCTCCTTCACTGGTGGACGCTGATGATGCGGCACTGATGAGGCACAAATATGCCGCACTTATGGGCACTGATGGGGGGCACTGGTGGTTACTGATGGGGGCACTGGTGGTTACTGATGGGGCCACTGGTGGTTACTGATGGGGGCACTGGTGGTTACTGATGGGGGTGCACTGACGGAGCTGGTGGGCACTAATTAATGGCGCTGGTGGGCACTCATTGCTGGCACTGTGAGGGCTTTATTGTAATTGGGGGACTGATGATCAGTGCCCTGATTAAATAGCTCGATGTCCCCTGCGAGGAGATGCAGCTGGTGGGCTCCCTGCGCCAAACACTCTGTCAGTCTGAGGTGAGAAGCGCTGATTACCGGCATCTCCGTGTTTATAGAACTATATGCAAAACCTTTTTTTTTGGATAGCGTAAGGGAGGGTTCTTAACCCCTGTTGCATTTTTATTTTTTTACTCCATCTTTCCTACCCCATTGAACTAGTGAAGAAAAAAGGGGCGCTATCTACTAGTATATTGAACATATGGTGTGCAACATAAAAGTGAGCAATAAAATATGGAACAATAGAGAATAGTGACACAACAATATGAGCAAATAAATAACATACAAGTGAATACTATATAACGTGCAAATAATTTAAGTAATATTAGACAGTGGATGTCTGTGCAAAGTCCATCAAATGGTAAGATGTGCATTGATGTGCTGAAGAGCAATGATAATCTTATAAAGTGCTTTGTGTAGGATCATCCAAATATAGTAGTCCACCTTCACCAAAGTGCCACCGCAAGTGAGGATAGATGGCTCCTTACCCGATGTAGTTGACCTATTAATTAAAATAAGGTCAAAAAGAGCTCGAGTATCAGCTGCTGTCCACGGGGGACTCGATACCAGACCCAGTTGATGCGATTTCATATAATGAAAGAAATAACTTCCATAGTGTAAACCTTTTATTTTAAAATGTGCTCAAATCACAAACAGCCAAATGGCCTCTTACTTGGTGGGGTGCCCGTGTGCCCGGCACTGAGGCTGTAGGCTGTGGATAGGACGGGATGTGGAGAGAGAGATGAGGTAGGCTGGTAAAGCCGGCGTGCGTTCCACCGCCGTAGGCTTGAGAACCAGGAAACCGGAAGTGGCTAGTATTGCGTGCCCAGGTACCGCCTCGACGTACGTTTCGTTATGTCGTCATCACGTTCACTCGTATAATCCAGGTTTCTGTATTATTTAAGGGAGCAGCTTTTAGTTTACACTGTTAATATATATTTTTTCCCCCCCTCATTGTATTTTGGCGCGAGATTTCCCCCATTCTTTCCTACCCCATTGCCAAACATGAAGTGGGAGGAAATACCTGAAAATTAACAGAATTCCTTAGGGACTCCCTGGTCACCAGAACTAGTGTATCCATTGGAAGATTTGCCCTCTATTACTTTTCTGGGGACAACTCAAAATGTGGGATTTTTTTTTACTTTCAATAATAATGGTAAACAGGACAAATAGAGAGGGTGGATCTCCTAAATGGGGGCACAGACAGCCATTAAAACTGACAAGGGCTACTATCCCTCTCCACTCTATTTAAAGCTAAAACAATTTTTTTTTTACATTTAGTT
Source organism: Rana kukunoris (assembly GCA_029574335.1). Taxonomy (NCBI): domain Eukaryota; kingdom Metazoa; phylum Chordata; class Amphibia; order Anura; family Ranidae; genus Rana; species Rana kukunoris. The sequence continues at coordinate 395,501,620 of CM056049.1, forward strand.
ATACTTTAACCACTTGACCACTGGGCACTTAACCACTTGCCCACGGTGTCATAGGAAAAATACGTCATGATTTTAAAGATGGATATCTCGGTAACGGCAGCAGCTGCTGCCACAACCGAAATATCCATCTTTTCCGTGGGCAGTGCTGTACACGATAATGGCGGTCCCAGCGGCGGATTCGCCGCAAGATCGCCGTTATCGGTGGCGGGAGAGGGCCCCCCCTCTCCCGCGCCCTCCGCCGCTTACCGGAGCCGTCGGTAGCGGCGGAGGCGATCGGGTCCTCTTGCTGGCTGTGTTGGGATACGAGTGAGGGAAAAATCGCCCCCACCCATCCCCCATAGCTCTGCTGGGCGGAAGTGACGTCAAAACGTCAGTCCCGCACAGCGTCTTAAAGAAACATTTTTTTTTTTCTGAGATTTGAAAAATGACTTTTTTTTTTTTTGCATTTAAGCCTAAATATGAGATCTGAGGTCTTTTTGACCCCAGATCTCATATTTAAGAGGACCTGTCATGCTTTTTTCTATTACAAGGGATGTTTACATTCCTTGTAATAGGAATAAAAGTGATAATTTTTTTTTTTATTTATTTCGATGTATAAAATTATAGACTAATTAAAAATAAATAAGAAAACAAAAAAAAAAAATGTAAAACGCCCCGTCCCGACGAGCTCGCGCACAGAAGCGAACGCATACGCGAGTAGCGCCCGCATATGAAAACGGTGTTCAAACCACACAAGTGAGGTATCGCCGCGATCGTTAGAGCGAGAGCAATAATTCTAGCCCTAGACCTCCTCTGTATCTCAAAAAATGCAACCTGTAGAATTTTTTAAACGTTGCCTATCGAGATTTTTAAGGGTAAAAGTTTGACACCATGCCACGAGCGGGCGCAATTTTTAAGCGTGACATGTTGGGTATCATTTTACTCGGCGTAACATTATCTATCACAATATATAAAAAAATTGGGCCAAATTTATTGTTGTCTTATTTTTTTATTTAAAAAAGTGTTTTTTTTTTTAAAAAAAAGTGCGCTTGTAAGACCGCTGCGCAAATACGGAGTGACAAAAAGTATTGCAATGACTGCCATTTTATTCTCTAGGGTGTTAGAAAAAAAATATATAATGTTTGGGGGGTTTAAGTAATTTTCTAGCAAAAAAACAGTTTTAGTCTCGTAAACACCGAATCTGAAAAACAGGCCCGGTGGGCAAGTGGTTAAGGTGTTTTTTTTGTTTATGTGAATCGGGGCACTGTGTTGCCATTCTTTTGTCCTACTTCTAAGGCTGGGTTCACACTACGATTTTCCTGTCCGTCAGCCGCATACGATTTCAGTTTTGAAAACGTACGGGCCCGTACGGGAAAACGCATACATAGACAATGCATTGCAAATCGTATGCACTCAGATGCATCCGGGTGCGTACGATTTGCTGGCAAAACGTTTTTTAACAGTACACAAAACCGTGTTCAACCACGGTTTTGAGTCAGTTTTTGAAACCGTATGGCAAACGCATACGTTTTTTTTTAACATTAAAGTCAATGGAAAACGCACATATGTGCGGTTCCATACGTATAAACCGTATGCGTTTTTCGTCTGCGCATGCGCATTTTCAAAACAAGAAAATCTTTTTTTATTAAATGACACTAATTCCAAAAACGTATGCGTTTTTTTTTATCAAAACCGGATGGAACCGTACGCACTTTTTGAAACCGTATACGTTTTATAAACGCATACGTTTACGTACGGTTCAATCAGTTTCAGCCGCATACGTTTTTTCATATAAATCGTATGCGGCTGACGGATGGGAAAATCGTAGTGTGAACCCAGCCTTAGCATCCAAAAGAGAAGGTGCTTTACACTTTAGTTCAGGCTATTCAGTTATCTGAGGTTTACAGCTTTGTTTCGACAGTCTAATTCCCTGTTTGTTTTTCCTGAAGGACCCTGTAAACGTCAAGCTGCTTCTAAATGCACTGTTTCCAGGATAGTTTGTCAGTTTGTTTCTCAAGCTTTATCAGGTCAAGGGTGAGGTTCTGGGCCATTCGCCATCAAGCTTCTGTTCAAATGTGTAAAGCTGCTGTCTGATCTTTCCTTCACATGTAAATTTAAGTTCTACCAGGTTTAATTTTTTTTTTTACCTTTACAGACTCCAGGTTTTGAAGACGGGTTAAGTTTCACTTTTCTGTTTGGGGCTTGTTAGTCTTGTTGCTGTTATGCCCTCCTTTCCATTTCATTGCTTTAAAGCATCCCATGTAAACTTCTCTGTTTCCTGTGATGTATGATTTAAGCGGTTGTAAAGGAATTTATTTTTATTTTTAAATGACAAACATATCATTCTTGCCTCCACTGTGCAGCTCGTTTTGCACAGGGTGGCCCAGATCCTCAACTTTTGGGGTCCCCCGGCGTCTCTCGCGGCTCTTCCCCGTATCAGCTCTCCCGGGGGATGCCTTGCGAGTCCAGCATTTGTGTCCATAGATATGAATGCTGGCCTCGGCCCCACCCCCGTCATTGGATTTGATTGATCTCACCGTGGGATCGCGCCCACGGAAATTCGGGGCTCAGGTAAGTAAAATGGGGGGGGGGGGGGGACACAGCAAGGTGTTTTTTTTTCACCTTAATGCATCCAAAAACACAATGGTTTACAACCCCTTTTAACTAAAGGACTGCCCCACGTAAATATACTGCAGCAGGGCAGCCCTTAAGCACGTACCTGTACGTTTTTCCTTTAGAGCCCGCGCTCAACCCCATGTCTGTCTGCTGGCACCCGCCGATCGTTCCCAAGGCATACAGAACAGCGGTCTGTCTATGTAAACAAGGCAGATCTCCATTCTGTGACGAGAGAAGACAGGTCTTGTGCTTCTGCTAGACAGAAACATGGATCTCTGTTCTCTTACAGTTGAAGCACATCTCTCAAATAGAAAGTACCCACTAGGGCAGGGATATGCAATTAGCAGACCTCCAGATGTTGCAGAACTACAAGTCTCATGAGGCATTACAAGACTGACAGCCACAAGCATGACATCCAGAGGCATGATGGGACTTGTAGTTTTACAACAGCTGGAGGTCCGCTAATTGCATATCCCTGCCCTAGGGATACATTTTAACCTTTTGATTGCCCCTGATGATCACCACTTCCTTGCCAGTGTTATTAGTACAATGACTGCTTTTTATTTTTTTTTAGCACTGATCACTGTATCCCTGTAACTGGTCCTCAAAAAAGTATTACCGGTACTTGGTGTCTGATTTGTCGCAGTCCTGCTATAAGTCACTAATCGCCGCCATTACTATAAAAATTTATTAAAATTCCATAAAACTATCCCATAGTTTGTAGACGCTATAACTTTTGCACAAGGGCAGTGGGAACAGCAAGTGTACACTGAGTCTTAATAATATTTCTTCTATCTGCCTGATGTACTTCTAGTACCAGAAAGTGAGGGGAAATCCCTCTAGAGTGGCCAAACATAACATTAAATAACCTAGCAAAGGTTCTAAATATAAATTAAAATTGCTGGTATTGATCATGATTTTTTTTTCTTTTTTTATGCATACACCTGTTCGATTACAAATTGCAGGTCAAGTAATTTAACAACTTCCAGACCGCCGCATGACTATATACATCGGCAATTTTTTTTATTGTAAATATGAGATCTGAGGTCTTTTTGAACCCAGATCTCATGTTTAAGAGGACCTGTCATGCTTTTTTCTATTACAAGGGATGTTTACATTCCTTGTAATAGGAATAAAAGTTACACAACTTATTTTTTTTATTTTTTAAGAACAGTGTAAAAAATAAAAGGGAAAATATAAATTTAAACGTGCCTCGTCCCGATAAGCTTGCGTGCAGAAGCAAACGCATACGTGGGCAGCGAACGCATATGAAAATGGTGTTCAAACCACACATGTGAGGTATCGCCGCGATCGGTCGAGTGAGAGCGATAATTCTAGCTCTAGACCGCCTAAAAAACTAGGCAAACTTTACTGTTTGTCTTATTTTTTAATTCAAAAAAGTAAATTGTTTTCCCTAAAAAATTGTGCTTGTAAGACCGTTGCGCATATACGATGTGACATAAAGTATTGCAACGACCGCCATTTTATTCTCTAGGGTGTTAGAATTCCCAAACATTATAATAGGATTTTTTTATACAGATTACCAGTAAAAATCCTTTTCTTGGGCTCTGTGTCCCGTAATGTATGAGCAAGAAAATAGGATTTGTTATACAGCTTACCTGTAAAATCCTTTTCCTGGAAATACATCATGGGACACAGAGCTCCCAACCCTCTTCGGAGTTAAACGTGGAACACTTATTGCTTTGCTACAAAACTGAGGTACTCTCCATTTGGGAGGGGTTATATAGGGGGGGAACTTAATTCTAATTGGGCTTGCCAGTGTCCAATCACCTGTGGTGACTACATAACCCATTAAATGATCACTAAAGTCAGGTTTTTTTTTTTTTTTTTAAATAAGAAACATGTTATACTTCCACTGTGCAGCTCGTTTTGCACACAGTGTTCCCGAACGCTGTCTTCTGGGGTCCCTCGGCGGCTGTCTTGGCTCCTCCTCGCAAAAGCTTTCTAGCTTCATGCGAGCGAGCTTGCATGGTGGAAAGCTTTTGCGAGCGCGCTCCCATGATACAGCGGCGGCCATAGCCGCCGACTGTATCACTCGTCCCTCCACCTATAGGATGCATTAAGGTAAAAAAACCTTTACCTTTACAACCCCTTTAAGTAATTAAGGCTCTGTACCCCGTGATGTATGAGCAAGAAACATTATTATTCTAAGTAATTTTCTAGCAAAAAAATAGTTTTTCGTAAACAACAAATCTCAGAAAGAGGCTTGGTTAAACAAACAATATTTTATCTTTGTATTCCCTTACCTGTACATAGATGTAACACTCTACAAATCGATGAAGAATTATATCCTGACCCCTGAGCAGTTGAATGAACATGGCTATCCTTTGGCACACCCTGAGAAACCTGGGAAAGCTGTTGTTTTTACAACAGAGGAAAAGAAAAGCCCAGCTGGTGAGTAATTGTGGATTTTGTTCTGGACAGTCATATGGGATAGATTTGTTCTTTTGTATTACAGGTGAAAAAATAAAAGCAATGTTTCATTAATATATACAGAAATTTATTTTTCCTGCACTACATTTTCTAAAATGAGTTTGGCAAAAATTCCAGCATTTGTTGCAATAATTGCACAGTGTTTTTTAGTACTTTAACTTTCTTTTATTTCTGACAGCCTCCTGCCGGATATGCTGCCGTTGTGGGGTAGAGTATATGGTGACGCAAAGCGGATGCTCTATACGCCAAGAGGAGTGTGTTCATCACTGGGGTCGTCTCAGAAGGCAGAGAGGTGCCGTCTGAATCATGAAGGGGCAGAGTGATCTGCAAACAGTGTGTGAGAATAATGGGTTCTGAAAATGCATTAATATAAGATTGTGTGTGTGTGTAAGCAGTAATATAAAAACTTGTTTTACAATGAAGAATGATGTATGAAATTAACACTAGAAGATATAAGGGTTATATTTATGTCTAGAAATTACCAGATTGTTGTGATGTTTGGAAAGTTGTCTGCATGATATTGCTATAGTGAATGAAATATATTACTAGTAGGTTTGTGTGTGTGTACAGTATATATCTATATATTGAGTAATATGTGTGTTTATGTAAAGAATTATTTTTTCCTGTAGCACCTGGAGGTTGGGAAACTCAGTATAGTTGCTGCTCTAGTGGAGTTGGATCACCTGGATGCCAAGTAGCCAAGGTTGGATCACTTTACATTTTACTACGTGAAGCAGAAATCTAAAAAATATATATTTATACAATGTATTTTTTATCTTCATGTATAATGGGAATATTCATAAGCCTTAAGCTTGGTTTTGCTGTTTGGTTATTGCTTTAAAAATGTTATAAAGTAAAGCTGGCCATACACTAAAAGAAATTTAAGCAGGTCCAGCACAGAGAGGAACATTTTTGATCTGTGCATGGGCTTCCCCCTTAACAGAAGTGGATTGTTTTCTCATCTGCTGAAGGGACTTGAGTTCCGCTGTCAGAATACAATGTCCATGCAGAGGAGGAGGGGGAATTCCTTTTACCCCTCTTATTTTGTATGGTTAATGCTATAAGGCCTCGTACACACGAGGGGATATGTCCGCTGAAAACGGTCCGATGGACCGTTTCAGCAGACATCTCCGCTCGTGTGTATGGGCTAGCGGACAGATTTCTCCACCCGACAGATTTCAAAGCATGCTTTGAAATCTATCCGGTGGGAATCTGTCCGCCCGACATGTCTGCTGGTTAGTACACTTACCAGCAGACATGTCGTCCCCCACCGTCGCCGCGCCGCCGCCGAATGGATTCGGCGCATGCGCGGAAGTGTTTAACTTCCTGGTGCGGTGACGTGGTGTGTACACGCCATCGGATCAAACTCCCGATCGGACATATCCGATGGAAATGGTCCGCGGACCGTTTTCATCGGATATGTCCGATCGTGTGTACAAGGCCTAAGTGTTTTATTTACCGTACTTATTTTTGTTATGCCTGCAGATTAACTATAAAATACGTCTCTTGTTCCTTGCAAATTTCTCTGCTAACTTTGTTTTACATGTTATAAGGCATTTATACTATGGGTATGTCCTGCTAATCTAATTACTTTATAAAAATTGGTAAAGTGATATCGCGCTCAAGTCAGGTAAAATAATTTACATACAAAATATCATCATAAATTGCCAAGTAAATGTGAAAATTGGTACTAGTGACAATCAACACTCAAAAGTGCTTCTAAGGAGAGCTAAAAATTATTATAATGTGGTAACTCGAGATAATAAATGAATCAATAAACCTAAAAATGAATAAATATAGTAGCCACAGTCCATCAACGTGAGTGTGCAATAGAATCAACTCAAAGTGCATGTGCAGTCCTCTTAAAGTGTAAAATACTACATAAAAATCTGTCCCAGAGGTGCACTGTAGACTAATGGCAGCATTGGAGTCAGGGGCGTTCCTAGGTGCCAAAAAGACCAGGGGCTTCAGCCCGAAGCCAAGCCGGCACGGGGGGGGGTTCGGGCACGGTCGGTGGAGTGGCACGGGGTGACCTACCTGGCACACATACCCTTTTCTATGTGTGTGTGTGCATACACACTGACCTGCCCTACATACACACACAATCGACTATAAAACATACAAGTTATTAGTAGACACATACAAGTTATTTGTAAACTACTCTATACAGCTTTATTAAACAAACACATAAAAGTGACAAGCTTGGCTATTGCCATTTAACTTCATTTGTACATGCTACCTATTGTTATTTAATAGTGATTGCCAGCACCCTAGACCCAGTATGATTACAGCACACATATAAACATATACCCCCTTTAACAATGGTTTTCCCACATTGTTTAGAGATTGATCATGAATTATAAGGAAGCAGAATAACATTGATGGCAATATATGTTTTTTATACTGTGCATGGAACTTATATAGATATCTTTATAGGCTTCCAGTCTGTTAATTATTTGCTGCAACCATAACCCATACAAGTTATTAGTGGACACATACAAGTTATATGTAGAACCATACAAGGTATTTGTAAACATATACAAATTATTTGTAAACAACTCTATACAGCTAAATACATAGAAGTGATATGCTTGGCTCTTGCAATTTTACTTTTGTACATGGTACCTAATATTAGTGATTGCCAGCACCCTAGACCCAGTATGAATGCAGCACACATGTAAACATATGCATATATTATTAGTTTCCTTGCTTTTTCCTGTGATGAACGATGGTGTCAGAGATCCTGCACTTTGTCAGCGTTGCTGCCTAATGTGTTTAGGGTTAATGTACACACTTCAATAAGGATGATAAATAATAGAGCTCCTTCATTGCTTGGGCCAGCGATGGTCTTGGAGAATGGGTGCTGGTGGTCAGCCATATCCAAATGGTTAAATGAGTTCCAAATCCACCCCACCAAGAAGATCCACTGTGAATCCAGGACAGTCCAGCAGCAGCACATTTGGCACCACTGACATGCAGCATCTTCTTTCAGCAGCAATCCCTTATTAAATAATAAAACAAAAAAGCCCTCTTGCCTGGCTGTTTCAGGATCCTTTCCAGCAGCAGCTCGCAGTCCTGACAATTCCCTTTAATGGCTGTCAATCCAAAAGCTGATGCACTTGTCGGTTGTCCTTGCTGTCAGAGGTGTCTTTGGAAGAGGTAGGAAGGGAGGAGGAAAGCTAAGGATGTGAAGAAGTAAACATCCATTCTAGACATCAGTGCAGTGCTGTGATCGCTCTGTCCAGAGCTCGGCTCAGCTGCCAGGGATGCTGATCACACATACACATCAGCAGGGGGTGCGTTGTTTTTACGTATCCAGGCGCTTCGACGTACGTTTCGTGATTAACACGTCGTCAGGAAGTCATGCTTCCTGACGACGTGTTAATCACGAAACGTACGTCGAAGCGCCTGGATACGTAAAAACACTTCAAAAACGCACTTCTGGTCCCCTGGCCTGGAACGCACACCAGCTCCCTAGCGAGGAACTCGTATCCGGCTTGGACTTCACCCCAGTTCCCCAGCGAGGAACACTCATCATAGCCCATCCTGCCATGCTGACTAGCCTCAGTGCCGGGTCCTAGGCACTACTAAAGTAAGAGGCCATTTGGCTATGCTGTTTTATCTGTGACATATTTTAAATAAACTGTACTTCACTATGGTGGTTTCCCCTCTCCCTCCTTCATGAGAGTGTTTGATTCCGGGAAACATAGAGCTGCGCAGCTGAATCATTCAACTGGTTTAGTGACCAACTGCTGTATTTGACCTTTTCTAAACAATCAGGTCAACACCGTGCGGTAAGGAGCCATCCATTAGTGCACATTTGGGGGATCTTCTTGGTGAAGGTGGGCACCTTTTACAATTCATTTTCTACAATTTGCATCTGAGAAAGATTAGCCTTGATTGGACTTTATCTAATACTCTTTGAATGGACTCGAGTTTATTTATTCATTCATCCTTTTTTTTTTTTTTTTTGTACAATCTATTTCTATTTTCACAATTTTCAGTGTGTTGCTGCTCACTAAGTCTGCTATTGTTGGTTCAGACGGACCATTTATTAGATTTCACTTTATTGTTTATTCTCCTATTATTCATTATTAGCGCCCCCTCCATATACCATTACTGTTCAGTTCAGACCTTTGATGAGGTCTCTATCTTAGGGGAGCTGCTTATTCACTATAATTATATGTTGTTGTCACATTAATTTTTATTGGCGCGAGATACCACACCTTTTATATACATGTATCATGCAGACAAATGTATAAAGCAGTGTAAGTAACTCAGGTCTAACTACAATAAATAAAAGAAGTCGGAATAATAAAATTATAAGGAGATGGATCAGTGTGTGGAGTCCGTCCCACAATCTGGCATCTCCCTACAGTAGTCCTTTCCATAACAGACAAATGGGCTATTTAAAAACGTATGGTTAAATGAATAGCTGGAAACATATATCGATCTGGAATGATATACATGACATACCGAATGACATCCTCAGCTGTCGCAATAAGGGTTTTTTGATTGGTTTGTGCAAAAGTTCTAGCGTCTACAAAATAGGGCATAGTTTTATGGCATTTTTATTATTTTTTTATTTTACTAGTAATGGCGCCGATCAGTGATTTTTATCGGTACTGCAACCTTATGGCGGACACTTCGGTGTTCTAGGATAGTTCTAGCGATTCTAGATCTTGTAGAACTAGTTTTTTGAAGACATCTATGTATTGGTTGTCCGATACTTGTGGATTGTATACAGAGTTGTTAAGTAAAGTGTTATGTAATGACCTATCCGATGCAGGTACTCTGTACTCTGTTTATTAAAAGGATTGTTCAACATGTATTTTTTTATATTAATTTTTCTGACATACTTATGTATGCCGATGTATGATTCAGATTTATTCAAATTCTTTATCGGTGCGTGCTTCAAGCCTTTATCTAGCACCGATAATTCCTCTGTGGTCAATGTTATCCCTCTCGGAATTACTACGTTCTCTCCTACCGTTCTCGTTTTCTTAAGTCTTTTTCCTGCTCTGTTTCCCCTCCTCGATTTGGACTTGTTCTTGGTCTGTCTTCTTGAGGGTGTCTTCTCCTGTGTATAACTCCGGGGAGAGAGATCCCTCCTCTCCCTGTCTATAAAAGGATGATGTGTATAATATAGATATTGGTTATAATAATTCCGTTGGTCATTATTGTATTGGTCATAGTGATACCTAATAGGGTCAAATCTGTTGTATACGGGTATCGGGGATCTATTAGGTCCTTAATAGTAATGTGGGGGACGGTGGTCCTCTATTATCACTTTGATTTCTGTCGTTTTGTTGCCAATTATGTAGTTTCTTGAATGGTTTCTTAAAAGTTTTTTTCCATTGTTTCTTCAGTGTTTGTGTTCTTTCATTTCCATTAGTGTGTGGATCATATGGGGGTCTTCCCATATCTATTTAGGTTTCCTGTTCTTCCCATCTCGGGATGCTTCATGCATGTATCGAAGTGGGATCTATTATTTTGACTTCTCTTACTGGTGTTGAGAGAGTAGAGCTTGGTTGAGCGGTCTCCACCTTTATGTTGCCATTTAAAGACCTGGTCAGCTTTGTAATCAGCCAGATCTCGTTGGAATTTTTTTATTTTTCGTTGTACTTTGAGGTGCATTTGAGAGTCTACTGGATAGTAGGGACACTCGTGGTTTGCGACAGCTGAGGGGACAGGCTCCATCGCCTTATATTTTATTATTCCAACTTATTTAATTTATTGTACTTAGACCTGAGTTACTTACACTGCTTTATACAATTGTCTGCATGATACATGTATAATAGACATCAGCGTCTTTTTAGCCCATTTTAATCTCACGCAGTCTTCAAAAAAATGGCCGCCGTGATCTGCAATTGAGCCACCGCAAAATGAAGGTTTCAATAACACTAGAACGGACCACAAGAAAATGGCGGACACGCGACTTCCGGCCCATAGGCAATATAAACACATCCTCAGTCACAAGGAGCGTTACGTAACGCCGTAGGGTGCGCGAGGTTGCTGCAAACCGGACGTGACCGGAACCCATGTGAGAAGGCATCCAGAACGCTGTTTTCATTGTTTTGCTTTCACTCTTTTATCCCATGTAAGAGACCACTTAGTAGTTTTAATAAAATACTTGTGTTTAACGATACTGCACTATCAGAGGCCTCTTTTCTCTCTCTCCCCCCTCCCCCCCATTATTGTGGCTCTATCTGAGGTCTGTTAAATAACTACGGAGAGATGGACATAGCCAGGGGAGACAATTCGACTGGAGCTATAACTGCACACAGATTTGGAAGACAGAGAAGAGATGACCGATGAAACTGGCCTTAAGGCCAGTTTCATCGGTCCAAACCGATCGTGTGTACAGCCCGTTGGACCAAAGTTTTAAAACTTGTTTTAAAATCGGACCGATGGACGCCTGACCATCGGGCCAAACCGATGGTTAGTACGCAAAAGCATCGGTCCATAAACCCGCGCATGTTAAGAATCAAGTCGACGCATGCTTGGAAGCATTGAACTTTGTTTTTTCAGCACGTCGTTGTGTTCTACGTCACCGCGTTCTGACCCGATTGGATTTTGGACTGATGGTGTGTACGCACATCAGACCATCAGGCCACTTCAGCGGTGGACCGATAAACGGTCCGTCAGACCATTCTCATCAGGTTGGACTGATCGTGTGTACGCGGCCTCAGAGATACTTTCAGGCCTATTACCATTTTGAGGAGGTGAGAGTTCTGGGAGACCAGTGGGAGGATTTTCTGTTTTTATCTGCATCGTTTATAGCACCCACCTGAGTGTTTTTTATACTATATGGACTCCAAGGCTGCCATTAGTCTACAGTGCACCTCTGGGACAGATATTTATGTAGTATTTTACACTTTAAGAGGACTGCACATGCACTTTGTTGATTCTATTGCACACTCACGTTGATGGACTGTGGCTACTATATTTATATTTATTCATTTTTATGTTTATTAATTTGTTTATTGATTTATTTATTCATTTATTATCTCGAGTTACCACATAATCATTTTTAGCTCTCCTTAGAAGCACTTTTGAGTGTTGATTGTCACTAGTACCAATTTTCACATTTACCTGGCAATTTATGATGATATTTTGTATGTAAATTATTTTACCTGACTTGAGCGCAATATCACTTTACCAATTTTTATACGTTATGTGCACAGTGAACACGTTTTAGGTATTGCTGCTTTGAGATTTTATTCTATTTAATCACTATATACTCACAGTAGCGCAAGAGACCACCTCACAAATCTAATTACTTTATCATCTATGGGCAAAAACTAAAACCTACCCATTTAAAAATTATCTCTGAGTCTGACTCCCTTCTTTTTTTCTTCGCTTATAAACGATCTTTTTTTTTTTTTTTTTTTTGCATTTTCAAAATCTTAACATTTGATATTTCTTTATATTTGTATTTTGAATTCTCATCCTGCTATGTTATATCCCAGTTCTTCAAATTGTATTTTATTTTAGTTGCCATTGAGAAATACTGCAATGGAAAAAAAAATGTGTAACAATGTTTTCAATTAACATACATATTTGGGAATGAAAAGTATAACCAGAACACCCCTGGCAACGGCCTAACCTGCTGTGAAAAATGTCTGGTGAAAACCTTGTTTTCTCTGAGATACTTTGGGAGGCTGTCTGATGCTGCCTTTAGAAATCAGTTTGAGGGAACGATTATATAATCTCTTTACCTAGCAACATTTATTTTATTTGATGCATCCACTACAAGCAGCATTGTTTGCATTAAAAAAATCATCCCAAATGCTTCTATGTAGTTATGTTAATAGTTGCTCAAACTGCACATTTAATTGGTTGTAATGAGATGATTATGGCCAATCAGAGATAGTCAGGAAGCCATCAACATCTCTGGAAGGTGGTTACCTTTTGCTAAGCCAGTAGTGGTTCACATGTCCTCTTTCGTGATCCAGAGACTGCTTTTAGTAGACGGATTGTGGTTCCTTTTCTATGCTTGTAAGTAGTTTTTAATTTCTTAATTTTAATAAATATATCGAAGGCTAATGCACAAGGCTGGTGCACCGTCTTTTTTTTTTTTCTATTCTCTTATTTGACTACTAGGATACCCCTATCCTGGAGAGCAGCCAGGCCTGAGACATTATCCACCCTGAACTTTAGATCATCCAGTTGTGCGCAAGAGTATTTGCTTTGCTGTTACTAGCCATCAACATCCTTCTGGTCTCTAAAATAATTGCTAATGTGGGTTATTAATGTAGAATAAAGGGGAATGGATGATAAACTGAACCCTTTAAATGGTAATTGGCTGAATGTCAACAAGGCAAGGCAAAACAGAACAAGCACCCATGTGCTAAATTACTGTACATTTTGTGAGGATAGCAAACCTAAGACAAGGAACTAAAAATAAAAAGAGAGGCAAAGACTGTAGTTTTCAAGTTAGAAGTGCATGCAAAAGTCTAGTTTTGAGTTCTAAGAGTTTACAAACTTGCATGCACTAAGATGTTAAAATGTGATAACTTTCTTTTGAAGGCTTGACCTGGCCTTACATGGAGTGAATTTGGTGGTTTATGGTGGACTGGCTGAAGTTTGGTCTGTGGGTGGCCGTGTTGGTACCCACATTCTTGACATTGTTCGATTATGTATATAAAAAAAAAGACAAATTGACAGTTCAAGCAGATGCAGGCACTGCATCTTGTTATTCTGACAGCCAGCAACATCCACAGTGGAAGATATAGTCCTTCTCCACCATTTTAGCTTAGATGGAAGAAAAAATAAATCTGCGAGTATGGCCAGTCTAGGTTTTCAAGCACCATGTTAAAATACACGCATTCTGTTTATCTGTGTGAAACAGTGGGCATTCAAGTAAGCCAGAGTTTGATTATACCAACTGTTTTCTTTGTATCTCTTTGACAAAAATAATTTAAGATTACATTTTTTTTGTTATCTATATTATCTGTGATTTTGTGGCTTCAGGTAATGCATGCTTATGTATTCTACATTTTTCCTCAGCAACATGTGCATGATGGTCGTAAGGAAAATCTGGATGGATTTGTGAAGACCTTTGACAAGTTGAATGATTCTGAGAGTCCTGGAGTATATGCTTTGGATTGTGAAATGGTGAGTGCTTTAATGCTCATGGCAGATCAACTGTTGACTCAAACTGTTTATAAATACAGTGTTTATATGTGCATTATATTTGTGTGTGTGTGTATATGTGTGTGTATATATATATATATATATATATATATATATATATATATATAATATTAGAGCTGCACGATTCTGGCCAAAATGAGAATCACGATTGTTTTGCTTAGAATGAAGATTACGATTCTCTCACGATTCTCACAGCGTAAAATCTTTTACATTTATACAAAAAAAAAAAAAAAAACTTTACTGGCAATTTTTTTTAAATTCAATAAAGTAATTTTTTCCCAAAAAAAAAGCATTTAAAAAGACTGGTGCGCAAATACAGTGCATCATAAAATATTGCAACAACTGCCATTTTATTCTCTAGGGTCTTTACTAAAAAGTTATATAATCTTTGGGGGTTCGAAGTAATTTTCTAGCAAAAAAAATGATTTTAACTTTAAAAGAGCTCTCAGAAAAAGGTTTGGTGTTTAAGTGGTTAAAAATTCCTAATTTACATACAGAAGAAGTTTATTCCTTTGAAGAGATACAATGTTTTCAATACTTGGCAGGCTGCCCAGACCTGGCAGATTGCCCAGACTGACTTTTGGCTGAGAGCAGACAGGAAATTCTTTGCATACCAAAGTGCAGAGAGAAAATTCTTTTCATGTCAAAGATCTGAAACCCTGTATCAAGAATCACAACGGAAAAATATTGTGATAACGATTCTTGACGATTAATCGTGCAGCTCTATATATTATATTGTTCGGTAATAGTGAGAGTCCCTGTCCCTATGGAAAGGATCCAGGTCTTGTGAATAACCAGCAGGTTGTGTGCCCAGCTGCACCCAACCAATATAATGAGGGACTGGTGAGAGCAGAGTGGGAGAGGAAGGTGGAGTGGTGTGCAGCTGGCTGCTTGGTTCAAGACCGACCTGTGTGTGGGGAGCTGTCTGTCTGCCCTGTGGAAGACTACATCCCTGGTGTGGGGGGCCTTCGTGCCTGACGGACTGGGAGGCTGGTAGACCTGAGGTGGCTAGCGAGTCTAAAGGGGGCTGAAGGAAGTCTGGGAGACAGTAGGCTGGAGAATCCTGTTGAGGCCAGGAGTGGGCCAGGTTTAGCAGGTACTGCAAGGCTAAGTAAGCCTAGGAGCCTTGGCATTTTGGTTACATGAATATTACTAGAGAGGAACCCCTGCATGGGAAATCCTGTATCTGAACTGGTGTTTTGTTTCCTCTCATTAAAAATGGGCTGCCATGCCCAGAAACCTAACATCTGACTGCTGTGGACTCGCTGAAAAACGCAATTACCACTTGAGTTAAACCCCCCATTGTCTAATATCTATCTATCTCATCTCTATATATATATATATATATATATATATATATATATATATATATATATATATATATATATATATATATATATATACACATACAGGACGGGCCCTACCATGGGTACACTGTATTGTAATGTAGATGGACATGTGCAGGGGCTCTATGGGAGGGGGGGGGGGGTCAGGGGTCTGCGCTGAAGGGGGGGGGGGGTGGAGAATTGTTTGTGTGTTATGGGAATGTTTGACCATTCTTCCAGAAGTGCATTTGTGAGGTCAGGTGTATTAAAAAAAAAAAAAATCTGTGTCATAGACCATTGTAAAAATTTGCCAACAGGAGGAAGGTACTCCCTACCAAGAAATGGACATATAGTATCAGATTTGCAGACCTACTGTATGTAATATCAGGCATCTGCTCATCTAGAAACCATAAAAGTGAAATATATAATACCACACAGAAGAATGAATCAAGTATGGTACATAAATGGCAAAAGTAACAATAAGCCACCTGTAAGTGAAGGTCGCCAAGGAGATCGGGGTCAGAACACACAAGTACCGCACGCCATCAACTGTATACCCACCCAGTCAAGGAAAATATACACTCACTGGCCAACTTTATTAGGTACAACTGTTCAATTGCTTGGTAACACAAATTGCTAATCAGCCAATCTCATGGCAGCAACTCAATGCATTTAGGCATCGAAACACGGTGAAGAGGACTTGCTGAAGTTAAAACTGAGCATCAGAATAGGGAAGAAAAGGGATTTAAGTGACTTTGAATGTGGCATGGTTGTTGGTGCCAGACAGGCTGATCAGAGTATTTAAAAAATATCTGGAATTTTCACGCATAATCATCTCTAGGTCTTACAGAGATTGGTCAGAAAAGAGAAAATATCCAGTGAGTGTCAAATATCCAGTCCGTGGTCAGAGAAGAATGGACGGATTAGTTTGAGATGATAGAAAGGCAACAGTAACTAAAATAACTACTCCTTACAACCAATGTACAAATACTATACTGGTGACCCCACAATAGGGATAAAACTTTTCTGCGCAAGGAAATTTAAAAAGACACGCGGCCATTCACTAAAATTAGAAGAGAAGCAGTTTAAACTCAAACTGCGTAGGGGGTTGTTTACTGTTAGAGCGGCAAGGATGTAGAATTCTCTTCCACAAGCAGTGGTTTCAGCGAGGAGCATCAATAATTTCAAATAAACTATTAGATGGGCACCTGATATACATGTAATATGAGCCTTTTATACCTTTTTTATATACATGTAATATACAATGTAATAACATAAAAAAAAAAGTGCGCACACACACAGGTTGGATGTTTTTTTCAACCTCACTAACTATGTAAGGAAAACAGAATACGATCTCTAAACACACAACCCATAGAGCCTTTAAAGTGGAGGTTCACCCTAAATATACTCTCTCTCCCATGCGATCCAGCATACTGGCGTCAGCGCCAGTATGCTGTTTTTTTTTTTTTAAATCCCCCACTTACTGTGTAATCTTTAATTTTTATATCTTTCCCCCGCGGTGGATGGCGCCTATACAGCCCGTCACATCTTACGAAAATACCCGATTTAAGACTCGGGTATTCTCGGCGCAATGCGGCGCCTGCGCACAGACCTAGGAGCTGACTGCGCAGGCGCCGTATTTCTCCGAGTCCTATTCCGGCTTTTTTCGGAGGGCGTGACGCACCATAGCCGTAGGACTCGGAGAAATACGGTGCCTGCGCAGTCAGCTCCTAGGTCTGTGCGCAGGCGCCGCATTGTGCCGAGAATACCCGAGTCCTAAATCTTGTATTTTCGTAAGATGTGACGCGCTATACAGGCGCCATCCACCACGGGGAAAAGAAATAAAAATTAAAAAAACAGCATACTGGCGCTGACGCCAGTATGCTGGATCGCATGGGAGAGAGTATATTTAGGGTGAACCACCTCTTTAAGAAGATGGGCTACAGTAGCAGAAGACCACACAGGGTGCTACTCCTGTCGGCTAAGAACAGAAAACTACAATTCTCACAGGCTCACCAAAATGGGACAACAGAAGATTTGAAAAATGTTGCCTGGTCTGATGAGTTTCGATTTTTCAGCTGCGACATTCAGATGGTAGGGTCAGAATTCAGCATAAACATAAAAGCATGGATCCATCCTGCCTTGTATCAATGGTTCAGGCTGGTGGTGGTGTAATGGTGTGGTGGACGTTTTCTTGGCACACATTGGGCCCCTTAGTACCAGTTGAACATTGTTTAAATTCTACAGCCTACCTGAGTATTGTTGCTGACCATCACTTTGACTACAGTGTACCCATCTTCTGATGGCTACTTTTAGCAGGCTAATGCACCATGTCACAAAGCTCAAATTATCTCAAACTGGTTTCTTAAACATGACAATGTGTTCACTGTACTCCAATGACCTCCAGAGTGACCAGATCTCAATCCAATAGAGCACCTTTGGAATGTGGTGAAACGGGACATTTGCATCATGATGCTATGTCAATATGGACCAAAATTTTGAGGAATGTTTCCAACACCTAGATGAATTTATGCCACAAAGAATTTAAGGCAGTTCTGAAGGCAAAGGGGGTCCATTCCGGTACTAGCAAGGTGTAACTAATGAAGTGGCCCATGAGTGTATACCACGAACTGTCCTGCCCATAATTTTTCCCTAAAATTTTTCCCAAAATCAGGGTGCCAAAAGCACCAGAAGTTCCAAAAGATCATTAAAGGCAATTGATGGCTAAGCTTATCTAGGCTTTTAGGCGGCAATTTGTAATTCATGAATCCATTGGTATTTCTGTGTAACAGCCGGATGATGGCGGTCATTCCCTACATAAGGAGGGAGGACAGGGTCAATAAGCACTTTAAAATGACACTAAATTTAATTCAGTCATTCTAAAATATCAAGGAAAACTGTCATTGTTTAAATGTTACAAAGAATATAACCGAATATGTAAATGGAAAATCAAGGCTGCAAAAAAATCAAAACGAACAGATTGCAAAAGACCAACCCCCCAAAAATTCTTCAAATATATTTAGTAAAAAGGTCAAGTCTGAGCAAGTAGGCCCTTTACAAAATCTAGAGTGGGTGACTGGGGACAAAGAGAAGGCTAACTTATTAAATACTTTCTTCAGCTCTGTGTATACAAAGGAGCATGGGCTCCAAATTGAAATGGTCCAGAAATATTTAGACAGAATAAAGGTGAATAAAGCACCTGGACCGGATGGCATACACCCACAGATCCTAAAAGAATTGAGCCCTGTCATTTTAAAGCCATTGTTTCTATTTTATTTTTAGGGGCTCATTAATGATGGGAATAGTACCACTGGATTGGCGCAGTGCCAATGTGGTGCCTATATTTAAAAAGAGATCAAAGTCTTTTCCAAGTAACTATAGACCTGTTAGTTTAACTTCTATAACCTGAAAGATACTGGAGAATTTAATAAAAGACAACATAGATGAGTTCTTGCTAAAAAAAAAATATTTTAAGCAACAGACAGCATGGATTCATGAAAGACAGAAGTTGTCAAACCTGATTTATTTTTATGAAGAGGCAAGTAAAACCTTGGACCGAGGGGTGGCGGACGTGGTATACTTGGATTTTGCAAAAGCATGACACCGTTCCCTACACACGGCTCATGTGTAAGGTAAAGTCTACAGGCTTGGAAATATCAGTTTGTAAATGTTTACAAAACTGGCTAAGACAGAATTTAGAGTAGTGGTTAATGATTCATACTCTGGTCTAAGGTTATTAGTGGTGTACCCCAAGGTTCAGTGCTGGGACCCTTACTTTTTAATATCTTTATAAATGATATTGGGTCTGGGATTAAAAGTACCTTTCAGTCTTTGCAGATGACACCAAACGAAGCAGTGGAATAACATCCTTACATGATGTCTCCAACTTACAAGCCAACCTCAATTCACTATGTAATTGGGATGAGGTTTAATGTTGAAAAATGTAACATTATGCACTTGGGGGCCAAGAATATGCATGCATCATACATGCTAGGGGGAGTATAACTGGGGGAATCGATGGTAGCAAAGGATCTGGGTGTTTTGGTAGATCACAAGCTTAAAGGATATTTTAAAGCTGTGTTAAAAAAAAAAAAAAAAACATGTCATACTTTCCTCCTCTGTGCAGTGGCCCCGATCCTCCTCTTCTGGGGTCCCTCAGTGGCGCTTCTCTTCTTGAGTGCACCGTTGGAGAGCTGCTCTCCGTCAGGGAACTTGTGCGGGCACCCTCCCGTGTCTTGCTGCTGCGTCTATTGACATAGACAGCAGGACTTGGCCCTGCCCTCCGGCTCCCCACATCATTGGATTTGATTGACAGCAGCTACTGGCTCCCACGGCTGTCAATCTGTCCAATCAGGACCCGAGACACTGGCTGGAGCTGGTGTGCTCGTCCCGTTGCTGGAAAGACTTGCCCTTTTAAGTAAAAGGGGGGTTCTGGGGGCTGCTGTATCACAGGAGGGTTTTCATCTTAATGGATAGAATCCATTAAGGTGAAAAACCTTGAGGGTTTACAACCCCGTATTAATGGCATGCAATGCCAATCTGCACATTCCAAAGCTAGCAAAATCCTTTCTTGTATTAAGATATGTATAAACTCTAGAGAGAGAGAGATCATTTTGCCCCTGCACAAAACATGAGTAAGACCTTATGTGGAATATACAGTTCCGTTTTGGGCACCAGTTCACAAAAAGGCCATCGGGAAACTGTGAAAAAGTGCAGATACGAGCAACAAAACTGTTAAGGGGCATGGAGGAGCTTGGCTATAAGGAAAGAGAGGAACTGAATGTATCCTCGCTTGAGCAGAGGGGATTAAAGGGGTTGTAAACCTTTGGGGGTTTTCACCTTAATGCATTCAGAATGCATTAAGGTGAAAAATCTCCTTTAATGTAGCAGCCCCCCAGAGCCCCCCCCCTTACTTATCTGAACCCTGTCTTTCCCTCGCTGGTGTCACGGGTCCTGATTGGTTAGATTCATAGCAGCGCAGCCATTGGCTCCCGCTGCTGTCAATCTAATCCAATTACGCGGGAGATGTGGGGGGCTGGGCTGAGTCCTGCGGTCTGTGTCAATGGACGCAGCAGCAGGACTCAGGAATACGCCTGCATGAATGTCACCAGGGAGGCACTTCCCCGTGAGGGCACTCGATGTGGGGGAGGAGCCAGGAGTGCCGCGGAGGGACCCCAGAAAAGGAGGCTTGGGGCCACTCTGTGCAACATGTTTGTGTCTTTTTCAATCAACATAAATAAATACATAAGTGGTCAATGTAGTGAACTTGGTGTTAAGTGATTCACTTTAACCACTTCAGCCCCGGAAGGCGTTGCCCCCTTAATGACCAAAGCACTTTATGCAATTTTGTCATTGTGCTACTTTAACTGGTAATTTTTTCACCTATGCAATGCTGTACCCACAGAATTTGCATCCTTTTTTTTCCACACAAATATAGATTTCTTTTGGTGGTATTTATCACCTCCTGGGATTTTTATTTTTTGTGATCTAAACGAAAAAAGACTGAAAATGCGGGGGTAAAAAATTATATTTCTTTCTCGTACATTCATTGCTATGCTTGTTTTTCCCACTGGAGGGCATGGGCTGGCTGCTTTAAAAAAAAGTTTTGCTTGCAAGACTTTTTTTGCCCACTAAAGGTGGTAAGTGGCCCTGTGAAAAACCAGGGTCCAATTATCAATTTTCCCCTGCAACAGGGTTGCTGGCCAGTGGAGGGGACACAGAGCAGTCTGTCCTGGGACATGTGAGTCCAATGAGGTGATAACAGACACAGCCTAATTATGTTGCAGTAGCTGGAACAACAGTTCATTGTATAAGATTCTTCCAAGGAGGTATTATGGTACTGAGTGAGTGAGTAACTTGAGAACTAAATCGCCTCAAGGCGCTTTTTCCATTCAGCATCGTACTGATCCTTCAGAAGAGGTCGGTCTTAAGTTTTTTTTTTTTTCCCTGAAGGTCCAGTGGTTTTCTTCCATGTGGATGTTTGTGGGTAGAGCGTTCCATTGCTGTGGTCCTTGGACTGCAAATCTTCGTTCTCCCTTCGAATTGTAGCGGGACTTGGGCATGTGGAGGAGGTTTTAGTTAGTTGATTGGAGAATGCGATTGGGAGAGTAGTGTTTTATTTTCTCACATAAATATTGAGGAGCGTTTCTATGTGTGCATTTGTGGGTGAGGAAGAGGGTCTTGAAAGTGATCCGATCCTTTACGGTTAGCCAATAAAGGGTCCTCAGGGATCGGATGATGGATTCCCAGGGTTTTTTCCCCGTTACCAGGCTGGCTGCCGTGTTCTGAACAACTTGTAGGCACGAAATCTGGTATTTAGGTAGTCCTATGTAGAGTGAGTTTCTGTAGTCCAGTCGGGAATTGATGATTGTTCCAACTACTACTGCTTCCTCTTCTTCTGGCATGAAGGGGATGAGTCTACGCAGCAAGCGGAGAAGGTGGTGAGATCCGCTGACTACTGATCTTATTTGTGCATCCATCCACATCTGAGTCAAAGATGACTCTGAGACTTTTGACTTTGGAGCTTGGGGTGATGGTCTGTCCAAGGAGGTGAGTGATGTCCATGAAGTTGAGTAGTTGAGTGTAGTTGAGTGTCATCGGCGTATTAGTGATAGCACAGGTCCTGTTTGCTGATGATTTTGAGGAGTGGGCAGAGGTAGATGTTGAAAAGCACAGTGACAGGAGTGATCCTTGAGGGACTCCGCAAGAGTTGAAGGCGTTGAAGGCTCCTAGTTTTACTGTCTGGGAACGATTATCTAGGAAGAATATAAACCATGGTAGATCTGAACTACAGTTCTCCTAAGTTTACATACCCTGGCAGAATTTGATTTCTTGCCCATTTTTCAGAGAATATGAATGATGACACACAAACTTTTCTTTCAATCATGGTTAGTGCTTGGCTGAAGCCATTTATTATCAATCGACTGTGTTTACACTTTTTAAATCATAATGACTAGCCAAATGACCCTGAACAAGTTTACATACCCCAGTTCTTAAAGGGTCACTAAAGGGGAAAAAAGAAATTGTTTTAAAATAACAAACATGTTATACTTGCCTCCACTGTGCAGTTAGTTTTGTAGAGTAGCCCCGATCCATGTCTTCTGGGGTTGTCTCTGGTCATCCCTGCACGAACTACACACGTTCATGTGAGAGAGCTTGCATTGTGTGTAGTCCTTGTGGGCGCGCTCCCGTGATACAGCGAGTGGCCATAGCCACTCACTGTATCACTCGGCCCCGCCCCTCGGCGCACCGCATCACTGGATGGGATTGCTTTCAATCCATCCGCTCTAGCCAATCAGCGGCGAAGAGGATCTCGGGACCGAGCGCCGGACTTTCAAGGTGTCAGGTAAGTATGGGGGGGGGGCGGTATACTCTGAAGTTTTTTCACCTTTAATGCATAGAATTCATTAAGGTGAAAAAACTTTTTCCTTTACAACTCCTTTTAATACTGTGTATTGCCCCCTTTAACATCAATGACCGCTTGTTCTTTTGTGGTATTTGTGGATGAGGCTCTTTATCTTCTCAGATGGTAAAGCTGCCCATTCCTCTTGGCAAAAAAGGGATTTTTAATAACAGCTTACCTGTAAAATCCTTTTCTTGGAGTACATCACGGGACACAGAGCGCATAGTCATTACATATGGGTTATATGGAGTACCTTCAGGTGTGGACACTGGTGTAATCAACTTCACAGGAAGTTCCTCCCTATATAACCCCCTCCCACTGAGAGTGCTTTAGTTTTGTAGCAAGCAATTTCTCTGAGGTTACACAATGTTCCCACAAAGAGGGGTGGGAGCTCTGTGTCCCGTGATGTACTCCAAGAAAAGGATTTTACAGGTAAGCTGTTATTAAAAATCCCTTTTTCTTGATCGTACATCACGGGACACAGAGCGCATAGTCATTACATATGGGATGTCCCAAAGCAATGCTCCATGAAGGGAGGGAGACCGTAAGGCCAAAAATAGCCAAACAGAAACTATATCAGGAGGTAAAATAGCTCCACCAACAGAAAAAAGGGGGCGTGAACCGGGCCAGAGGATTCTATACTGCTGCCCGTAGGACCGCCTGCCCAAATGCTGCGTCCGCAGCCTTTGTGACGTCCAACTTATAGAATTTAGTAAACGTATGTACGGAAGACCAGGTTGCTGCTTTGCAAACCTGTGCCATAGAGATCTGATGGTGTGCCGCCCAAGAGGCACTCATGGCCCTCGTAGAATGGGCCTTAACTGATAAGGGCGGTGGAACGCGCTTCAGACCATAGGCCTGAAAAATCAGCTGCTTAATCCACCTAGCCAAGGAAGACTTGGCAGCCGGCTGACCCTTCTTGGGGCCCTCCGGAAGAATGAAAAGCACATCTGTTTTCCTAATCTTTTCTGTAGCCTTGAGATAGACCCTCATGGCTCGGACCACGTCCAAAGTATGAAGCAATCTTTCCTCTCTGGACTGGGGAGTAGGAAAGAAGGATGGTAGGACTAGGTCCTGATTCAAGTGAAAACTGGATATGACCTTAGGAAGGAAAGAAGGCTGTGGCCGCAGAACCACTCTGTCCTTATGCAGAATCAGGTACGGTTCCCTGCAAGACAAGGCTGCCAGCTCGGAGACCCTTCTGGCCGAAGCCATAGCCACCAAGAAAACCAATTTTCGGGTTAGCAGCACAAGAGGGATTTCTGTCAGAGGTTCAAACGGCTGCCTTTGTAAAGCTGACAAGACCAGATTTAAATTCCAGGGGCAGAGGGGAGCTCTAATAGGGGGATTTACATGCAAGACCGCCTGCAAAAAAGTTTTCACAAGCGAATGTGTGGCCAAAGGCCTTTGAAACCATATCGCTAAGGCAGACACCTGCCCCTTTAGAGTACTAAGAGCTAACCCCTTGTCAACGCCAACCTGTAGGAATCGCAAGATCCTGTCAATAAAAAACTTGCGAGGATGCCCTCCTTGAGACTCGCACCACTCCACATAGTTCTTCCAGACTCTGTAATAGATATTTCTAGAAACTGGTTTCCTAGCTTGAATTAGCGTAGATATGACCTGGGCTGAGAGGCCTCTGCCCTTAAGAATTAGGGATTCAGCCGCCAAGCCATCAAATTTAGCTGCTGTGAAGCAGGGTGGTAGATCGGGCCCTGAGACAGCAGATCTGGGCGCAGGGGGAGTGGCCACGGTGCCCTTACTGACATCCTCACGATGAGTGCGTACCAAGCCCTTCTGGGCCAGGCTGGGGCCACCAGGATCACCGGCCTGCGCTCCACCCTGATCCTTCGTAGAAGGCGGGGAATCATCTGTAGTGGAGGGAACGCATACAGGAGAGAAAACTGGTGCCAGGGGCAAACCAACGCATCGGTCCCGTAGGCCGAGGGGTCCCTGGCTCGGGATACGAATTTGTCCAATTTCTTGTTGAATCTTGTTGCCATGATGTCCACATCGGGAACTCCGAATCTTTGGCAAATCTCTTGGAATACCTGGGGGTGAAGAGACCACTCTCCCGGGAGTAACTGTTGACGACTCAAAAAATCTGCTTGAGAATTGTCTATCCCTGGGATGAACACTGCTGAGATGCAGGGTACATGGGCTTCGGCCCATGAAAAAATCAGGTTTACTTCCCTTTGAGCCGCTAGGCTCCTTGTGCCCCCCTGGTGGTTTATGTATGCCACCGCCGTGGCATTGTCGGACTGTATCCTTACTGGCAGACCCTGCAGGGGAAGAGTCCAGGCGACCAGGACCAACCGAGCAGCTCTGATCTCTAGGACATTGATGGGAAGCAGACTTTCTGCCTCTGACCACTGTCCCTGCTGGGTCCGTTTTCCTAAGATTGCCCCCCAACCTGTTAGGCTGGCATCTGTGGTTACTATTTTCCACGAGATGGGGCAAAAGGTTTTCCCTTTTGATAATTTTTGAGGGATCAGCCACCAGTACAGGCTGTGCCTGACTCCTGGGGAAAGAACTAATGGACGGTCTAATGCCTGTATGGACTTGTTCCAAGCAGAGAGAATAGCTGCTTGCAGAATTCTGGTATGGATCTGGGCATAGGGCGCTGCTTCGAAGGCGGCCACCATCTTTCCCAGCAGTCGCATGCATAGGCGAATAGTCGGCTTCTTTTTGCCTAAGACTATTTGAATCGTTTGAATTAATGACCTGATCTTCTTTTGAGGTAAAAATACCCTCTGGCATTCTGTATCTAACCGAAAGCCTAGATATTCCAACTGTCTTGTGGGTTGTAACCTTGATTTTTCTTGGCTCACAATCCACCCGAACTCTTCTAGATGCCGCACTGTGCGGACTACTGCATGATTGAGGTTGGAGGCTGAACTGTCGATAACCAGGAGATCGTCCAGGTATGCTAGGACCAAGATGCCTTCTGTCCTTAGGACGGCTAGTACCGGGGCTAACACCTTTGTGAATACCCGTGGAGCTGTTGCCAACCCGAAAGGGAGGGCTACGAACTGGTAATGACTTTGGTTTATCGTAAAACAAAGAAACTTGTGATGTGCTGGGTAAATCGGCACATGCAGATATGCATCCTTTATGTCTATAGATGCTAGGAAGTCGCCCTGATGCAGGCTGGTTGTCACTGAACGTATGGAGTCCATACAGAAGGTCTGAATCCTTAGAAAGCGATTTAGGCGTTTGAGGTCTAATATAGGCCTGACGTCGCCATTGGGTTTTGGTATAACAAAAAGGTTGGAGTAGAATCCCAGACCCCTTTCTTGGGTTGGTACTTCTACAATTACTCCTTGGAGCAAGAGGCGATCCAACGCCTTTACGAGAGAGGCCCTCTTTAATGGGTCGCTTGGAAGACTTGACCCCTGAAAATGAGGAGGGGGGATTTCTCGAAACTCTAGTTTGTAGCCTGAGGCTACTACGGACCGAACCCAAGAGTCGGGAATTCTGGCCTTCCAGACTTCGGAGAAAAACTGAAGTCTTCCCCCCACCCAAGAGAGTGGGGGCGCCCCTTCATGAATCTGATTTGATGACTGATTTAGCCGGCTTGCGAGACCAGGGCCTCTTGTTTGCCGCAGCTTGTCCCTGTGGGCGGCTATTAGCTGTTGACCGCCCGGGAGGCCGTCGATACTGACGGGAAGTCGAAGGGGCCGAGCCTACCATGGCCTGTCGTTTAAACGTGGGCCCACGCGGTCTTTTCTTGACCGGTAAGGAAGTACTTTTTCCACTTGATATGGTGTGGATATATTTATCTAGGTCTTCCCCGAATAGTCTTCCCCCATGAAAGGGAAACCCTGCTAGAAGCTTTTTGCAGGGTGCCTCTGCTGACCAGTTCTTTAGCCACAAAAGACGACGCATGTGAACCACCAGTAGAGATGAACGGGATGCCTGTTGGATGGAGTCCTTAATAGCCTCCACTGCAAAGCAGAGAGCCCTAGGGAATTCTGCTAATTCATGAGTATGCTGAGCCGGCATGTCCTTCAATATATGTTTTGCCTGATCCTTCAAGGCCTGACAAACACCAATGGCTGCTACTGCTGGCTGAACCATGGCACCTACTGAGGTGAAAGTTGCTTTCAGTAGGGTCTCGAATTTCTTGTCGACCGGATCCTTGAACATATGGACATTTTCAACCGGACAAGTCAGGGATTTATTCACGCAGGAAATGGCTGCGTCCACTGTAGGAAGAGCCCATTTCTTTACATATTCCTCTTCCATAGGGTAGAGAATAGAGAATCTTTTAGGAGGGACAAAGATTCTATCAGGTCGAGCCCAATCTTGGTAAATCACGTTCCGCAGAAGGGGGTGCATTGGAAAAGATGCACCAGTTAATGGGGCCTTTAAAGAACCCAATGAGGATACCTCCGGGGCTACTAGTTCTGGCACTGGAAGTTTAAAGGCAGTGCGAACCATATCTGTCAAAGACTGGATCCACAGGCCCTCCGCTTGAGAGGCCGAAAAATATTCATCTATAGTGGAATTTTCCCTGTCTGAACCGTCGGGACTTGGGTCTGCGTGATCCCCTTGTGGGTCCCGTTCCTCTGAAGAGGAGACCTCCGCATCTGAAAACCCCACACTGGGTGAGGGGGATCTAGCCCGCTTGCTACTTGGGCAAGGACGGGAAAGTAACGCAGTTAACCTTTTCTCTAGCCCACTCATGGTGGCTGCTAGCATTTCTTCCGTCACGTAAACGGGAATGGGTGGATCGGGGGCCGCCTCTGCCCCCAGCACCCCCAATGGCTCTTGTACTATGCCACTCGGTGTCCTGACTGGCGAGGGTGGGGCCGTAGAAGCCTGGCCCAAATCCTCTGACCCCGATGGAGACCCCTTTTGTTTTTTGGCACCTTTAGCAGCCTTGGCTGGTCCAGATCCCTTTGGAGCCATTGTACAACCTTGGGTCACCCCTATAGCCAACACCTGACTGTTGCAGCTAGGAATAACCAATGTGAGGGCAGGTATGAGAAAAATGAAAAAGAACTAATTTCTCTCTTTTTCTTTTTTTTTTTTTTTTTTTCAAAAAATTTTTTTTTTTTTTTTTTTTTTTACCCGCCTGGGAGGTGGCAATACCGAGGAAGCCTGTGAGTATTGACACACCAATGCCCGTTAGCCGGAGTCCAAGGTAGACTCAGATACTGCTGGATCTAAGGCTGAGTCCCTTTAAGCAAAAAAACCTTTTTTTTTTTTTTTTTTTTTTCTGGTCAATAGTGGACCTAAGTCCTAGACCTGAAGATCCACAAAACCGCCACTAGGTGTCCCTGTGTGGCCAAAAGACCCAGCTGCACGCTCTGTATCCTTTCTTCCTCTGCCTCCAGGAGGTAAAGACCAGCCAGAGAAAAGTTTTTTTTCCTTTATACAGACCCTGACGCTGCTGGCCCGCCCCCCCGACGCACGCCGACGCTATAAAAGGCGGCGTGCACGCGCGCGCGTATGCGCGCGCACACACGCGCGTACACACACACACGCGCGCACGATCGCGCGCACCACGCTGAACCCACATGGAGGAAGCAGAGCAGAGGAACAACATGGACCAGCGTTATGCAGCACCAACAGACACCAGGTAAGCACTAATCTTATTGTAGTGCACACACAGCGAGGAAGCTGTCCCCATGGGCTTCCTAAGAAACAGGAGTTTTAACCAGCAATTTCCTCTTTAAAACATGTGGGGTTGCAGTATCAGTGTTAACAGGCAGACCTGGGGTGAGTAGCAAATATATAACTTACACAAGTATACATATATCTGGGTAAACATTAGAATCCCATCCTGCCTCAACAGACATAGTGGAGATAGTGGCTGATGCACCAGCATACTGTTAGCCAACCCAGAACCCCCAGGGGGATACCTACTGTCGAACCAAGTCCCGCAGGTTCCCTCTTACCTGCTCCACGCCGCAGGGTATTGCAAAATGCAAGAGGCCCAGCCTTCCCCCATCTCCGTGGGTATTGTCTTGGACCTTCAGGGACCGGGGTCCTGTGTTAAGGAACCCACACCCCTGGACCTATATAGCATCCTGGCATCAGTAGCTTTTAGTTCTTGGAAGAGACTAAGGCACTGGAGCCCAGAATCCATCCCTCCAAGGAGAGGCATTATAGGCAAAACCCCACTCCAGCAGGGCCCGGGTACCGTACATCTTGGCTCTGAAGCACTTCGGACGGATCCGGCTAGCTATCCTGGGTCCCGAGACCTCCGAGGGACAGCTAGACGTGACCAACACCTAAGACACTGGCGGAAAAACTAAAGCACTCTCAGTGGGAGGGGGTTATATAGGGAGGAACTTCCTGTGAAGTTGATTACACCAGTGTCCACACCTGAAGGTACTCCATATAACCCATATGTAATGACTATGCGCTCTGTGTCCCGTGATGTACGATCAAGAAAAGCTTCCAGTATGGTCACATGCTCCGACTCTACAATTCCAATACAGCTGAATGTGCCTGCAGGTAGATGTGTAGTTCATGTAGAACAAATTAAGGCAGGCCATGCATGGTGCACATTTCTTTCCTGCAGCCACAGGTTGCAAAAATTTCATTTGCTTGATTCCTCCATCAACACAGGCAGTGTTCACAGAGGAATTTGCAATTCTCTTCTCCCAAGGGGAGAAGACAGTGATTATTGCTAGCAGCTATAGCAGCCACTAGTGGTAATTGCAAAAAAATATATATTCCAATGTACAGGAAAGAATAGATATTTGGGTACAGGTAAATGGCGCTGCTGTGTATATGTGATCTGTTTATCTCGTGTCGGGTACTTGTAGCCAATGAGTTTATTTGAAGAAACTCCCTGCTATACCAAGTGATCCCTTTTTCTGATAATCCCACAGAGGGATAATAGTGATTTTTTGTTTTTGTGTCCTTATGTGATCCTGGTGGTGAATGCCCTATGGAATGAGTAGCTGTGTGGCCTCTTACTTGAGTTTAATACAATGTGGAAATATCTTAATATATTGTAATAGAATAAGGTTAGTAATAACAACAAGGTTAATGATAGCAATCCAGAATCCAGTGCTATAGTATAAGGTGCTAAGTGCTAATTACGATCATGTAAAATGTTAGGTTATATCATAGTATAGGTGAGACGTGATATCAAAAGAGGTAGTGATTCAAGTTATAGTGACATATAGAGATAATAGTGCTAAACCCTTAGGTTGCTGTGACACAGTATGTGTGATCAATGGTCACTAAAATGAGCAAGTGTCGCTCTATTGTATACTATGACCATCCATGGAATACAAGATTGATATAGGATAAAGAGTGAAATTAGTAAAAAAAAAATAATAAAAAAAAAAAAAATATATATATATATATATATATATATATATATATATATATATATATATATATATATATGATAAATGTCCAATACAAAGTTACAGTGACATTAATCAACTGAGATGCTGATCACAATGAGTGCTGTGTTTCTATACTCTAAAAAATGGAAGCTCCAGAACAATATCAAATACGATACAATAAATTAACATCTATATGCTAATGTGCATAAGCAGTAGCGATATAGGAAAAGTCCAGCGAAAATGCGTTGTCATCTATGGCATGAATTGCAGATGTTAATAACTGCGGAGGTCAGTTGAGACTCCAATTATCCCCCCACATGTATCCCCACTTACCAGATCGTTGTCCCCACAGAGGGGGTATGGAGAGCGTGTAGTCACCTGACCGGTTTCGTCTATGGACGTTTTCAAAGGTCCATAGACGAAACCGGTCAGGTGACTACACGCTCTCACGTCACGCGCTCCGTTACGCTCAGCTCAGACCAGCAAGGACTTCCGGGTAGGGACACGCTCTGGAGTGGAACGCAAACAGCGACACGCTCCACACGGCTATCGAGCATAGAGGCTCCCGTAACCCGTCTGGTACAGCTCAGCACACTGGACATTTTGTCAAGTTGCGGTGAAGCAGCTTCCATTTTTAATTTGTATTTTTTCATTTTTTAATTTTATTACTTTTTGCTGTTCTAATTGGAAACTAGTCTTTTAATAAATAACAGGAAGTACTACCCTATGAGGACCTTCTCTCTTTTTGCCTCCCCACAACACCACGATTCTTTGGAGTTATTGGCTACAACTTAGAACCACTACACACAGCGATTGATCTAACACGCGCAGCGACCAAATCCATCACGCGCAGCCACTGATCCACCACGCGCAGCGATTGGTAAGCAACGGCCACAACCCACTGATCCCCAAGGCTCCATACCCCCTTTGTGGGGACAACGATCTGGTAAGTGGGGATACATGTGGGGGGATAATTGGAGTCTCAACTGACATCCGCAGTTATTAACATCTGCAATTCACGCCATAGATGACAACGCATTTTCGCTGGACTTTCCCTATATTGCTACTGCTTATGCACATTAGCATATAGATGTTAAGTTATTGTATCGTATTGGATTTGATATTGTTCTGGAGCTTCCATTTTTTAGAGCATAGAAACACAGCACTCATTGTGATCAGCATCTCAGTTGATTACTGTCACTGTAACTTTGTATTGGACATTTATTATATATATATATATATATATATATATATATATATATATATATATATATATATATATTTTTTTTTATTATTTTTTTTTTTACTAATTTCACTCTTTATCCTATATCAATCTTGTATTCCATGGATGGTCATAGTATACAATAGAGCGACACTTGCTCATTTTAGTGACCATTGATCACACATACTGTGTCACAGCAACCTAAGGGTTTAGCACTATTATCTCTATATGTCACTATAACTTGAATCACTACCTCTTTTGATATCACGTCTCACCTATACTATGATATAACCTAACATTTCACATGATCGTAATTAGCACTTAGCACCTTATACTATAGCACTGGATTCTGGATTGCTATCATTAACCTTGTTGTTATTACTAACCTTATTCTATTACAATATATTAAGATATTTCCACATTGTATGAAGTAAGAGGCCTCACAGCTACTCATTCCATAGGGCATTCACCACCAGGATCACATAAGGACACAAAAACAAAAAATCACTATTATCCCTCTGTGGGATTATCAGAAAAAGGGATCACTTGGTGAAGCAGGGAGTTTCTTCAAATAAACTCATTGGCTACAAGTACCCGACACGAGATATACAGATCACATATACACAGCAGCGCCAATTTCCTGTACCCAAAAATCTATTCTAATATATCATCTCTCTTTGAGAGATCATACAGGAGGCAGCAGCTCATATTCCCAGTCCTAGCGCGGATTATTTCCATAACTACTTTCAATGTACAGGAAAGTTGCTGTTTATTTTCCACGTTTATCCACATTAATCTGGACAATGGTAACAACTGCGTTTACTAGGAATGAGCCAGGTGGATGTTTTAGTAATAAACAATGATTCCGCATCCATCAGGAGGACTTTCAATTTCAAGCTTTGTCCCCTTCGATGGAGGCTAGGAGGTGAATTGGCTAATGTTAAGTTTTGATCGCTGGAAATGATCGGTTTTGTAGGATGCTGTCCTCGGTGCTCCAATAGGGACTCCCTTAGCATTCACCACTATCTGTCTGTTGGTTTAGGAGCTTTTGTGAATAGCCACATTGAGAAAACCATTCCATAATTTCAGCGAGCTGTAGTTCAGCTGTTATGTGCTGGGATTTCTTATTTTTTTTACTCTTTGCACCTGGGCATATGAAACCCCAAAGACTAGTTGCCTGAGGGTGTGCACTGTGGACATGAACTAAAGTTTTAGTTGGCGTGCGTTATAGATGAGACATGAGGATTGTGTTGTCATTGATGACCGTTTTAATATGATCCTAATATGTATATTAGGATCAAGGAAATTGATTTCAATTTTGGAAGTTATAAGAGTCAACTTGTATAGGCATACATTGAGCTAATCCATTCTCTGTGTCAGAACTTGCAGACCAAAGGAACAAGAGATCAGTCTACATAGTAATGACAAAACACATAGTGCCAAGCTAGGCAATAAAATGTTATGTTAATATTGTTGCATGTACAGTGCCTTGCAAAACTATTCACCCTCCTTAGCATTTTCGTGTTTTGATGCCTCACAACCTGGAATTAAAGGGGTTGTAAAGACAAAAATATTTTCCTCTTAAATTAAAGTCTGACAGTAGCTGATAAAGTAAAGAGTAATGTTTTGCAGTATAACTAGTTTGATACCTGTTAAAATCGAGCTGTTTTATTCACCTCCATCACTCCTGAATCGTTATTCTCACTGACTTCCTGGTTTGCGGTGCGCATTCATTCTTGCTACATCACAGCCTAATGGGAACTACAGTTCCTATTAGGCTTAGCCTCCATGCCTGTGAGGGATAAGAGAGCATCTTCATGCAGGGCTGTAGTCATAGGGAGGGGGTGAGCACATTCTGCTTTCCACCATGCAGGTGCTGGTGGAAAGCAAGAAGAGGAGAGACAGGAAATGGCATTTTCAAACCTGGATTACTGTATTTTGGAAGTCAAAAGGAAAAACGTGGTAAGTGATATTTAAATGCTCTAGCTTACAGCAATCAATTGATCTAATAAAAAACTAACCTTTAGTGTTCCTTTAACATGGATTGTTTGAGGATTTGCATCATTTCGTTTATAGAACATGCCCACAACTTTGAAGACATTTTTTTTTATTGTGATGCAAACAACAAATAGGACAAAATAACAGAAAAAGTCAATGTGCATAACTATTCACCCCCCTAAAGTCAATACTTTGTAGAGCCACCTTTTGCTGTCATCACAGCTCCAAGTTCATTTGGATAAGTCTATGAGCTTGCCACATCTTACCACTAGGATTTTTGCTCATTCCTCTTTGCAAAACTGCTCCAGCTTCTTCAAGTTGGATGGTTTGCATTTGTGAACAGCAATCTTTAAGTCTGACCACAGATTTTCTATTGGATTGAGATCTGGGCTTTGATTAGGCCATTCCAACACATTTTTACATGTTTTTCCCACAAACCACTCAAGTGTTGCTTTAGCAGTGTGGTTGTTGTCATTGACCTGCTGGGAGGTGATCCTCCATCCTAGTCTCAAATCACACACAGAGTGGTACAGGTTTTGCTCAAGAATATCCCTGTATTTAGCACCATCCATCTTTCCCTCAACTCTGACCAGTTCCGACTGCTGAAAAACATCCCTACAGCATGATGCTGCCACCACCTTGTTTCACTGTGGGGATGGTGTTTTTTGGGTGATGTGTTGGGTTTGCGCCAGACATAGCGTTTTCTTGGGCCAAAAAGTTACATTTTAGTCTCATTAGACCAGAGCACCTTCCTCCATATATTTTGGGAGTCCCCCACTTGCCTTTTTCGCAAACTCAAAACGTGCCATTTTGTTGTTTGCTTTCTTCTGCCCACTCTGCCATACAGCCCAACTCTGTGGAGCGTACAGCTTGTTGTTGTCCAGATACTCCAGTCTCTGCTGTGGAACTCTTAGGTCTCTGTGCTGCCTCTCTGATCAATGCCCTCCTTGCACTATGAAAGATTTTGTATTTTTTTTTTTTTAATAACCAAGCCCTGACTTGTACTTTTCAACAACATTGTCCCTTACTTGTGTGGAGAGTTCCTTGATTTTGATGGCAGTGTTTCATTAGTGGAGACTCTTGCTTAGGTGTTGCAGCCTCTGTGGCCTTTCAAAAAGGTGTGTGTATATGTAATGAGAGATCATGTGACAGATTGCACACAGGTGGACATTATTTCACTAATTATGTGACTTCTGAGGGTAATTGGTTGCACTAAAGCTTTTTAATACTGAAAAATTGGTTTTATGTATATATTTTTTTACTTTACTTTAACAACGTAGACTATTGTATTCTGATCCATCACACATAATTCAGATAAAAAATAAAAAAAATTGAACGAAAGGCTGTAATGTAACAAAATAGGGTGAATACTTTTGCAAGGCACTGTATATGTTGGCTAAAAAGGGTTTCAACTTTGGATGCCATTGCAGTCTCAGAGCACTAAAGGGAGAGAGTTTTTTTTGTCATCAAATTTAAAATATTTAAAAGTAAGGATGAAGCCCAGAAGGTCAAGCAAGCCAGAAATGGGTGGTTTGGCATGCTTCAATTTCATGTAGGCTTCATAACCCACCCAAATGCCTTCATAGTGTGGAATGGGAGGATAAAGACTCTTTACATCTAAAGTAGTCAACATACAATTTGGGGGCTAAGTTCCTGGAGTAGGTTGATAACCATTAAGGCAGAGGTGGCAAACACAAGGCCCGCGGGCCAAATGCGGCCCTCTAGGCCATTTCATGCGGCCCTCATACCTCTCCAGTCATCCTCCAGACCCTTACTTTCTGCTTTTAAGCAATACATCCAACTTCTTCCCAGCAGCAGCATAAGGAAAGGGGGGTGCACTGTAATGTAAGGGAGAGGGGGGGCTCAACTTCTGATGATGGGGGGGCTCTTGACATGTAACGTAAGGGGAGGGGATGCGCTGGACATCTAATCTTACAGATACAACCGGCCCTTTTGAGGGCAACCATAATGCTGATGCGGCCCACGATGAAATTGAGTTTGACACCCCTGCATTAAGGGATCCCTTAGAAAGGAGGTCATATGCCTTACAAAGGGCTGCAGGAAGTAGTCCATAATTACCACTAATGGTTGCAAGACTGATTTTTCGAGCAGATCGAAACGGTCACCCCAGGGGATGTTGTGAATCCTTGAGGATTTTCCTCATTCCATTATTCCCTTCTCTGCAACTACAGTAAAACCTTGGATTGCAAACATAAAAAAATAATCGAAACTCAGATGATTTGTTCCACAACCATTTATTCATAGGTCTTTCAGTATATAATCCATATAAACGGATCATGGCAATGTGATAGGTTGTGTAACAATAAGGTTGCAAAGGTCATGCGAGCTCTTTGCTTTTACCCATCATGAGATGTTTCATGTGACACGTTGGTAATCAGACACTGACAAGGGGCAGAGGATTGCTTTCTAATTACTGATAGATTTAAGCTGCTATATTTGGTTTCTATGCCTTTTTTTAACCTCCCTTTCTTTGTGTTTTCAATAATTATTTTCCTGTGTCATTCCATTTGGTCACATATAACTTAATTTCTGAACTTATTTGTTTTAGTTTTTATGTATGTATGGATTGCATTGGTTGTTACCGACAAATATATTTACCTAGAAAAATGGTGACATGGTTAATACCTATTTTACCTGCTGTATATATAATTCGTCTTTTTAGAAACACTGCAATGCACAGCTCGGAGGAGTGATCTTCCGAGCTGTGCATTGCAGTGTTTCTAAAAAGACTAATTATATATACAGCAGGTAAAATAGGTATTAACCATGTCACCATTTTTCTAGGTAAATATATTTGTCGGTAACAACCAATGCAATCCATACATACATAAAAACTAAAACAAATAAGTTCAGAAATTAAGTTATATGTGTTGCTGTTGCTGTTTGTGCAACATGACAGCATTTCTTTAATTTATATTATTATTATTATTATTATTAAAGTCATTCATAGCTATCGGTACACAGCATGTGATGGTGAAAAGAGTTGCACTACAATTTGTATTTATTGCTTTCCTTACATATTTAGAAGTGTGTGTGTGTATATATGTATGTGTGTGTATATATGTATGCGTGTGTATATATATATCCTTTACCTGCCAATGAAGTGTGCTATACATCATGGCAATCATATGGTTAAAATAAGATCTTGCAGTAGCCATTAAAATTAATCTGTTGGCTCTGCTGTATAACACAAAAAGTCATCAAAAAACTTCAAGAGGTCAGAAGTGCCACCACCACTGTGATTCCCTGGTTCTCTTGCTTTTTTTGCAAGCCTGGGATCACTGAAAATTCTTTCAGGAGGGAAAGCAGAGAACTTGAGGCACTCCAATTCCCCATCTCCCCTGTGTAAGCAACCTGGAAGTTCTTGTATGAGTATTATTGTCAAGTATTTTGGAAAGTGCTGTGACTGTGTCAGTTTGGCATGTGACATGGATCCCTTATGGTTGAACCAGTGTAGAATTTCCTGCCGTTTTAGCAATATCCCAATCCCACCATCATCGCCTTCATATGAGGTGTAACTGTTGAATATAAAGCTTGGATTATACCTGGAGTAAATGGCTCTTCAATTCAACTCAATTTCTAATTGACCACATAGACCTATCATTCTGTACTGCTTTATGTGACTACAATGGTTTGGTAGTAATGCATGCCATACATGGCTGCTTTACTTGTTTGCTTTTGACCTGAAGCTCATTTTCATCCCTACAAGACTCATTTTGCAAACTTAACAGGGTCCATATAGGTGATATGATATATTTTGCATTTTCTCTGCTTGTACTAAACCTAAACAAAAGTTAACCCTTACAGTGGGATCCCTTCTGCAGTATAAGGATTATTTCTTCATTTTGTCTGAGTGAGTGAATAACTTGTATAGCGCTACAAATGCAAACTGAATCGCCTCAAGGCGATTGGTATCCATTAGCGTCCTGATCCTTCAGAAGAGGTGGGTCTTGAGTTTTTTTTTGAAGGCCCGATGATTTTCTTCCATTCGGATGTTAGTTGGCAACGCGTTTCATAGCCGGGGACTTGAACTGAGAATCTTTGTTCTCCTTTAGACTTGTAGCGGGACTTGTGAATCCTCTCCACATTCTTTATAGCCACTCCTTTCCAAGCTTGACTGGTCAAACCCCTCTAAATTCATCACGTACAGTGAAAAACCATTTGTTTTTCGTTGTATGCAACGACATTGAGGGCTCCACCAACACATCTGAGCGTAGAAATGTAGGTAAGGACATCGGCTGTCAGGGAAACCAGGAATAAGGTAAGCATTTCTTCATATTTCTCTATCCCTAGACAAAACAAGCAATTTGTTTCCCCTGGAGTACTGCTATTAAAGAATTGTTTTCATCATTTTATTTTTTCATAATCATCTGATTTCCTTTTTCTCTACAGTGTTACACCACTAAAGGATTGGAGCTAACACGTGTTACTGTCATAAACTCGCAACTGAAGGTGGTGTATGACACTTTTGTACAACCAGACAACAAAATAGTGGACTATAACACCAGGTGAAACCGCTTATAGTTTTTCAATGCATAAACTTTCTATTTTGAATAAACATATGTGAGTGAAAATGAGTGTGATCAAAGAGTTGCTATTACAGTAGAAGTAGAGCGCATTGGAGTACTCGCAGTGGTACAACTGTAGCAGAGAACAAAGGCACTTGTGAAGTGAGAAAGCAAACACTTACTTTTAAAACATTGTCCTACTAATAACAGCTCATCTATTCTTCAGGGTACTACAGCTGAATACAATATATAAAAATATCCAAACCACCTCAATCACGACCCACCACTTGAATAACATACACAGCCATTCCAATATGCCCTCATAACAGTGGGAAGCTTAAAGCGGAGCTCCACCCTGATATATATATATTTTTTAAAAATCTGAAAAAAAAAAAAAAAATGAAATGGGGGAAAAAAAAAAAAAATACTCACCCTAAATAGGCTGTTGCTATGCGGAAGTCCCGAATCTGCCCTCATGATCCGCGGTGCTGTTTTCTTCTTCCTCCTCTTCTCGGTGTCTTCTTGTGAATGGGCCGCGCTGCATTCTGGGAACTGTGTGTATCCCAGAAAGCAGCCGGACCATTCACAAAGCGCTGCGTCGCTCGCACATGCGCAGTAGGAAACGGGCAGTGAAGCCGCATGGCTTCACTGCCTGTTTCCCTGACTGTGGATGGCGGTGCCGGGATCGAGGATCGGCATCGGCGGGGGCCGTCAGCGCGGGCGCCTAGGACAGGTAAGTGTCCTTATTCAAAGTCAGCAGCTACACTGTTAGTAGCTGCCGACTTTGAAAAAAAAAAAAAAATGCGGGTGGAGCTCCGCTTTGAGAAAGTATCAACCATGTTACTGTTCACTTCTGTATAATGTGTTTAATTAAGGAGCCTTGTTTTTCGTGGTTTCTGCAAGTGCCTCTCTTCTCTGCTGTTGGTTTGTTTTTGTGTATGTAGATTTTCAAGAAAACACACCCTACTCTTCAGCGCATTACACTAAAACACACTGCTGCTACATTACCAAATGAAGTATTTGTCAGATTTTAAGCCCTTTGTGTTGTATTGCCAGCTCATTAAATGGAATGGGCTGCCTTAGTGCAATGCATGTTAACATACAATATCATGCTTGTTAACTGCTAGTGCATTGTTGGTTCATTTACCTTTTTTTTAATTTCCTATCTAAGGGCCAGATTCAGAAAGGACTTAGGGGTACTTAAGGCGTATCTCGAGATGTGCTGCGTAAGTTTCAATAAGTTTCAATATGCGCAGTTGTATCTATGCGCCATACCCAGAAAACTAGATACGCCTGAAAATATTATTTTCCCCTGCCCGACGTAACTTTCCTACGCCGACGTATCACGGGCGCATATTTACGCTGGACGCATCTGGCGCACCCATTGATTTTGTATGTAAATATGCAAATGGGGGAGATGCGGCGATTCAGAAACGTACGTTTGGCCAGCGCAGGCTACACGCGGTGCGCGTAAGCTCCTATGTCCGGCCTAAAGTTACCCCTCATAAAGCAGGGGTAACTTTGCACCAGACTTGCACAGGTCAGCTGGAGAGCAGCTACAGCAGAACCGTACTGGACGAGCTGAGCAACCAAACTTGCAGGACAACACATCTGTATACCAACATGCCAGGGGCAGCCGTGGTCATAGCACTACTGCGTCTACGGGGACATAGGAGGTCACGGGAGAGGATATACCAACGTGCATCAACGTGTTTGGCATGGGTGATTCGGAGGTGTATTGCATCTTCAGTTTCAGCTCTGATGCCATCCTGGAATTGGCAACAGCCCTGCATGATGACATCACCAGCCAGACACACCACGTACATGCAGTGCAGCCACTGGTGAAGGTACTGGCAACACTCCATTTCCTTGGATCTTTCCAACGTACAAGTGGAGTCGTGTTTGGGATGTCACAATCCACCATGAGCAGATGCGTGCGCCAGGTTGTCCTCACAATCCTCACACGCATGTCCCACCACATCATCGGACCCACCCAAGAGCATCTGTGGCAGAAGGCAATGCAGGATTTCTACAGCATTGCTGGATTCCTACGCACCGTGGGGGCCATTGATTGCACACGTGTGGCACTACAGCCCCCCCCCCCCCCCCGTGCCACAGAGCACATATACCGCAATCGTAAGCAGTGGCATTCCATCAACGTACAGGTGATAGCCGATGCCTCATATGGCACGTCCGTGCCAAACACCCAGGGGCCAGCCACGACAGCTACATATACTGTCAAAGCAACATCCCAACAGAATTCGAACAGAACGTGTAAGGGAACAGCTGGCTGGTTGGTGAGTGACATGGGTGTCAGGGATGACTGTCCAACCCCATGATGCAGACATCACAAGGGGCACATGCATGGCTAACATCCTCCTATCTTTTTCCTTCCAGGTGACTCGGCATATGCACTTGGGCCCCATCTCCTGACTCCATACCGAAATCCCCAAACCAGAGGAGAGAGAAGATACAATGCGGCACACATACGCACCCATGCAGTGGTGGAGCAAACATTTGGCAACCTGAAGTCCCGTTTCCCATGCCTGGATAAGTCTGGGGGGACCCTGTTGCATTCCCCAAACTTTGTGTGCCAGATCATCGGTGCATGTTGTGTGCTGCACAACTACGCCATGAGAAAGGGCCTGGAGATTGACATATATGATGACCTGACCCCTGAGCCACACAGTCCCCCCCCCCCTGCCCGGGGAGACCACGTCTGCTGAGGAAACAGCAGTCAGGAGTTACCTCGTGGAACGTATCTTTGCACGTTAAACACACACATTCATCATGGCACACGGACAATGCACTCATGCACACCACTGTGGGTCCTAGATCACACACACCACATCACATTGGATTAGCCCAAGTCCACCATGCAGGACTTGGGAGCAGCAACGCCACGCCAAGGCACCAATCATGTTGCTGTCCATTCATACCACATTCACACGGTCGTGGGGATAACTTCTCCCCGACGACCCAGGGTGACACCCCTTTGCTGGCAGGAATGCCACCCCTACATTCACACACCAGTCATACTGTAGCTTGCACTACTGACTGTGTGCAGTCACTACACAAATAATAAAACTCATAACCTGAAAAAAGAAAAACAAAAAGCTCATAACCTGAACATAAACTAAAAATAACAAAACTGGCACTCATTTGCCCTGTCGTGGGCTACGCCTGGTGCCAAGGCTCCTGGTCCTCAGTTGCCTGGGTGAGCCTCAGGTGGGGGGGGGGTGGGGCATCTGGAGGAGGATCATCCCCCCCCCCCGTCTCTCCCTGGCTGGCTGCCTGCCCTCCAATGCCAGGGCAATGCGGGTGAGGACCGCATTAGTCTGCCTCAAAGGCAGCTGTATTGGCCTGTATGGCCACTGCCAGGCTCCGGACCTCTGCCACAAGGCCTGATGTGGTGGCCTGCAGCTCCCCCAGGCAGGTCACTATCGCTGTGCAGTTCGCACTGACATCCTGCAG
Source organism: Rana kukunoris (assembly GCA_029574335.1). Taxonomy (NCBI): domain Eukaryota; kingdom Metazoa; phylum Chordata; class Amphibia; order Anura; family Ranidae; genus Rana; species Rana kukunoris. The sequence goes on from CM056049.1 coordinate 395,543,094, forward strand.
GCTGTCAGTGATGGTGGTAGTCTGATTAGCCTGCTGTGTCAGGGCCTGCTGAACAGCCAGTGTGCAGGCAGCCTGGGTCTGGGCCGAGGTGGCCAGGCTCTCTGCCTCACGGCGCATGTCACCCGCTATAGAACCCATATGGCGGGTCTGCCAGGCCTGGTCCCTCGCCAGATTTTGCTCTAAGGCAGCTGGATCACCCCTGGTCTTCCTTGTAGCCTTTCTGGGGGCAGGAGAGGCTTGGGGCTGTCTGTATGGGGAGGCCCTTGAGGAGCTTCCCCTGATGGAGGGGCAGGATGAGGGGCTTCCCCTGTGGGGGAGGAGGCCATTGAGGGGCTATCCCTGATGGGGGGAAGAGGTTTGGCAGGGTCCTGGGATGCGGATCTCCTCCACAAGGTAGACACCTTCCTCTAGAGTACCTTGCTCCTCCTCTACTTCCTCCAGAGGAGAGGTGTGGGCATACTCATCCCTGGATGGCGTGGGTTGCCCAGCAGCTGACGGCCCAGCTCCTTCCAGCACATCTGTGGATGACACAAAGCATTCACATGTTGGTGGACCCACACACTTGTCACATATTCCCTTCCACCCCCTCACATGCTACAACCCGGATAAAACACACTTACCTGTACTCAAGGCCTGATCAACAGAGTCATAGCCCTCCACCTGCTCCCTCTCCAGGCACTGGGCAATGACCTCCTCATCAGGAGTGAGGGTGATCTTGCTGGCTGGTCCACCTCCTGTGCCCCTGGCATGCCTCCTCATCTTGCCCACCTTGTCTTTGACCAGACGATGCAGGTCGTTTATTTTTTTAACAATGTCCTTTGAGGACCGAACCTCCTGGCCAAGGGAATTAACCTGCGCTGTTATCTCCTGCAAGATCTCCTCCCTCCGGACCTTGCTGGTTCTGCCACTCTCAGCACCATGGAGGTGCTTGTTGTGCCTTGACATGGAATCAATAATAATTTGCTTCTCCTCTGCTGAAAAGTTTTTTTTCCTCCTCTCCTTAGGCTCAGTCACTGGAGCAGACATGGCTCATAAATCAGACAACAAAAGCACCTACACCAAAAGCTGCTGGTGTACTTTTGCGCTCGACGGGCGCATGTCTGGGCGTATTTATGCACTGGGCATAGGCAGTGGGCCGGCGTATCTTAGTGGTTACGCCAGGCGTAGTTGTGAGCGCAGAGGGGTGCGGGCCATACGTCCACGTCACAGCGCATTCGCCGTTTGAGATACGCCCGACGTAAAGCACTGCGACACGCTCAGAACATCATTTGCATAAGGTCACGCCCACTTACTTACGCTGGCCTACGCATTGGGAAAAACGTTACGCTGGCGCATCTTGGTGCGTAATACCTTTCTGAATACAGTACAGCCTCTCTGCGCTGGTGTAGTGTAAAAAAGATACGCTACACCGGCATAAATATGCGCCGATGTATCTGAATCTGGCCCTTAATGTTTTTTTTCTTTGTTTTCTTTGTCTGAATTTCTTCCTGTTCTTTCTTAGTAAGCTTTTAAGTAAGCTGTTCTAAATGACTTTCCACCGCTCGAATGATGGTGGAAAGCTTACTGAGGAGTAACAGGAAGTGAGAAATTCAAACAAAGAAAAAACCAACAATGCACTAGCTTAAAGTTCTATCTTGGTCTCATCAGACCAGAGAATCTTATTTCTCATCATCTTGGAGTTCTTCAGGTGTTTTTTTTTTTTTTTTAGGAAACTCCATGCAGGCTTTTATGTGTCTTGCACTGAGGAAAGGCTTCTGTCAGGTCTTTCTGCCATAAAGCCCCGACTGGTGGAGGGCTGCAGTAATGGTTGATTTTCTACAACTTTTTCCCATCTCCCGACTGCATCTCTGGAGCTCAGCCACAGTGATCGTTGGGTTCTTCTTTACCTCTCTCACCAAGGTTCTTCTTCCCTGATAGCTCAGTTTGGCTGGATGGCCAGCTCTAGGAAGGGTTCTGGTCGTCCCAAACGTCTTCCATTTAAGGATTATGGAGGCCACTGTGCTCTTAGGAACCCAAGTCTGCTTGTCTTCAGCAAACTGTTTGCAGGCTTTCTTGTACATCATATTTTTGAAGAGGCTTGCTTCCTGGGATGACAGCCATGCAGTCTAATTTGATGCAGTGTGTGGCGTTGTAGTCTGAACCCCCACCCTTTCAACCTCTGCAGCAAAGCTGGAAGCACTGTCTATGCTGGAAGTATGTCTATTTCCCAAGGACAACCTCTGGATATGATGTGCACCCCACTTCTTTGATAGACCATGGCGAGGCCTGTTCGAAGTGGAACCTCTTTTATTAAACCACTGTATGGTCTTAGCCACCATGCTGCAACTCAGTTTCAGGGTCTTGGCAGTCTCCTTATAGCCTAAGGCTTAGGCTATAAGGAGACTGCCAAGACCCTGAAACTGAGTTGCAGCATGGTGGCCAAGACCATACAGTGGTTTAATAAAAGAGGTTCTACTTCGAACAGGCCTCGCCATGGTCTATCAAAGAAGTGGTGTTATCGCTCTCTCACTCTATCATACTGGTCACTGGAAGTTCAACGTGGCACCTCGTAGCAAAGAACTCTAAAGGATCTGAAAAAATGGAGTTACACTTACCGGTAACGTCCTTTCTAGTAGTCTTTCAGGACAGCCACAATAGAGAGATAGGCTCCTCCTCTTCCTTAGGAAACACTGCACAGCCTTTAAGAACTCTCCTCCCCCTGCCAGACCTCAGTTTTTATACGAGCACCTCCGGTCAGCTGGGGAGACACAAGAACATGTTAGTATGATCTTGATGTTTAATGATGAATTACTATGTTCCTGTATTAAACAAACCTTCCATAACTTCGGGTGGGTAACCAGGGCTGTCCTGAAAGACTACTGGAAAGGACGTTACCGGTAAGTGTAACTCAATTTTTCCCTTCTCGTCTTTCAGGACAGCCACAATAGAGAGGATAATCGAGTACTCACCAACTAGGGCGGGACTATGGCTTGCAGGACCTTTTCGCCCAAAGGCCTGGTCGCCTGCCGACACCAAGTCTACTCTATAATGTTTGACGAAGGTGGTGTAGCTGGACCAAGTTGCTGCCTTGCATATTTGTTCTGGCGTGGCTCCAGCGGTTTCAGCCTGGGAAGCAGCCACTGCTCGTGTAGAGTGTGCTTTAATTCCTGTAGGGACCTCTTTACCAGACAAGGCATATGCTTGTTCAATAGCTAGTCTAAGCCATCTAGCGATTGTGCGCCGAGACGCTTTCTGTCCTTAACTCCAGAAAATAAAACAAAAAAATAGTCTGACTTCCTCAAATCTTTGGTCAGCTCTAAATAGTGTAGGATGCATCTCCTGACGTCCAACTTATTAAACCTAACTTCCCTTTCACCTGAGGGATTAGGGCAAAAAGAGGGTAGCACCACCTCCTGACTCCTATGGAATCTAGAAGATACTTTGGGTAAAAAGGCCGGATCAGTCTTGAAAACAACTCGATCCGGAAAAACAATACAAAAAGGGGGTCTAACTGACAAGGCTTCTATCTCGCTGACCCTCCTAGCAGTAGTCACTGCAACCAAAAAGACTGTCTTTAAAGTCAACTCCCTCAACAGACATCCGTCTAGAGGTTCAAAGGGAGACCCTGTTAGGGCCTGAAGAACTAAGGATAAATCCCACCTGGGGAAGGGGGGCCCCTGGGACGGTCTCTGTCTAGATAATGCTCTGAAGAACCGGATTACCCAGGAGTTACTGGCCAGTGGACTCTCTAGATATACACTAAGGGCAGAAACTTGACCCTTAAGGGTACTGACTGAAAGACCCTTATCTGCCCCACACTGTAGGAACTCCAATACTGAAGAGGGGTTCTGCACTGAACAGGAATATTCTAGGCACCATGCATTAAAGCGAAGCCAGACCCTCCTATAAATCGAGCGGGTTTCCTTCTGCCTGCTACTAAGAAGGGTGGCAGTTAACCTTTCAGAAAACCCTTTAGACCTTAGCAAGGTCTCCTCAGTAACCACGCCGCTAGGCTCCACCTGTGTGGGTATGGGCAAAGGACTGGACTCTGCGAGAGAAGATCCCTTGTGGATGGGAGGAAGAAGGGAGGTTCCCTGGTCAGTTGTTTGAGGACCGAGAACCAAGCCCTTTTCGGCCAGTGAGGTGCCACTAGAATCAGAGAGGTGTTCTCCAGTTGGAACTTTCTTAGAACTGCCGGTAGAAGCACTGGAGGTGGGAAGGCATAACAAATCCCGAACCCCCAGCTCTGGGACAGGGCATCTACCCCCCTTGCTCCCTCTCCTTTGTTCCGGGAGAAAAAACAAGGGGTTTTCGCGTTTTCTTTTGACGCGAACAGGTCTACCTCCGGAGAACCCCACCTCCTGACTAGGAGATGAAAAACTTCCTGACTGAGAGCCCACTCGCTCTCTCTCAGCTGACTTCGGCTGAGGAAATCTGCCGTCCTGTTTTCTATCCCTTTTAGGAAGATCGCTGATAATGACAGGGTGTTTGCTTCGGCCCAGTGAAGAATCCCTGATGTAATGGCCGACAGGACTACACTTCTCGTGCCGCCCTGCTTGTTCAGATAGGCCACAGCCGAAGCATTGTCCGACCGCACCTGGACGTGGTGACCCTGAAGCTCTTCCTGGAAGAATCTGAGGGCTAGACCGACCGCCATCAGCTCCTTCCAATTGGAGGACTTCCCCAACTCGGCATCTTTCCATACGCCCTGCGCTGGAAGGGACCCTAAGTGAGCCCCCCAACCTCTGCCACTTGCGTCCGTGGTTACCACCTGAGGAACCGGAATATGCCATAGCCGACCCTGCGATAAATTGGAAATCTTCCTCCACCACCAGAGGGACCTCTTTACCTGGGTTGGGACCTGCACTAGGGTATCTAGCCGCTCCAGATCGTGATCCCGGATTTTCAGGAGGAAAGCTTGCAGGGGCCAAAAGTGAAGGCCTGCCCATTGGACAGCCGGAAGGGTGGACGTAAGCAGGCCCAGGGTCGACATCAGAGACCTGATCGACACTTGCCGACTGCCCTGTAGGGTGGCCACCGCCCTGTCTAATTTCAGGGCCTTCTCCCTGGGGAGAAAGACCCTTAGGAGGGTGGAGTCCAGAAGGTACCCTAAGTAAGAAATTTGTTGAGACGGTGACAGGCTGGATTTTCCTAAGTTTAACAGCCACCCTAGACCCGATAGAGTCCTCTTGGTTAATTCCAGATCTCTGGATAGTTGTTCTGGAGAAGCCGCAAAAAGGAGCAGGTCGTCCAGGTAGGCTATGATGCCTACTCCCTGAAGACGCAGAAATGCTATGGGTTATGCCAGGACCTTGGTGAACACGCGGGGTGAGGAGGATAGACCGAATGGCAAAGCCTGGAACTGAAGATGCATCACCTCCCCTCCTAGGTCTATCGCTAGGCGTAGATACCTCTGAGACCCCTCTGCGATGGGTACGTGCAGGTACGCGTCCCTGAGGTCCAGGGAGACCATAAAGCAATTCTGTGGAAGGAGGGCCCTGACCGTAAAGATTGATTCCATACGGAACTTTTTGTATGCGATGGACCTGTTTAGTGGTTTCAAGTTTAGGATTAACCTGTACTTCCCTGAGGGTTTCCTCACCACAAAAATGTGTGAGTAAAATCCCTTCCCTTCCTCTGTCGCTGGAACCCTGAGGACCACGTCCTGGTTCTTTAGCTCTTTTAAGGCTCCAGTCAGGGCCTCTGATTTTTCCCTGTCTCTGGGAAGTTGAGTGACCAGATATCTTTGGGGGGGAGGAGAAGAGAACTCTAGGAAGTACCCCCTCCTTACTATCGCCAGGACATACCTGTTGGGGGAAATTGATTCCCACTGTGGGAGGAAGGCCCCCAATCTTCCCCCCACCCTGACCTGGGAGTCACTGTTTTTTTGCGGGCTGGTCAGGAGGGCGAAAAATCGCTCCTCTGCCCCTTCCCCTAGGCGTCCAGATTCTCTTCTGAACTTCTGGCTTTGGGACCCCCGAGTGCCTTTGGGGACGAAACCCCCTCCCCTTTACTGGAGCCTTACGTCTCTGGGGAAAGGACTTCTTTCTGTCAGCTGTACGATCCAAGACTGACTCGGGCCAAACAGGAGATCCCCTGTAAGAGGTATCCCGCACAGCTTGGATTTGGAAGCTAGGTCCCCTGGCCAAGTTTTGAGCCAGAGGGCTCTCCTGGCAGAGTTGACCAGAGCTGCCGACCTGGCTGACATGCGGACGGATTCAGCCGATGCGTCCGCGTCCGCAATGTAAGCGATGCCTCGTAACATTGTAGGGAAGGAGGACAAAATGGTCTCCTTATCCGTCCCGGCCTCAATGTGCTCCTTGATTTTAGGGAGCCAATGTTCTAAGTTACGGGCCACTACTGTGACAGCTAATTCTGGCTTGAGGTTCCCAATAACAGAGTCCCATGTTTTTTTCAAGAGGGAATCCATTCTCTTGTCCATTGCATCAGGAAGAGTTCCCATATACTCGAAAGCCAAGACAGTATTTCTGGATACTTGGGAGAACGCCACATCCAATTTAGGCACTTTGTTTCAAATGGATGCAGGATCTTCAGAAAATGGGAACCTCCTTTTAAGGGACTGGGAAAAAAAAGGGCTTCCTTTCGGGGTCCTGCCACTCCTTTTTGATAGTATCAGTTAGAAGGTCATGTACAGGAAAAACCCTTCTCTTCTGTTCCCCCAGACCTTTGTACATTTGGTCATGAAGGCTAAGTGGTTTACTTTTCGGCCTGAATGCCCAGAGTCGTGTAAATGGCCCCTAACAAGTCCTCAACCTCATCAAGGGACAGTTTATATCTCGAGGGCTTCCTGGAATCCCCGTCCTGGTCCTCATCATCTGACTCTGTCTGAGAACCCGAGGCCACACTCTCCCCTGAGATTACTGCCTGGGAAGGGCCTGCAAGATCAACTGTCGTTGCTCTATGATCAGGTGTGACAGGAGCAAGACCCTGTTCAACTGATTGGGTTGTAACCTGTGTGGGGACAGTGGGAGGTTGCAGCCTTTCAAACAAAGATTTGAAGGAAGCGAAAGTGGAGGAAAGCTCCTTAACAGAGGCTGCTAGGCTACCTTCCTGCTCTTCATCCCTTTCCCTGACCAAGGAGTGAATGCATTCCCTACACAACACTTTGGACCAAGACTCAGGAAGAGTGTCCCTACAGGAGGCACATTTCTTTTTTGAACCGTGAGTCTTCCCTGTCTTTTCCAGGCTCTTCTGAAAGACATAGGAACAAGGGGCCCCACACATTAACATCCAAAAAAGAAAAACATTTTTTTTTTTTTTTTATACACAAAAAAAAAAACATATGGGTTACAACCCTGGGGAAACTCTAAAAACAGACCCTCCTGCTAGGTTCCCCTATGGTCCCCCCCCCAACCATCAAGGGGGAATAGTGGGGGGGAAAGACAAGGTTTAGGGACCCCTCCCCAGGGAACTCTTACCTTAGGCTGGCTGGAGGAAGCGTCCTTGGTCGTGCCCCCTTCCGGAGAAGTCGCCGACATCCTGGGGTGGTTGCGCTGTGTCAACTTGCCCCAACAAGCTTCAGACTCCTCCAGCATACACGCTGGGCCTCTATCAGCGCCGCGACCCGGAACCGGAAGTCGCGGATCAAAGGGGAGGCTTCCGACGCGCCGTTGATGACGTCACCCGCCACTCAGCCCGCGAATTTGGAAAAAAGTATGCGGCCTGTAAAAAAACAGGGCGTCCTGGAGGCCTCCCCCGCCATGGTCCTGTGGACACGATAGGGGTCCCCCCTCAAGCCATCTGCCGCGCTCGACCAGGATTGGGGTGCGTCTGGCGGTGAGTACCAGCCAAAAAGGATTTTTTCCTTAGGAGGCCCCTGCTCCCTTGGTAGGAGAAAAAACAGCCACAATCCCCTGACTGCACGGCCTAGGTTCCTCTGCAGTGTCTCCCCACCGGAGGAAACACTAAGAACTGAGGTCTGGCAGGGGGAGGAGAGTTCTTAAAGGCTGTGCAGTGTTTCCTAAGGAAGAGGAGGAGCCTATCTCTCTATTGTGGCTGTCCTGAAAGACGAGAAGGGAAAAAATAATTGCTCTACAAAAAAATGGTTTAGGCTCTAAGCCATTTTTTTGTAGAGCAATTATTTTTTTCAGATCCTTTAGAGTTCTTTGCCATGAGGTGCCACGGTGAACTTCCAGTGACCAGTATGATAGAGTGAGAGAGCGATAACACAAAAATTAACACACCTGCTCCCCATTTACATCTGAGACCTTGTAATACTAACGAGTCGCATGACACTGGGAGGGAAAATGTCTAATTGGGCCCAATTAGCCATTTTCATATAGGGGTGTACTCGCTTTTATTGCCAGCGGTTTAGACATTAATGGCTGTGTTATTTTGAGGGGACAGCAAATGTACACTGTTATACGAGTTGTACAGTTACTACTTTACATTGTAGCAAATTTCTTCAGTGTTGTAATATGAAGGGATATAATAAAATATTTTCAAAAATGTGAGGGGTGTACTCGCTTTTGTGAGCTAGTGTGTATGTATGTATGTTTGTATGTATATACAATTTTTTTTTTTATTCCAAAAGTGTTTATTGAGGTTTACAGCATAGATAAACATCATGGCATAAAGCAATGGCAGGCAATGGGAAAGAAGTGCGGACGCAGCCCCCTCAGTTCATACATAACAGAGAGAATTAAATGAACAGGTCATCCGGAAACTGCCGTGCAATATGTCAAAAAAACAGTAGCTGTCGCGTTTAGACATCAAGAAAACAGCTGAAGGGAGAACTAAACCATATGAATGGGGTGTCCTGGCCGGAATATCTGCGGTGGCGTTAGTGTCGTTCTGCATGGAGCAATACTGAATGAGTAGGGTTAGACCTGAGTGGGTCACCTTCGTTGCCGACCCGCATGTGTCTCACGGACACCTGTGGGATGCAGGCTATAAGTAGCGTGCTACCAACTCATTTTGTCCCTAGGCCGGACATCTCAGTAACTGCTTATCGGTCAGGGGAGTGAGGTCCGGCGGCGTAGGGCTTACAATAGTGTCCTACAGGATTTTGGAAAGGGTAAGTATAAAGAGTATATGGGTCAAGGTTGGAGAGGGAGGGGTGAGCAGGGTACATAGTCCGCCACAGCTCGGCACGGTAGTGGGAGGTGAGGAAGTCTGATCGTCGTCCTCAGGGTCGTCAGTCGTGGTGTAATGGATCCAACATGCCCAGGTCTCAGTGAACTTTGCAGGGTTGTCATTAGCTTGCTGGATAAGTTCCTCCATCTCCATCGTTTTTTGAAGGCGTGCGAACCAGTCAGTCAGAGATGGGGGGTGTGGGAAGAGCCATTTGAGTGGGATGCACATCCGGGCAGCATTCACCATGTGCATAGCCAGGGAGCGGCAGTAACCCCTCTGGAGTCTGGGCATGATGGAGGAGGAATTGAGCCGGCGTGAACTCTAAGTCGTCAGTCGTAATTTGCGCAATGAGTCTATGGACCTCCACCCAGTAAGGTTGGAGCTTAGGACAGGACCACCAAATGTGGAGAAAATGTCTCCAGATGGCACCTTCCTTGGAAGAGCAGGATTGATCCTGTGCAGTTTGAGCGGCGTCTTGTACCATCTGGAGAGAAGCCTGTAAGCGTTTTCCTGTGTGAACATTAACTGAACCCTTGTGGGCCAGTCCATAGACTCTTTCCCAGTCCTCTCCCGTGAGGTCCCGTTCCCACTGCTGGTTAGCCCAGTGGATTTTGGAGGAGTGAGAGGAGAATAAAAGACTGTATATCGTAGAAATGATGTGTCTCTGGGGTTCGCTTTTCTAGCATAGGCTTTCGAAAGGGGAGCAGGGCCTAGACCAGCGGGCGTTGGGGGCCGTCCTTTACAGGAAGTGTCTAATTTGCAGGTAGGTCCAAAATGGGAAGTCGTCACTGTTAGTGTAAGTGGCGAGTTCTGATTGTAGCATTAGTCTACCCCGCTGAAAGAATTGTCCCGCCATCACGGTTGTGTGGGGCCATTTATCAGACAGGAAGATGGTGTGCATGCCCGGAGGGAAGTCAGGGTTTAGTCTGAGGGGGGTCATGGGGCCGTGTTGGCCTGATAGTTTGTGTTTGGTGCAGGCTTCCCGGAAGGCATGCAAGGATGGGAATACGAGAGGGTGTAGCGTGCACTCGCGTGGTGTGTTGGCCTGCGAGATCAATGGGAGGTGGGACAGAGGGAGGGGGGAGAATGTTTGTTCCAGCCCCACCCAATTCTTTCGTTCCCTGTTGGCTGTCCAGTCGACGATTCTAGCAAGGTTACAGGCCATGTTGTATTTATGGATGTCTGGACGGCTCAGGCCGCCTTTTAGCTTGGGGACCGTGAGCCTTTGCGTAGCTGAGGCGCGGGCGGGCGTCATGCCATACGAATCTTGTGCAGGCCGACCTTTATGACGAGAAGAACGCCGGGGGGAGCTTGATGGGAATTGTTTGCATTATGTATAGCAAGGACAGGACATAATGCAGGACATTCATTTTGATCACCGCAATCCTCCCGAACCACGACAAGTGTTTAGGGGACCAATCCCGTAAGTCTCTAAGAATAGATTGGAGCAATGTGGTGAAGTTTAGGGAGTACAAATCGGGCAGGGAGACGGGGACCTGGTTCCCCAGGTATGTGATGGCTCTGGGATTCCATTTGAAGGGGAAATTGGCCTGGCACAGGTTACACAATGTCTGGGGTAGGGAGACGTTCAGGGCGGACGATTTAGAGAAGTTGATTTGAAAATTGGACAATACCTTAAAGTCGGCAAAATCCTTCAACAGGTTAGGGACGGTCGTGAGGGGATCCCGGAGGAAAAGGATATCGTCCGCGAACGCGGCTAGTTTGTAAGTGCGGTTCTTAACGTCGATACCCTTGATCGTCGGGGTTAGAACAGAGCCGTCGTAGGAAAGGTTCCAGGGTAAGGACAAATATCAGGGGGGAGAGGGGGCAGCCCTGGTGGGTCCCGTTCGCTATGGAGAAGGCGTCAGACAGGTGGTTGTTCACTCTAACCCTCGCCGTGGGGGCCATATATAGTGCAGAGATAAAACTCAGCATGAGTGGTGGAAGGTCCGTGACCTTAAGGGTAGCTTGCATGTAATCCCATGCCACCCTGTCGAACGCCTTCTCTGCGTCTAGCGAAAGGAAGAAGCCCGGGGATCTGTTGGTGGTGAGCCAATGGTGTATGTTTAAGGCCGTGAGGGTATTATCGCGCGCCTCCCTCCCTGGGATAAAACCGGCTTGGTCAGGGTCTATTAGGGTGGGCATGTACGGCAACAGCCTGTTCGCAATGGTTTTGGCGAACAACTTAAGGTCTATGTTGAGGAGTGAAATGGGCCTGTAGTTAAGATACAACAGTCGGATCTTTGTCGGGTTTGGGTAATACCACAATGTGAGCAGACAGGAGGTCTCGAGGAGGGGTGGTGGCGTTGGCAAGAGAGTTGAAAGCCGAGAGGAAGAAAGATGTAAGCACTGTGGCATAGGTCTTGTAATACCCATCGGTCAGCCCGGCAGGGCCCGGGCTTTTGCCGGGCTTTAATTGTTTTAAGGCCAGCCCCACCTCTGCGCCGTTTAGGGGGTCTGTCTAACTCCGTCCCAGCCGTCTCCGACAGCTTGGTGGGTCCGTATTGGCGCAGAAAGTCAACGATTAAGCCCCGCCTAGTGGTTTGCGCAGCCAGCTTGGTCGGAGATGGCTGATTGTACAAGTTTGTGTAGTATTTGACAAAGAGCTTAGCTATGTCTGGGGTAGATTGTGTTTTGACGCCCCTGTCATCCGTCAAGGAGTGGATGGTTGCCTTGGCCTTTTTGGATTGCAGGGCCTTTGCCAGGAACTTGCTCGCTTTGTCACCGTGTTTGTAAAACGATTTCTTGGCCAGGGCGTAAGATCGTACATTTTTTTTACCGACAGCATCTAGGAGTTCGGCTCTCGCCTGGTTTAATTCCTGTAGCGTCGCGAGGGCTCGCGAGTGTTTATGTGCGGATTCCAACCGTTTGATCCTCCTGAGGAGGTCGTTGTAATGTTTGCGTCGTTCTTTATTGCGTTTGGCAGCGGCGGCTATTAATAGGCCTCTAACTACACACTTGTGGGCTTCCCAGTTGACCATGGGGGCTGTGTCCTCTGGTCTGTTTCCCCGAAAGAACGTTTCTAAAGTCGAGTCAAGTTCCGTAGCCAGAGTCGGGTCCATTAGTAGAGATGGAACCAGCCTCCACACCGCGTTCTAGGTCGGTAGAGGGGGAGTGTAAGTGTCGCAGAGACCGGGTTATGGTTTGACAACCACATGGGCTCTATAGACGCGGACGTCAACAGGGGTAGGTCTTCCTGGTTTATAAATAAGTAATCGAGACGGGAATAGCGGTCGTGGGGGGCCGAGTAGCACGTGAAGTCCCTTCCCGTAGGGTACGCCAAGTGTCGTGCAGGAGGTGTTCGTGGAGGAGCCGCTTGATACGCCGTAGGGCCGAGAATGTGGTGGACGAAGTGCCCGTGGACGTGTCTTGTACGGGGCTAAGGGGGACATTAAAGTCTCTCCCCCCCCCCCCCCCCATCAACAGTGTCCCTGCCTGGAAGCGTGTCAGTATGCGAATTAGGCGCATACACAGTAGCGAGCGTGACAATACGGTCCAGATAGGAGCCCTTCAGGAATAAATACCTTCCCTCTGGGTCGGTTAAATTCTCCACCAGCTGGAAAGGACAGTGTCTAGCGATCAGTATGGAGACGCCTTTCGTTTTGGCGTGCATATTCGTGGCATGGTGGGCTTCCGGGTAATGAAAGTTGTGTAATTTGGGTACAGCATCTGACCTGAAATGCGTTTCCTGGACAAACGCAATATCTGCTTTAGCTCGGTGTAGGGCCAAGAGGAGCTGGGATCGCTTTTCGGGGAGGTTCAGCCCCCGTGCATTAAGGGAGACAACCTTCAAGGTTGGGTTGTCGGCGCCTGACGATGGGCCCGTCATTGCGCACGTCAGTACGGTCGTGTGTCTGGGTGTGGGGTGGGCGAGGGCGTCCGAGCTGTGGCGGTGTGGGGGTGTCGGGCGGGGGCGGAAAAAGAGCAATACCGGGGACAAAGGGACCCTAGGTGGACCCCAATCGGGGTCACTGCATCGTAGGTGCCTGGTATGGGGAAGTAAGTCCCCCTGGGAGGACGGGGTGTGTCAGGGAGGATTCCCGATCCTCCCCTACGGTGGGGGAGGACAGAGTGAAAACCGATTTAGGTGGGAGGACACAGTCCCTCTGCCTATCCTATACAGTCAATCGGTAGGGTGCGGCCGTGTGGGGCACTCGTGTCGTGAAGGGGACGCGGGCACCGACGCATGACACCGCTTGTGGGTTGACCTGGGTCTATACAATTTATATATTCCATAGTTTGTAGAATTCTGCACACACAAAATATACACTTACAGTGCCTTGAAAAAGTATTCATACCCCAAATTTTGTCATGTTACAACAAGAATCGTAAATGTATTTTATTGGGATTTTACGTGATGGACCATCACAAAGTGGAACATAATTGTGAAGTGGAAGGAAAATTATAAATGTTTTTCAAAATGTTTTACAAATACCTGAAAAGTGTGGCATGCATTTCTGTTCAGCCCCCCTGAGTCAATACGTTGTAGAACCACTTTTCACTTCAATTCCACCTGCAGGCCGTTTTGGGTATGTCTTTACCAGCTTTTCACATCTAGAGTGACGTTTTTGCCCATTTTTCTTTGCAAAATAGCTCAAGCTCTATAATATTGGATGAACAGCATATTTCAAGTCTTGCCACATTTTCTCAATTGGATTTAGGCCTGGACTTTGGGTCATTCTAAAGCATGACTATGCTTTGATCTAAACCATTTCGTTGTAACTCTGGCTGTGTGTACAATGGCTGATTGTACAAGTTTGTGTAGTATTTGACGAAGATCTTAGCTATGTCCGGGGTAGATTGTGTTTTGACGCCCCTGTCATCCGTCAAGGAGTGGATGGTTGCCTTGGCCTTTTTGGATTGCAGGGCCTTTGCCGGGAACGTGCTCGCTTTGTTAGGATTGTTGTCCTGCTGGGAGGTTAACCTATATAACCAATATTTTATTTATATATATATATATATATATATATATATATATATATATATATATTAGGGCTGCGCATCTTCACCGGTCTCACAATTCGATTCCGCAATGCATCACGATGCATCACAATTGCAGCGCAAGTGCGCATGGCTCTCCCCCCAAAATACTAAAGGAGACGATCAGAGACTGCGGACATGGTACAGGAGATGATCAGAGACTGCAGACAGGCTAAGGGTTTCCTTAGCCGCAGAACCTCAGACTTTTAGGTTGCACATTTTTGTTGCATTTTCTGAAAGTGCACCAAAGATGCAGCATGCAGGACATTCTGTGCACTTTCAGAATATGCAGTAAAAATGTGAAACCTCTATGGAGCCAGGGGCAACATGCAGGAAGACTGCCAGCACTGCATACAAACAGCAGCATGTCAGTGTGAGCCCACATCATAACACATATCACCTAGGGCAAGGTATTGTCACAGGCTGCTAGAAAACAAATCTTTAGCTGCAAAGAGAGGGAGGGAAGAGAAGTTCACTTGGCCAGTCCCAGCCTCCAGGAGACTCGCTGAATTCGAGCAGACTGCTCAGATTGAACTCCCCCCCCACACACATCCTCTTCTTGTACAACACAGGCTGGCCGGAGTGTGGGCAGGAAAACAGAAGGTCCATCTTCTGCCAGCCATTCGTGTGGAGGAAAGAGGGGCTTGGCGGGGCTGTGCTGTGCTCTGTAACACAGTCAGCTCAGCCCCGTTGAGAAAACTTTGCTGGCTCACTGGATGGAGCTTTTGTTTGTATATGCCGCGCTCATCTGACTGACTGGCCGGCCCGCCTCTCTATTCTTGCTTCTCTCCTGGCGTCAGCCCCTCCCACCTTTCTACTGATCTGATAGTTAGTCAGTGGGCGGGGCTGACGCCAGGAGAGACGTAAGAGCAGAGAGGGGGGCCGGGCAGTCACATGAGCGCACCATATACAAACACCCTGCTGATGCGACGGAGCGCTCTCCCGGGAGGGGCGGTGATGGGGGCAGGGCTAAACATCGATTATCACGGTCTTATGCATCGGGAACATCCGAATCGCGATGCAGTGACACCCCTAATAAATATAAAAAAATAAAAAAATAAAAAAAATATATATATATATATATATATATATATATATATAATATAAACTAATCCTGGTTTAAATTTCTCCACAAAATTATCCCTGATCTGGTGTTTTCCTTGGTCTTTATGATGCTGTTTGTTCACAAAGGTTCTCTAACAAACATCTGAGGGCTTCACAGAACAGCGGTGTTTATACTGAGACTACGTTTCATACAGTTGTACTCTATTTACTTGGGTGGGTGAAAGAGGGCGCTATGTATACCTAGAAGGTGACTATATAGGCTGGTAGGAGTACTGTGCCTATTAATGGAAACAATTTATGACAATCAAGTGAGAGTAAGAGATCCTTTGAGTTCCTATTGAATCCACATATGGATTCAGCATATGCCTCATAGTGAGCAGGCACTTATCCTGCCAAGCCTCCATGACCTACTTTTCTGAAAGAGGTCCCAGCTTTGTGGTAAGCGCATACTAATATTTTCGGCACTTCGGGTGAAATCTCCATCAAGTGGTGAAGGCTATTAATTACACCTGCTAAGCTTTGCGGAATTTTAAAACCACAGTCTCTGGAATCACATTTCTGCTGCCTACACACAGAAGCTTCTACACATCTTTATTATCACAAGTTAATATATTTATTTATTGTAACCTTTGTATCTTAGTGGGGAGCACTCCACTTCCTATTTATTTATTGTTGCATTGTGCATTCTGTCATGCTTACTAAGATGTCACCGCACTATATTTTTTATTCACTGAGGCATATGTAACTATTGCATTGGTTGATTTTGTTGCATTGCAGCTAATTCACTGGACTACTTGCCTGTGGTAGTAGACTTTCAGTACACCGATATATTACACTTGTGTGGTATTTCTATGATCATATATCACATCTCTTACTCTCACTTGATTGTCATTAATTTTTTCCATTAATAGGCACAGTACTCCTACCAGCCTATATAGTCACCTTCTAGGTATACATAGCGCCCTCTTTCACCCACCCACGTACCACTACCACAGTTTATCACTGTACTTTTGAGGAGCAGCTTTCCACATTATATATTAATTTATATCTTGCACTCCCAATCCCATTTTAGGAATTTTTACTATTTATTATTAGCGCGGAAAACACCCCATTCATCGTACTCTATTTACTAATTAGGTGACTTTTGAAGGCAATTGGGTTCCACTAGATTTTAGCTAAAAGAGGGCTGAATACAAATGCACGTTTCAGATATTTATTTGTA
This sequence comes from Rana kukunoris, assembly GCA_029574335.1. Taxonomy (NCBI): domain Eukaryota; kingdom Metazoa; phylum Chordata; class Amphibia; order Anura; family Ranidae; genus Rana; species Rana kukunoris. The sequence goes on from CM056049.1 coordinate 395,559,436, forward strand.
AAAAAAAAAAATTGAAAACCATTTATCATTTTCCTTTACATTTTTGGATGTAACATGACAAAATGTAAAAAAAATTCAAGGGGTATGAATACTTTCAAGGCACTTACTTTCTGTTACAGGCACTGTAACAGAAAGTAAGAAAATTGTGTGTCCTTTTCTTTTATATGGTAAATAAGTGATTATCATAAAAAAAATGAAAGCCTAAAATAAAAATGTATGTTGCAGGTAGAACATTCTGCTATTGATGTGGTTAAGCAACTTTGTGAATAGGTCATGGAAAAATGCAAGTTCTTGGATAGATATGAGAATTTACATATTATTCCTTAGGATGCAGTTACCAGTCATAAAGAAAAGGGGGGGGGGAGTATGGCACAGCTATACATCTGCCAGGGATAGACCAGCCACCAAGAGTGAGTGACCATAGAAGAAAGAATCTAGAAAGGGAGGCCATCAAGAGAGACCTAACTTGAGGCCTGAGAACTTTTAAGTAGTTTCTGTTTAAAATGATTGAGTTTTCGAGTAGGTATAGTTACATCAGAATTGTCAAAGAAGTGGTGCAGTATTCAGGGCTATGGGGAATTCATATAACAATTAAGTTTAATTGTTATATAAATTCCCCATAGCCCTGAATACTGCACTTCTTCTTTGACAATTCTGGGTAGTAAGCGCAACAGCAAAAAACACAAGCATCGATAAAAGAAAATAATTTTTGTTTAACAGTTTTTTTGGAAAAGTCTCAAGGAGGGAGTCCGTACACTTGTCAGCTACTGATCCAGAGCGCAGCCCACTCTGTAGTAAACCGATAAAAAGAAGAGAAAGACGCGCCACTACGTGTAGTATTTGCTGCAATTTATTAAAGCCCCCATATTGAGTTACTCACAGGTCGCAAAGCATCCTGGGATCTGTGACGTTGGCACCCCTCGTACCATCTACGCTGTGTTCCACTGTGCGGTCCATCGAGGATCCCGGGAACAGCCAGAGGACTTCCTCCATACAAAAGCCCTGCTTCACCACAGCGTGAGACATCCGATCCGCTCGGCAGACGAGCAGCACACAGACTGACCCCCCCAGTGATTATATTAATAAAGAGCCTGCATTATATCTACCCCCTGTGAGTAACCCAATGTGGGGGCTTTAATAAATTGTACCACATACTACACTTGGTGGCGCTTCTTTCTCTTCTTTTTATGGGGAATTCATGTGGGTAGTTAAAAATAATGCAAAACCTTTGGCACACCCAAGGTTCCCTGGCCCTCATGCCTTTTTAGTTGTAAACAGTAGGGGCCCATGGTGGCAAAGGTGGAAGGGAGAGTGATGAATATAACTTCTAATAAAAAGTAGAAAAATATATAATTACTTTTAAGGCTTCATTTCCATGGACGTTTTTACAGCCACTTTTCTGAGCGTTTTTTGCAGCTTAAAAAAAGCTCTCCATGTTAGTCTATGGCCTCATGCCCACCATGACGTTTTGGGCTGTAGATGGCTGAGCCGTATTTAAGCTGCAAAAAAAAAAAACAAGACCAGTGCGTTCTGAAGCTCCAGCAATAGAGCTGTAAAAACGCCAGATGTTAAACGCTCAAACGCTACCTGCCGCGTTTTTGAGCTCCAAAAACGTCCATGGAAATGAAGCCTAAGGCCCTGTACACACGATCAGACATGTCTGATGAGACTTGTCTGAAGGACCGTTTTCATCAGACAACTCGAAACTTGTCTGATGTGCGTACACACCATCGGACCAAAATCCGATCAGACCAGAACGTGATGACGTAGAACACAATGACGTGATGAAAAAACGAAGTTCAATGCTTCCAAGCATGCGTCGACTTGATTCTGAGCATGCGCAGGTTTTTGGTCCGATGCTTTTGTGTACTAACCATCGAACTTGTCCGACGGACAGGTTCCATCAGACAGGTTTTAAAGCATGTTTTAAAACTTTGGTCTGATGGACAACGGTCTGATGGGCCCGTACACACCATTGAACTGGTCCGATGAAACTGGTCTGCAGACCAGTTTCATCAGACATGTCTGATCGTGTGTACAGGGCCTAAGAGTCTGGAACAAGAGATGATTAAAAAAAATTATAAGCAACTGAGGCTTAAATTCAGGGTAGGAAGTGCATATCCAACATTCCCAGACTTTGCGGCATTTTGAGCACATATTAATACATGTTTTAAGTTATTGCAATGGTAGTGTAGGTTTCTTTCAACTTCTAGCAGTGCTATAAAAAGGAAGATGGCAAGCGTTGCTTGGGAGTTGGCCAGGAATAGGGGGATGTAGAAGAGATATTTTGGGGTCTACAATTTCTAGAAATATAGTGAACTCTGAATACATTTTTAAGTCTCAATGGCTGACATAGGCTGTCTCTGTGGCAGCCTAATGCAGTAGTAGCATAAAAAAGCCACTGTTAAATGAAACGCCTCTAAAGGGCAAAAATTAGCGCCTGAAAAACTCCTCCCCTGCCATCCAAGTGTAAAAGCCCAAGTGCTTTCACACTGGAGCAGTGCGCTTGCAAGACAGGAGAAAAAAGCCTGCAAGCAGCATCTTGGGTGCCTTGCGGGAGCGATGAATACACCGCTTCTAAAGGCCAGTGCTGCTAATAAAGGTTACCGCAGACGATGCCCCCCCTACCCCAGTCTAAAAGGGCCCTAAGAGGTTTGCCAGAAGGCACAAAGTTGAATATGAAATCGGTCAAGCCAAGTTCATGGTGTTGAGACCATAATTAGGCTTTTGGCAATTGGGCTAAATGCCTTATTTAATGTAAATCAAACAAGTGGGGCTTCTGTGCTACTAAAAAAGTATTTCTAAAAAAACTGACAATAATGCAGCAAACACAAAGTGCATACACAGCACCTAACAGTGATAAATTAAACAATGGGTGATTGCGCAAAATCTAAAAACAAATAACGTGTAAAGTGTAAGTATTCCAATACACAATAAAGTGCAAAGTGCCAAACTAAAGTGCATCAGGGACAAAAGTCCAAAAAGGTGCAAAACATCAAAAGGTGCAGCAGTAGTCCATAAATGTGAGAAGATGCTTAAAAGGATGCCCACTGATCCGAGAGATGTGAAAAAACACCACACATAGGGTCTGGTCTCCCAGAACTCTCACCTTATTTAATGTAAACCAAACTCTGGTCATCTTCTTACATAATCACACTATGCCCTTTTGTGAAGCATGGTGGGGATGCTTCACTGCAGCAGGCTCCCATTAGGTTAATGAGTAGAGGGTAGAATAAATGAAGCAAATGACTTTCTAGTAGAAATCCTGATGGAGTCTGCTACAAGCCTGAATATTGGGCCAAAAAAATTCTCTTTCAGCAAGACGATGACCCCAGGCATATAGCCTAAAGTAAAAAACAATGTTAAAAACAAAAGTAGATAGTGTCCAGGTCGGGGTCTAGATCTCTGTTCAGTGAAAAATGTATGGTTGGATCTCAAAAAGGCTGTTCAATAAAAATTCTCATTGACTTGACGGAGCTGGAGCAGTTTGGAAAAGAGATGGGGAAAACAACCGTGTCTTATGCAATCGGTTATTTTGTGGGGGGGTTTTTTGTTTGTTTTTTATTGTAAATCATTTAAATCGCACAGATTTATTTTTACTTTAAAGATTCTGTTTATGTTCAGGGATGAATAATATCCACAGATTTTCAATCACAATAAAATATGAATGCTCTTTATTGACACTGTACGTACAGTATGTATAATATACTCATAATTCATTAAAAAGATATGTCGAAGGCTGGCAAAATGAAAGTATAAGTATAGCTATACTGCTTTTTGTCATTTTTATTGTCAATTATGCCAGAAGTATTATTTTGCTTTTGCTGCAGTGGGGGTATGGTTGCAATGAACAATATGGGTACTTTTTTGTTCTTATTGTCTTTTATTAGCTGATTTTCTCAAACCTATTTCTAGTGTAATTTGTTTTTATTAATTTTTTTTAGGTTTTCTGGTGTTACTGAAGAAGATCTCGAAAACACAAGAATAACTCTTCGAGATGTTCAAGCTGTTTTGCTCTGCATGTTCAGCTGTGACACTATATTATTAGGCCATAGCTTGGAAAGTGACCTTTTTGCACTTAAGGTAAAATATTATTTCTGTCATTCTGAAATTAAATAAATAGAAACTGGTTTAAATGCAAAAATATATATAAACAGGGAGAATGGTAGAAGGCAAGAGACTGAAAACTCTGATAAATTGGAAGGTAGATAAACCACTGGCATAACCTTGCATGGTTGACACCTGGGACCAATATGTTTTTCTCATTTGTTCATTAGGGGACACATTAAGAGATGTAGTTATGTATTTTATGCAGCTTCCTTCAGGAGATTGGTTGCCAGTGTCTAATCAGATGTTTAATAGCGAAGTTGCATGTATAATTCAGGTGTAAAAAAACTCAATGGAAAATTGAATGCAAAAGCTAGGAGGAAAAATTACACTTAGGCCGCGTACACACGATCAAATCTGTCTGCTGGAAACGGTCTGCCAGACCGTCCCAGCAGACAGATTCGATCGTGTGTACGGGCGAGCCGACGGATTTGGCCAGCCGACAGATTTAAAAGCATGCTTTCAAATCTGTCGGCTGGGAACCCGTCCGCCCGACATGTCTGCTGGTTAGTACGCTAACCAGCAGACATGTCTTCTCGCACACGCGTCGAATGGTTTCGACGCATGCGCGGAAGTATTTTACTTCCTGGTGCGGTGACGTGGCGGCGTCATCGTCACCGCCACGTCAGCGCGCCGTCTGCCGGCGGGAATTTTGGTTTGATCGTGTGTACACGATCGAACCAATACGTCCCCAGCAGACAGATTTGTTCAAATCGGTCTGTCCGACCGATTTGAACAAATGTGTCTGCTCGTGTGTATGGGGCCTGACTGCCATCACTGCAATAGCACTGACAGTTCTCTTAAAAACGATCAGTAAAACTCAGGAGAGTGCTATCTGATGGCTCCCTGTGGTCTGTGGGCTGTCAGTATGGGCTGGTGATGCAATGTGTATCCTTCAGGCTATTCGGCAGTCCTGTGGTAGAATTCGAAGGCAATGGAACAGGGGGAATGTGAAATGAGATCTTCAGGGGTAATGTTTCAGAGACAACCTCCTTTCTCAAGCCTAATATGTGTTCAGAGAATCTATTGTTTTTTAAATGCCTCGCAGCGGGATCAAAGGAGAGGGGCTGCAAATAGCTGGAAACTTTAACCACCTCAGCTCCAGAAGGTTTTACCCCCTTTATGACCAGGGCAGTTTTTGCTATTCAGCACTGCGCTACTAGCTGGTAATTGGGTGGTAATGCAACACTGTACACAATACATTTTTATCATTTTTTTTGTTTATACAAATTGCTTTTTCTTGGTGCTATTCGATCACCACTGGGTTTAAATTTTTTTGCGACACAAACAAAATAAGACAAAACACTTTTTTCTTTATCATACACCACGGGACACAACCATTCATACATAATGGGTTAAGGTACACCCACGGTGATTGGTCACTGGCACAACCAATTGAAGACAGTTCCCCTCCAAATAACCCCTCCCATCAGGGCTATGCCAAAGAGACCCTCTGGGGGGGGGTAAAAAGAGCTATGCTTTTGGCTTCATCCAAGACACCAAATTGCGCTGAAACTGGATGGGCTCCGGGCCTCATGCACGAGGCACCGCCTGTAATGTCTCTAGGGTCCAGCACTTTCGCTACATACGCTAAAAGTATTTTTTAAGGCCCAGGGGAGAGATCTCTTTTAAATAGGAACCCATATGCCTGAAGGTTGGCACACAAAACCGACCGTGATGGGTGAAGATTGGTGCGGTCTGAATTTTTTCAGCAGAAAAACCTGCGGCGGGATAAAGGTAAGAGGAAAAGGAATCCTAAGAAGCAATCTTAAGGACCCTTTTCCAATTTTGAGGAAAGGTGTCTTCTCTTTTTCCGCCAATAGAGGCGAGATAAGAGCTGAGTTTTGCTCACCACGCTCTATACAGTGTCAGATCCAACAGGACAAGCACACTTCCTCCGCTGCTGAGCTCTGCATAGAATGGCCACCGCTTCTCTTGTCCAGTCGATGGGCAAGTACGCCACAGCACAGTCAGTATCTAGCATGAGGAGACTTCCCCTCGCCCAGGAAAGAATCCATTTGCCCCTAGGTCGAGCACAGACATGGGCACGCTTTATCGGCGGAGGAGCGGAAACGCGAGCGAGCGTGCGTGCGTGCACTAGTTTAAAGCATGACGCTCAATAAAGAAGCCATAAAGGAGAATCGGAGGCTAGCAGCTCTTCCTTTGGGACACGGCAGCATTCAGGTGGCACTTCCAAGAGACACACCTACTCCATTGCATGAAACTGTGTTTAAGTTGCATACTTTTATGTAGATTGCTAAACTGAACACAGTAGTATATGCATTTTGGTACCTCGGCCACTTGCTTAGTAATATGTCTTCCCTTAGAAGGAATTCAGGGAGTAAGAAAGACAAAGCACCACCTCCTGAGACAGGGTGCATGCTCTGTACCTTCCTCCCCTGTAAATGTTGACATACCTATACAGGGAGGGATTGCCACTATCGGGGGTAACACTTTCTCTGGTGGCACCTGGGCCTGTGTGTCACTGAGGACACATTTACCGCAGCCCTGGAAAAATTAGAAGGGACGATCACTACGCTAATCACAAAGTCCTCGCAAAAGGACAAAAAGAAAAGCAGATCTCCTTTGGTGGTTTACATCCCTTTTCAGAACAATCTGAGGAGGAGAAGGATGAGGATGAGGTAACACCTACAGAGAACAGGGATGAGGAGTTGGATGGATCAGGGATATCAGAGGAACCCTTCTCCTGTTCCCAGATGCTAAGGTCACAGGTACAATGTTGTGCTGAAACAGTGCATACTGCATTCAGGTTGCCCTCTTAGGAGTTAACTGAATCACCTGTCTCCTCCCTGGGTTCATTAAAATCCCTGCAGGGTGCATGCTCTTTTCCGGTTCATCCGTTATTAAAGAAGTTAATCTACGCAGACTGGCTACATCCAGATAAGCGCTCTCACCTCCTAAGAAGTTTGACATTCTTTAGACCTATGGAGGAAGAGTTTCCCAATTGGAGTCTGCCTTCTGTAGATGCAGCCATTTATTGTATAAATAAGAACCTGACTTGTCCAGTGGATAATGTACAGGTGTTTAAAGATCCTTCGGAATAGAAGTTGGAATCTTTACTAAAATCTTCCTTCCTTCTGGACGGTTAAGTTGCCTAACCTGCTGTAGCAGCAGTAGTCATGTGTCAGGTCCTCAAGGACCAGGTAAAACAGGGGCTGAAGGAGCTGCCTCCAGAATAAGTCAAATTGTGGGAGAATTTGCCTAAAGCCTTATGTTTTAAAATACATGCTATGAGAGATTCAATTCAGGAAGCATCTCGTCTCACAATCCAGCTGGTGCACATGCGCAGAATTCTTTGGCTAAAGCATCGATCAGCAGAGGCACCATGGAAAAAAGTTTTGGCCAGTTTCCCCTTTCATGGCAAACGCCTCTTTGGGGAAGATTTGGAAAAATATATCCAAAAGATATCGAGTGGGAAGACCACTCTATTGCCAGAGAAAAAGAAAAACAAGCGACCTTGTTTTAAACGTTCTCTCTCCCCGTCTCCTGGTAAATCTACCTCCACCCAGTGGCGACGGCATTTTCAGCCAGCCACAAAGGCTAAAGACCAGGCCCAGAAAATCAAGAAGCAGTGGGGTTCAAAAGCTAACAAGCAAAACCCCAAAGCCTCTTTATGAAGAGGCGCCCCCACTCGGCCGAGTGGGGGGACGGCTCCGTCAGTTTTCAGCAGCATGGCAGACAGAAATCCAGGACAAGTGAGTAGTATCCACAGTATCACTAGGATACAAGCTCGAATTTCGAGAGATCCCATCTTCTCAGTTCCGAAGCACAAGGATCCGCCTTCAAAGGGTTGGATCACTTGCTGTCTCAAGGGGTGATCACAGAAGTACCCCTAAAAGAGCAAGGTTCAGGTTTTTATTCAAACCTCTTTGTGATCCCAAAACCAAACTGAGACATCAGACCCATTCTGGATCTAAGATCTCGAAATCAATTCCTAAACATTCGCCATTTCCGAATGGAGACTATTCAAACAGTGGTCGCTACCCTACAAGGCGGAGAATTCATGGCGTCGATAGACATCAAAGATGCATATTTACATGTGTCTATCCAACCCGCTTACCAAAAGTTCTTAACGTTTGCGGAAGAACATCGCCACTTCCAGTTTGTGGCTCTGCCCTTTGGTGTGGCTACCGCATCCCGGGTATTTATAAAGGTACTAGCCCCTCTGTTGGCACAGGGCATAGCAATAACAGCCTATCTAGGCGATCTTCTTGTGATCGATCAGTCAGTCAGGATTAGATCACTCTGTGCTCACCACTATAAAATACCTGGAGAATTTAGGATGGATTGTAAACTTACAAAAATCCTCTCTACAAGCCAAGCCCAAAGAAGGGTAGAGTATTTGGGCATGATCATAGACACAGCCCAAAGCGGGGTATTCCTACCAGAGCCAAAGATCAAGTCGCTGAAGGACCTGATCCACAACGTCAAAGCAAAGACCATCTATTCTCCTTTGGGGCTATTAGGGAAGATGGTAGCCTCCTTCGAGGCTGTCCCCTACACCCAGTTTTGTTCAAGACTACTTCAGGGCAGTATTTTAGCTGCCTGGAAAAGGAAGATCCAAGCTCTGGATTTACCTATGCGCATGTCTTCACAGGTGCGCCAAAGCTTCAGTTGGTGGTTACTTGTAGAAAGGAAGATCCTGTCTCCCAGTCACCTGGAAGGTGGTGCCTACAGATACCAGATTAAGGGGCTGGGGAGCAGTGTAAGAAGAAGCTTCAGACCAGGGAACCTGCGAAAACTGAAAGGAGCCTGTCCATCAAAAATGGGGAAAACAGCCTACGCGTTTCACACTGTATCAGTGCTAAATCATGGCCATGATTAAGCACTGATACAGTGTGAAATGCGTAGACTGTTTTCCCTATTTTTGCTGCTTTTTGTAGTGAATTTTCCATTAATTTTACAATAAAGACAACTCAAGAGTTTTTTTGGAGTGCGGCTGTCCATTTCTCCAAAGTTTCTACTATTTGCCTTGTGCATTGCCAGCACCCTTGGTTTCCTGAGAGGTTTTTGATTGCTTAGTATACCCACCTGGAGCGGTGACTCCCTTTCCCTGTCCATCAACATACTGTATATAGTGGCAGTATACTTGGCCCTTACAACCTGGACACAGGTTACAGGGCCACCCGGTTCGGATTCAATCCGACAATGCTACTGCAGTAGCTTGCATCAATCACCAAGGAGGCACCCGCAGTCAGGGTGCTCAAAAGGAGGTGAATCGGATTTTGACATGGGCAGAAGAACATGTTCCTTGTCTCTCTGCAGTCTTCATTCCAAGGTAGGAAACTGGCAAGCTGACTATCTGAGTCGTCAGCAGCTATCACCAGGAGAGTGGTCTCTCCACCCCGACATCTTTCAGGCCATATGCCAGAGATGGGGGACCCCGGATGTAGACCTGCTATATTCCAGGTTCAACAGAAAGTTGGACAACTTTGTATCCAGGATAAGAGATCCTCTAGCCTACGGATCGGATGCTCTAATAATTCCTTGGAATCAGTTCTCACTGATCTATGCATTTCCTCCAATCGCTCTCTTACCAGGGCTACTTTGCAGGATCAAGAAGGAAGGAATTCCAGTAATTCTAGTGGCCCCAAATTGGCCCAGAAGGCCCTGGTGCGCCGAAATCATGAAGATGGCGGTAGGTAAACCTTGGAAGCTTCCGCTTCAACATGTCCTTGTGTTGCAATGTCCAGTGTTCCATCCTTTCTTACAAAAGCTAAATTTGACGGTCTGGCTGCTGAGACCCACATTTTGAAGAAACAAGGAATCTCCGGTCCAGTTCTTTCTACACACATAATTGCTAGAAAGCCAGCCTCCAGGCTTATCTACTATAGAGTCTGGAAAGCATATGTTTCTTGGTGTGAAACTAAGAGACGGCATCCTCAGAAATATGACATAAGTAGGATTCTCATCTTTTTGCCAGCTAGGCGTGGATATGAAATTAGTCCTTGGTACCATTAAGGGTCAAATTTCGGCTCTTATCCGTCTTTTTTTCAGAGACCGCTGGCATCTCATTCATTCAGGGGGTACTGCGGATAAATCCGCCAGTCAAGTATCCCTTGTGCCCATGGTATTTGAATTTGGTATTGTCAGGGTTGCAAAAGCAAACTTTTGAATCTATTCCCCATATTTCGCTGATCCTTTTAAGCAGGAAATTTGCTTTTTTGATTGCTATCTTTTCGGCTAGAAGAGTATCTGAATTAGCAGCTCCTTCTTGCAAAGAAGTAATAGTGGAGATAATCCGCGCTAGGACTGGGTGTATGGGCTGCTGCCTCCTATATAATCTCTCAAAGAGGGACAATATATTAGAATGGTTTGTTGGTTATAGGTAATTGGCGCTGCTATGTGGATGTGATCTTGTGTCGGGTACTTGTAGCCAGTGAGTTTATTTGAAGAAACTCTCTGCTTCACCAAGTGATCCCTTTTTCTGATACTCCCTCAGAGGGATAATAGTGATTTTTTGTGTTTAGTGTTTTTTATCCTTATATAATCCTGGTAATAGATGCCCTATGGGATAACTAACTGTGAGGCCTCTAACTTAATATAATGCAAAGAAAAAATGGCTTGTGTTAGTATTAAGAAAGGTTATGTGGTGTTCCAGAATCTGGTGACTGAATGTGCAGTGCTAAGTGCTAATTACGTTCAAGTGAAAATATTAAGACAATATCATAGTATGAGTGAGACGTAATTACAGTACGTAGGTGATACAAAAAATACAAAAAATATATATTATCTTGTATAGTAGTGCTGTGCCCTTAGATTAATAACTACAATATATGCGATCAATGTTCACCCAAAAAAGGGAGCTTAGGTTGCTCTGTTAAATCCTATGATCATCCATGGAATACAAGTTCGATACAAAGTGCAAGGTGAAAAAAATGGTGATAAAAGTATATGTAAATGTAAAACAATATACCAGTATCCAGTTACAGTGCCGATAACCAACTGATATGGTGGTCACTATAAATGTTAGGTTTCTATACTCTGGAGAATAGAAGCTCCAGGACAATATTAAGTCCAATGTAATACAGTAAATCAACAGTTATATGCTTGCATGCATAGGCAGTAGTATAAGAGAAAGTCCTGCGAAAATGCGTGGTCATCTACGGTGTGACTGCCGGTGTTCATGCCTGCGGGTGTCGGTTGGGACTCCAATTATCCCCCCACATGTATCCCCACTTACCGGATCGTGGTCCCCACAGAGGGGGTAAGGAGCCTTGGGGATCAGTGGGTTGTGGTTGTTGCTTACCACTCGCTGCGCGTGATGGATCAGTGGCAATCGCTGCGCGTGATGGATCAGTGGTTGCGCGTGATCGATTCAGTCGTTGTAGCCAATAACTCCGAAGATTGTTGATGCTATGGGGAGGCAAAAAGGAAAAATCCTCATGGGGTAGTACTTCCCGTTATTTATTAAAATACTGGTTTCCAAGTGGAACAATAAAAAAGTAATGAACTTAGAAAATAATAAAAACAACTTAAAAATTTAAAAGGAAAAAGAAAGCTGCTTCAAAATGTCCAATGAGCTGAACCAGCTGGGTTACGGGAGCCTCTGTGCTCGATAGCCTCGTGGAGCGTGTCACTTGTTTGCGTTCCACTCCAGAGCGCGTCCCTACCCGGAAGTCCTTGCTGGTCTCAGCTGAGCGTGACGGGGCGCGTGACGTGAGAGCGTGTAGTCACCTGACCGGTTTCGTCTATGGACGTTTTTCCTTTTAAATTTTTAAGTTGTTTTTATTATTTTCTAAGTTCATTACTTTTTTATTGTTCCACTTGGAAACCAGTTTTTCAGTAAACCAGTATCAGAAAAAGGGATCACTTGGGGAAGCAGAGAGTTTCTTCAAATAAACTCACTGGCTACAAGTACCCGATCCACATGGCAGCGCCAATTACCTATAACCAACAAACCATCCTTCTTGCAAAGAGCCTTATTTAATTTGTCACAAAGACAAGATTGTACTACGACCCTGTCATGGACCATGAAATACTGAAGTGTTTCTAAGTGAAATCATAATTCATGTATTACAGAAGATGGGACATTACGGATAGTTCATATTCCAGGATGTCTTGAGATTACAGGAGATTTTATTCTGAACCCAAACCAGGTCAATAGACTCAGAAGAGATACTCATTGTCCATTGTGTGATAACCCTATTTAAAAGCTTTTTGATTATCAGGTAAATGTCTTCTGCCCTGTCTCAACTCTCCAGACAGTTCCATTGTTCTGTGGCTGGCTATTGTGTACATTGATTGCCCCCCTGGGGCTTGTGTCTGAATACACATAAGTCTTTCCATTCAAAACGTTCTGACCAATCTCTGCTGTGTCATTTTCAAGTCCTCATTTGCATGGAAGGTGGACCTGATGGGAAACTGATGGGACTGTAAAAAGGACCAATAAGAAAGCGGTTGTTGGGAGCGGGATGTTCCAAATCCTGTATAAAAGTGTGCTGTGTACTTTCAATAAAGTGTGTCCTGTTTACATCCAGCATTAAGCCTTGGCTCATGTGTGGATTATTCTGTGATTCCAGGGATATTCATACTCGTGGAATATTGGGTGATTTTCTTTTATGGAAGAAGGGAATGGATGACGAGGATATGTTATACGACCGTCACAGACCCCATCCTGCCTTTTTACCTAAGGTGGTTTAATTTAAATCAAAGCATTGTTCTGTCTTCTTTTTTTCCCAGATCCACGGACAGCGGAAGACCGTTTATTGCACTCCCTAGATCTAGTGAGAGCAGTAAAGGTGTATCTGCAGGCAACCGCTCAGATACGCAAAATGTTTTGTTTATTTTGCCAGATGGTCCCAAGAAGGGACAAGCAGCATAAAAATCCACTATCTCCAGGTGGATTCAACAAACAATTATTCAAGCCTATGGTTTATAGAATAGGACTTCTCCTTTTTCTGTTAAGGTGCACTCTACCAGGGCGATAACTGCTTCATAGGCAGTGCATCACCAGGCTTTGTTGGCTCAGATCTGTAAAGCTGCAACTTGGTCTTCAATCCATAAATTTTCAAAATTCTATCAAATAGACGTGAAAGGATTCGGCGAAGTGTGCTGCAGGCAGCAGTATAGGGCGTCTCGTCCGTAGCGGCCTGCTTGATCTGCGTCTCCCACCCTTCATATGGAGCATTGCTCTGGGACGTCCCATTATGTAATGAATGGCTCTGTGTCCCGTGGTGTACGATAAAGAAAACCGTTTTTTTAAACGGCTTACCTGTAAAATCCTTTTCTTGGAGTACACCACGGGACACAGAGGTTCACACTTTCTTATGGGAACCTTATTGCTTGCTACAAAACTGAGGTACTTCCCTGATAGGAGGGGTTATATGGAGGGGAACTGTCTTCAATTGGTTGTGCCAGTGTCCAATCACTGCTGGTGACCCCTAACCCATTATGTAATGAATGACTCTGTGTCCCATGATGTACTCAAAAAAAGGATTTTACAGGTAAGCTGTTTTAAAAATCCTGTTTTTAAAACCCAATATTTTCTGCTTTTTTGTTATAAAATATACCTAATAAAATCAAAATTCATGATAAATTTAGGCCAAAATGTATTCTGCTACATGTTTTTGGTAAAAGAAAACAATCCAATAAGTGTATATTGGTTTCTTTAAAAGCTAAAGTCTACAAACTATGGTGTATGTGTGTATATACAGTTGTGCTCATAAGTTTACATACCGTGGCAGAATTTGATTTCTTGGTCATTGTTCAGGGAATATGAATAATAGCACAAAACCATTTATTTAATCATGGTTAGTGTTTGGCTAAAGCCATTTATTATCAACTGTGTTTACTTTTTTTAAATCAGAAACTATCCAAATGACCCCGATCAAAAGTTTACATACTCTGGTGATTTTGGCCTTTATAATATGCACACAAGTTGATACAAAGGGGTTTGAATGGCTATTAAAGGTAACCATCCTCACCTGTGACCTATCGGTTCTCCTGTACATATATATATATATATATATATATATATATATACACACATACACATACACATACACACACACACTATATATATTGATTTTGAATAGTGAGAACAAAAGGTATATCGGGTGGGTGGAAAGGGGGGGGGGGAGGAGTGAGGCTTGGTGGGTACGGGGGAGGAGGCATCTCCAGAGGGGGTCAGCGGGCCTGTTGTGGTGGGTGGTATGCACCCTCAGGGTAATAGAAGTGAGAAATTAAAGCCTGCTGGTAGGTGGTGTTTAACTGACATTGTGCATAGTGTGGTTGATTTCCATGCTTTTGCTATGGTTTGTTTTGCTGCCGTGATTTACAAGGAGCATAAGTTTGAATTGACAGTGGTTTGTGGCATGTGGTTTGCTATTCAGGAGCGCTACCATTGGGTCAGGTGGCAAGGTGTTATTGAACATGGTGGAGAGGATTTTGAACACTTCCGACCAAAAGGTGTGAGCTATGGGACATTACCACCAGATGTCTAGATGTGTACCTGAGGCATTACAGCCTCGGAAGCAGTGGGAGGGGTATTGAAGGAGGAATTTTGATATCCTGGCCGGACCAGATACCATCTGGTTAGTACCTTGTAATTGGTTTCAAGGGCTGCTATGCTTGGTGTGGCCAATTTTGGTTGCATGCCAGATCTGAGCCCAATATAGGGAGTCTGGAGGTTTGGGTCAGTCTCCCATTTGTTAGTGTAGGAGGGGGGGGGGGCATGGTGTGTGTGTGTGTGAGAGAGTAGCATACATATCTTAAGACTAATCCACATCTGTGGGGGTTGGATTTGCAAGTTTGCTCAAAGGTTGTGAAGCCAGAAGTCATTGAGCTTAGGGGGGCATCTTGAGACAGAATTTTTTTTATTTTTAGGTATCTAAATGTTTCCGTATGTGGAAGATAATGGAGTGTGGGCACACATTACGCCGCCGTAGCGCAAACGCACAATACGCCGGCTTGTGTTCCCTGGTGCAGACCTTTGCATGTCTGTTGCCGGGTTGCACCTCATCTATGGGGAATAACTTTACGCCAGACGTACAATTTACGCGCACCTCGCGTAGCATGCGTCGGGTGCCAGTTTTTAGGCATATGTTGTTTTGTGGGTCTGGCGCACACATACGTCGGCGCACATTTGCACTTACCGGCGCACATTTGCACTTACGTCGGCGTAAGTGCTTTGTGATTCTGGGCCTATGTGTTTTGCAAAATGTAGGAAAAGGTGTGATGTCGGTGAATTTTTTTAAATCATGGGCACGTATTAGTCCTGCATTTGACCATGCAGAGGAGGATGGGGATGACCAAGCCGGGTAGAAGGAGAGGTTGCTGAGGAAACAGAGGAGGGGGTTGTGTTGAGATTGGAGACCAAAGCAAGTTCTAAGTCTGTCCCAGATTGAGAGGTTGTGTTTAGTGACAGGGTTTGTGATTGTTGGAGGGGCAGACCACCAGGCAGGGTGGATGACGCCTCCTCCATGGGTGACACAGACCGGTGGCTGTGAGACCCCCTCCGCCCACAACACGAAATAGAGCTCCCTGCTATAACTGTTTTTCAGCAAGTTCAGCAGCTTATTATAGAGGAACTACAGAGCTCAGAAGAACATGGATAGCAAAGTTGGTAAAGGTAGGAGATCAGCAATAAGGACATGGGGGGACATGTCCATAGTCCTGCATTATAGTGGTTGTAAACCCACTTTTGTAAGTTACACCTACAAGTAAGCCTAGATTAAGGCTTACCTGTAGGTGTTGGCAATATCTCTTAAACCTGCACGGTTTAGGAGATATTCACCAAATGACAGGACCGCTGTCTACGGCGCATGCACCATAGACAACGGCACGCAGGCGCACTAATAGCCGTGCTAAACTCGGCAATGCCGTGTTTGACGGCTCCCACGCACATGCGCGGAGTGACGTCATGGCCGCTCCAGCCAATCACAGCGCTCGAGTGGCGATACCCAGAAGTAACCTCTGGGAGCGATGGATGCGGCCGGAGGATGGATTCGTGGGCTTCGGCCTAAGGTAAGTAATGCATAATTAGCTAGTATGCTAGTCATACTAGCTCATTATGGCTTTGTCTTGCAGTTTGTTTTTTTTTCAAGGGTTTACTTCCTCTTTAAGTTTGCCCCAAATGAATTGGAAGGTTTTGCCGCGTATAGATTCACTTTCACAGTAAATTTGATTCCTAGGTAGGCAATATGTGTTGTCGACCAGGTAAATGGGAGGGAGTCATATCTGTAGGTCAGGCTGTAGAGAAATGATTTTAGGGCTTTAGATTTATGAGGATTTATTTTGATGCCAGATATTTGCCCAAATTCGGTAAGAGTGTCCTATGAGGTTCGGTGCTGATATTAGGGGTGAAGTAAGGAATATGAGGACGTCATCAGAAAACATGCACAGTTTATGCTGGTGACCTCCTAGTTCTAGACCTTTAATATTCACGTTAGAGCGTATGAGCTGGGCTAGGGGTTTGAATGCCAAGGCAAAGAAATTAGGTTATAGGGGGCACCCCTGCCGAGTTCCTCTCTCAATGACTAAGGGGTCAGAACGAAATCCCCCCACCCCGTAACCCTAACATCAATCCCCCACCTACCCCAATGATTGGTCCAAGTGGCGGGGCCCACTCAGGGCAGTATCTTAAATAGACAGTTATATCACAAGGAGTCCATATATGTCCTAAGCAAAAGGGCCATCATAGCTTTAATACATCCCAATAAGAATTGAAAGTAAGGATTATAGAAGGGGCGCTGGAAAGGCCGGAAATGTCCGATCAAATTGTGTATACTTATTGGATAGGGATTTAGAAAGGATCAACTATAAAATAAGATTGAAAGATAGCCTAGAACTTCATTGCAGACATAATGAATAATGAAAAAAATAAAAAAAATAGATATTGGCTATTTACTTGTGATTGAGTTGTTCTGGCACCGCAACAATCCCCATCCCCTATGCCCTTTTTCTACATGTTTTTATTGAGCTTACAGATATATGGGTAAAACATAGGGTTTTAAGTAACCTTGTATAACAGCATCCAATATCATTGACAATAGTCCGTACAAACTGTAATAAGCTATGGTAAGATGCAATAAAAGGTGAGAAGGGGTAAATTACAACAGAAATTTATTACAATATTATCCATAGTAGACCCTTTTCTAGGTGCGGGCACAGCCGCTATAGTCTGTGGCTAGTTGTTGGGCTTTGGGTATTCTCTCTGGAGAAGAGGGGTATAGGGAGGGTAGGACAAAGGGAGGAATGGGGACTGGGGGTGCTATCAGGTGGGAACTGGGCAGTGTATGTAGTTCCTGATAGGAATGAGTGGGAGAAGCTCTGGTTTAAGAAGAGGGAGAGTGGCTCCTATGTGGAGCGAGTATACAGGGGGTGGTGAAAAATCACCAGATGATGGGTCACTATGTGAGAGGGAGGAGCAATCAAGCGCACTGCAGAAGGTCATAAGTCAGGTTATGAGTGGAGTTAGCAGGTGCATATGTCTGTGGATCCCTGCTTCCCTGGGTGTACAGAGTAGGGGAACCAGTACCCTAGTCCATAGGCCCAAGGGAAGGTGGTAGGATATAATTTTACTGCTGGCTGAGAGACATTTTGGATAGTTTGGTTGAGGTGACCTTATGATGGCGAACCCTGAATGAGAGTGTAAGGTCTGTCTCAGGCGGTAGCACCCATAAAGTCCCAGTGTGTGTGGTGTCAAAAGGGCAAGCCCTTGAGGCATGATATAACCCATAGAAGATGCATCAGTCCTCCTGGTGAGGTGAAGCGGCTTCGAGTGTCCTGTAGTGTTTTGGGGAGCAAGGTGTTGCTCAGCGTTTGGATCACTCAGTGGCATTTTCTGGTGTTGACAGGCGGAGATCGTGGTAAAGACTTTGTGGGAAAAAACAGATGGCGATTGGGGAAACTCCAATGGTAGGCAATGTGATGGTGTTGAAGGACCTGCAGGTGTGGTTTCATTGGTTTTTGATTGACGAGGGTCTGCTGTGAGGGGTCTTGGAAGATTTGGTAGCGGTGTCCCTGGAAGGTCAAGGAGTCCTTGTTGTGGGCTGCTTCCATCAAAGAGGTTGTAAAGGTTTGTTTTTTATTTTCTAAATAGGTTCCTTTTACGCTAGTGCATTATTGGTTCACTTACCTTTTCCTTCGAATTACCTTCTAAATGTTTTTTTTCCTTTGAATTTCTCACTTCCTGTTCCTCCTTTGTAAGCTTGCGGGTTAGCGTGCTCACCCCCTCCCTTGGGACTACATTCACAGCGTCTCCCCGCAGGGATGTAGTCCCAAGGGCGGGGGCGAGCACGCGGACTAACCCCCAGCCAGAACGGCTCAGATGATGGGGGGTAAGCTTACGGAGCTTAAGTGAGAAATTCAGACAAAGAAAAAAACATTTAGAAGGGAAATCGAAGGAAAGGGTAAGTGAACCAACAATGCACTAGCTTAAAGGAACCTATTTAGAAAATAAAAAACAAACCTTTACAACCCCTTTAATTGCTTCTTGGTACGGAAGTAGTGTCATTTTATAACAATGGGGCCATTGTCTTTTCGGGGGGGCCAGAGTTCTGTGGATCCTGTCCATCTCTAGGCATTCTATGGGAATAGATGGGGCAAATTCCTGGAAGCGCACCGTGATGGTAGATCCTCTATGGCCTCCAGTATTCCACGGACTTGGAGGCTAGACCTCCTGGCCCTATTCTCAGTCCTCAAGTCCTCAAGGCAGATATAGAGGAAGGGTTTTCCCTTCTCGTCTTTCAGCCACCATTGAGAGATATGTGTAACAGAAAAAGGTGCGCTACATATTAAGAGCAAATTGATTGCATAAAAAGCCAATGATAAACATTAAGTGGGAAGAAATCAATGGAAGTCCCAATAAAAAAGGAAAAAATTCAAGGTGAAGGTTCAATTCTGAATTCATACATCCATATCACTTCGGCATTAAATTTGTCTGAAGGTAAAGCTGATCAATCATTTAATGAACAGGTGGCCGCTTACCAGATGGTTGGACCCAACACGGGTCTTTGGGGCACTGTACACACTCTGGTGCAGGGCCGATCCTAGGGTCACAGGCGCCTGGGTGCAGAAAAATTTCTGGCGCCCCCACAAAGGGGCGTGGTCATCTTACCAACTCCTCCCCTTTACAAATGTTTCTGTGGCAATGACTCAAACACAAAGATGCTCCTCTAAGAAGTCTTTGTTGCCTAGGGATCCTCCCATGATCTTTTAACAATAAAGAAAATACTGGAAGAGCGTACACTAATGAGACCTGGAGGGGAACCTCTCTGATACTGTTAGAAAGTGCCCCAAAACATAGTACAGGTGATGGTCAGAGACTGTAGACATGATACAAGAGATGGTCAGAGACTGCAATCATAGTACAGGAGATGGTCAGAGAGTGTAGACATATTAATGGAGACAGTCAGTGACTGGAGATATAATACAAGAGATGGTCATAGACTGCAATCATAGTACAGGAGATGGTCAGAGAATGCAGACATGATACAAGAGATGGTCAGAGACTGCAATCATAGTACAGGAGCTGGTCAGAGAGTGTAGACCTATTACAGGAGACAGTCGGTGACTGGAGATATAATACAGGAGATGGTCAGGGACTGCAGACATACTACAGGAGACGGTCAGGGACTGCAGACATACTACAGGAGATGGTCAGAGACTGCAGACATACAACAGGAGATGGTCAGGGACTGGAGAAATAATACAGGAGACGGTCAGGGACTGGAAGAATAATACAGGAGACAGTCAGAGACTGCAGCTATAATACAGGAGATGGTCAGAGACTGCAGTTCCTATTGACATAAGTAGATAATGGCCGATCGGCTCTCACCTGACCAACAACAGTTCCTCTGATCAGGAGTCAGCTCAATCTGAATTGCTCATGGATACTCCACTGGGTAGAGCCCAGATCTGTATTCTGGCAATGACTCCAATCCTTTCTCCGCCAGGGATGGCACTAGGCTGTGTGGCTTTCCCTCTGGTGGCGCACGGCAGCGGGGTTCTTTCTCTGATGGTGTTCTCTCAGCACTGTCCTCTCCCTCTGGAGTCC
Source organism: Rana kukunoris (assembly GCA_029574335.1). NCBI lineage: Eukaryota > Metazoa > Chordata > Amphibia > Anura > Ranidae > Rana > Rana kukunoris. The sequence continues at coordinate 395,579,564 of CM056049.1, forward strand.
TGGGTGCACTTCCCTAAAAGCTTTCCTGGGGTCCTGGCTCTCTCTCTCTCCCCCATTCAGCTGAACATGCCGTGTGGGCTGCAGTCTCTTTTTTACAGTGGGGCTGCCAGTCCTCGAACTACAAGTCCCACAATCCTCTTCTCTGCTCCTTTTTCTATTCTATTTCTTCCCTGCAAGCATCGCTAGTACAGCATTGCACGTGAAGAGAAGGAGGAGAGAGAGTGGGAGGAGGAATGAAGAGCCCGCAGCTGCAGTGGCGTCACTAGGGTTGTTGTCACCAGTTGAGGTAAAACATGGTGTTGCCCCCCTTCCTCCACCTATAGTCGCCCCTACAGACCCCCTCCACTAAGTATAGACCCCCTCCGTCAGTGCAGACTCCTAACTAAGTATAAACCCCCCTCCCTCAGAACAGACCCCCCAGGACAAACCACCCCCCATGAGTACAGACACCCCCAGGACAAACCCCCCATTAGTACAGACTCCCACAGGACAACCCCCCATTAGTACAGACCCCCCCAGGACAAACCCCCCATTAGTACATACTCCCCTAGGACAACCCCCCATTAGTACAGACCCACCCAGGACAACCCCCCATTAGTACAGACCCACCCAGGACAACCCCCCATTAGTACATACCCCCCCAGGACAAACCAATCATTAGTACATACTCCCCTAGGACAACCCCCCATTAGTACAGACCCACCCAGGACAAACCCCCCATTAGTACATACTCCCCTAGGATAACCCCCCATTAGTACAGACCCACCCAGGACAACCCCCTATTAGTACAGACTCCCCCAGGACAACCCCCCATTAGTACATACTCCCCTAGGACAACCCCCCCATTAGTACAGACTCCCCCAGGACAACCCCCCATTAGTACAGACCCACCCAGGACAACCCCCCATTAGTACAGACTCCCCTAGGATAACCCCCCATTAGTACAGACCCACCCAGGACATGGCAGGCTGAGGCGCTCAATCTCAGCTGAATCAGGCGGCAGCTCCGCTCGGCGCTCGCTCCGCACGCTGTCTGAAGTTGGCTGTGGCAGAGGTCACGGTGGGTGGAGCCGAGCGGCCGTGTGACGTCACGTCGTCGCATCCCGCTCGGGTCTCGGATTGCTTCGGCGGCTCGGCCGCTCGGAAATAAAAAAAAAAAAAAAAAACAACCTCCTCGGCGGCTCGGCGGCTCATTTAAAAAAAAAAAAAAAGAACCTCCTCGGCGGCTCGCTCGGCGCCTCGCGCATGACAGCGCTGGGTGCGGGGCACCCACTGCACCCCGGGTAGGATCGGCCCTGCTCTGGTGTCTCTCCTGGATGGATGGTCAGACGTAATCCTCCAAGATTCGATGCAGGATTTTCAGCACTTCAGGTCTCTCATCGAAGGAAGGGATGACACCCGGATACTCCAAGGGGGGATGGTATGTCCAAGACAGGGAGACCAATAGTATGTGGATTTAAGAAGAGAAGGATTCCATCGTGCAGTTTGTTAAAAACAAGAGGATTTATTCCAATCTTACTGACATCAAAAATATGTACTTTGGCCACAAACAGGGCACTAGTATAAATAAAACAAAACTCAGCACTGTGTATCGTATGACAAAGACTATCGAAACAGATTCTCTGTGTTTCGCTGTCGGGTCGAATCTTGCGACTACTGAGTCGATCAGCTGAGAGCGTGGTGACGTCCAAAGATACTCGCTCCACCCGAAGCTGCATTTCGTCCTAACAGGCTTCGGCTGGGAAAGGAGGCGTAGTATCGAACATCGCGCTCCTCGCTCTTATGTACACAGTACCAGACAGGAAGCACAGGAAAGCTTTGGGCTAAAACTTCCGGTGTAGTCACTCGGTAACTCTACATACATCAAACTATTACTAAAGAATACACAGTGCATCAAAGGGCACATGTATGCTAATTCAGTAATAGGAACAAAAAACATATGGGATTAGCATAAAAAACTTGTATGGACAACAAAGTTCTATGAACACATATTATTCCATATATGCGAACACCAATTGATGTCCCACATATATGCTAAACAGATACATGATGTAGATCATATAATAAACAATAAATTAGGTCACCTTGAGAAACACTGTACTAAAAATTTAAATTAAAAAAATTGAAAATTGAAAATTAAAGTATGTAGATGTACCCTGGGAGAGGGCCCCAAGGAAGATTAATTTCAGGTATATATATAATCATACCATGACAGGAATGTGGGCTAGTGGGAAATAGGATGGTATTGCTAGACAATTAACTATTATTGATATAACAATATCCCACTCAATATTGAGCCCCAGGGGAGTGTAACATTGCATGTCATATATCCAGCGCGTTTCTCTGCGCGATATCTGACAAGTCATATTACTCCCTCTCCAATGGGGAGCATATTTCTCTATTCCCACTACTTCCAACAAGGAAGGATCCTTGTTGTGGTACCGGGAAAAATGCAATGATACACTGTGTTTGGTGAAACCACTGCGTATGCGGGAGAGGTGTTCTCCAATTCTGGCTTTGAGGGCCCGGGTGGTCCTACATATATATGGGAGGCCACACGGGCACCTCAAAAAGTAAATGACTCCCACTGTGTCACATGTAATGAAATCAGAAATGGAATAGGTTCGTGATGTTGGTGTGGGATAAAATAACAGAGGTCTTAATAGTTTTACTACCTGAACACATTTGAGAGATAGACTCCTCCTCTTCCTTCAGGAAAAACTGCGCCAGCCCATACATTTTCTCCTCCCCCTGCCAGACCTCAGTTCTTAGTGTTTCCTCCGGTGGGGAGACACTGTGTAGGAACTAGGCTGTGCAGTCAGGGTCCTGGTCTAAGGTTTTGTGTAGGGATTGCATACACTCCTTAGTCAGGGAAAGAGATTTAGAGCAGGAAGCTAGTTTAGCAGCCTCAGTTAAAGGGTCATTAAAGGAAACTTTTTTTAGCTAAATAGCTTCCTTCACCTTAATGCAGTGCTGTTTTCATGTTCTCATTGATCGTTTTTGCTTTGAAGTTGCTGTAATTCTGCTCTGATCTCCACACTTCCTGCTTGTCTGGCTCCTTATGAAAAATCTCATGGCACATTTTCACTGTGGTCTAAGCTGTGTGTCAAACTCCTCAGAACCAATCAGATTCATTTTAAAAACAAAACACTGCCCTGGATTTATTTGTTCTTGTTCTGTGTGTCTTCTGTACTTCACAGAAACCAGTTTAAAAACGATAGTGAAACTAGAGGCACATTATATGATTGATTTTTATCTATTTTTAATCATTTTTAAAAGGAATCAGTTAACTTTTATGTCTCTAACCTGTAAACAGTCATTTCAGCAATACATTTTTTTTTCCTTTTAGTGACCCTTTAAGGAGCTCTCTTCCACTTTTCCTTCTTTCAAATCCTTTTTTGAGAGGTTGCAGCTTCCCGCTGTTCCCACACAGGTTACAACCCAGCCAGAAGGCCAGGGCCTTGCTCCTGCCACACCTGATGCTACAGTTACGGCAGTTGATCCTGCAGGCCCTTCCCAGGTGGAAGACACTCTTCCAGAAAGTGCCGCCTCTGATTCCCAGGAGGAGTCAGACAGAGAGGACCAGGACGGGGAGTGCAGGAAACACTCTATATTTAAATTGTCACTTGACGAAGTCGAGGACCTCTTAGGGGCGATTTACACAACCCTCGGCATTTAGGCCGACATAAAACCCTTAACCCTCCACGACCAGATGTACAAGTACTGATTGACACGACTAAAAAGGAGTGGCAGGATCCTGAAAGGAAACCCTTTTTTTTTTCTCGGTCCCTAAAAGGGAGATTCTCCTTTTCAGATGATCCCACGTCCATTTGGAACAAGGCGCCAAAATTAGATGCAGCCTTCTTCCAGGTTTCCAGAAACACAGATTTGGCGTTTGAGGATATGGGAACCCTGGCCGATGCCATGGATAAGAGAATGGATTCTCTCTTGAAAAAAACGTGGGACTCTACAATTGGGAATCTAAAACCAGAACTGGCAGTTACGGTTGTGGCCTGTAATTTAGAGCTTTGGATCTCCAAGATAAAGGAGCATATTGAGGCAGAAACAGATAAGGAAACCATCTTATCCTCCTTCCCTACAATCCTGTGAGGCATCGCTTACATAGCAGATGCTTTGGCGGAATCAGTCTGCATGTCGGCCAGGTCAGCAGTCTTGGCTAACTCGGCCAGAAGAGCCCTCTGGCTCAAGACTTGGCTGTGGGACATTGCCTTCAAAACCAAGCTGTGTGGGATACCTCTTACGGGGGACCTTCTCTTTGGCCCAGGTCTAGAGTCAGTTTTAGATCGTACAGCTGACAAAAAGAAGTCCTTTCCTCTCAAGCGTAAAGTCCTTGTACAGACAGGGAAAGGGTTTCGTCCGCAAAGACGAAGAGGGGTTCCCAAACCTGAAGGCCAGAAGGAGGTCTGGACCCCCAGGAAGGGGCAGAGGGGCGATTTTTCGCCCTCCTGACCAGCCCCCCAAAAAAACATGATGCCCCAGTCAGGGTGGGGGGAAGGCTGGGGGCCTTTCTCCCACAATGGGATACAATTTCCCCCAACAGGTTCATTCTGGTGGTCGTAAGAAGGGGGTACCGCCTGAAATTTTCATCACCACCCCCCTCAGAGATACCTAGTCACTTGTGGTGAACCCTTTGTACTCACTCTGGTGAAGTCTTCTCTTGATTGTTGACTTTGACACACATATGCCTTACTGGAGCTGTCGGCAGCAGCGGAGGCGATCGGGTCCTTCCTCCTGCCTGGCTGGGATACGAGTGAGGGCGAGATGGCCCCCACCCATCTCCATAGCATAGCAGGGCGGAAGCGGCGTCAAAACGTCACTTCTGCCCATGCTTCTTAAAGGCATATTTTCCTGTTGTCATTTTTTTTTTTTTTTTAAAGCCCCATTCCGACGAGCTCACGAGCAGAAGCGAACGCATACGTGAGTAGCGCCCGCATATGAAAATGGTGTTCAAACCGCACAAGTGAGGTATCGCCACGATCATTAGAGCGAGAGAAATAATTCTAGCCTTAGAACTCCTCTCTATCTCAAAAGATGCAACCTATAGAATGTTTTAAACGTCGCCTATGGAGATTTTTAAGGGTAACATTTTGACGCCATTCCACAAACGGGAGCAATTTTAAAGCATGACATGTTGGGTATCATTTTACTCGGCGTAACATTATCTTTCACAATATAAAAAATGGGCTAATTTTACTGTTGTCTTTTTTTTTTTATTAAAAAAGGTGAATTTGCGCAAGTACGGTGTGACAAAAAGTATTGCAATGACCGCCATTTTATTCTCTAGGGTGTTTGAAAAAATATATATAATGTATGGGGGTTCTAAGTAATTTTCTAGCAAAAAAAAACGTTTTAATCTTGTAAACACCAAGTCTGAAAAACAGGCAAGGTCCTTAAATGGTTAAGGATAAAGATGGATTAAACTGCATTTGTTCTAATCAAGCCATTTTATTCTAATCAAGCCATTTTATTGTAAGTGCAGTTTTATCCCTTTTCATTCATTAAAGTGGTTTTACCTGCACTATGCAGTGCACTTGGTTTCTCTTTTATTAGCTTGTATATTTGACCTTAGGGGATACATACAGAGCTTGCAAGGAGGTTTTAGGTCTGCCTTGGTAGCAGCAAAGTGCGATACAGGTGAAGATTTGATTTACTGTCACTCAAAGCATTCCAGGTGTTCTCAATTGCTATAGAGTCTTACCCAAAACTTTTGATGACCCCATATAAAGCACCCCTTTTTAGTCTGGCATAGCATAAGATACGCTCAGGGCTGGTGCAAGGATTTTTTGACACCCTAGGCGAAACCTCATTTTGTAACCCCCCCCCCCCCGCCTCCGTCCAAACTTCCCCCGATTCCACCCCTTTGCCCTGCCCATGTGTACGGCGGAGGTGGCTGGTGGAGATTTTTTGTAATCCCCAAATGGAATCCACTCAGTGTAATACCCCCAAAGTACAGTATACAGGTAGGGGTATACAGGTGGGGGGTAGGGGTGTGCAGTATACAGGTGGGGGGTAAGGGTGTGCAGTATACAGTTAGGGGGTGTGCAGTATACAGTTAGGAGGTAAGGGTGTGCAGTATACAGTTAGGAGGTAAGGGTGTGCAGTATACACTTAGGGAGTAAGGGTGTGCAATATACACTTAGGGGGTGTGGGGTGTGCAGTATACAGTTAGGGGGTGTGGGGTGTGCAGTATACAGTTAGGGGGTGGGGTGTGCAATATACAGTTAGGGGGTGGGGGTGTGCAGTATACAGTTAGGGAGTGGGGGTGTGCAGTATACAGTTAGGGAGTGGGGGTGTGCAGTATACAGTTAGGGAGTGGGGGTGTGCAGTATACAGTTAGGGAGTGGGGGTGTGCAGTATACAGTTAGGGGTGGAGGTGTGCAGTATACAGTTAGGGGGTGGGGGGTGTGCAGTATACAGTTACGGGCGGGGGTGTGCAGTATACAGTTAGGGGGTGGGGGTGTGCAGTATACAGTTAGGGGGTAAGGGTGTGCAATATACAGTTAGGGGGTGTGCAGTGTGCAATATACAGTTAGGGGGTGTGCAGTATACAATTAGGGGGTGTGGGGTGTGCAGTATACAGTAAGGGGGTGGAGGGTGTGCAATATACAGTTAGGGGGTGGGGGGTGTGCAGTATAGAGTAAGGGGGTGGGGGGGTGCAGTATACAGTAAGGGGGTGGGGGTGTGCAATATACAGTTAGGGGGTGTGCAGTATACAGTAAGGGGGTGAGGGGGTGCAATATACAGTTAAAGGGTGTGGGGTGTGCAGTATACAATTAGGGGGTGTGGGGTGTGCAGTATACAGTAAGGGGGTGGAGGGTGTGCAATATACAGTTAAGGGGTGGGGGGTGTGCAGTATACAGTTAGGGGGTGGGGGGTGTGCAGTATACAGTTAGGGGGTGGGGGTGTGCAGTATACAGTAAGGGGCTGGGGTGTGCAGTATACAGTAAGGGGCTGGGGGTGTGCAGTATACAGTAAGGGGCTGGGGGTGTGCAGTATACAATTAGGGGGTGGAGGGTGTGCAATATACAGTTAGGGGGTGGGGGTGTGCAGTATACAGTTAGGGGGTGGGGGGGGTGCAGTATACAGTAAGGGGCTGGGGGGTGCAGTGTACAGTAAGGGGATGGGGGGTGTGCAGTATACAGTAAGGGGGTGGAGGGTGTGCAGTATACAGTAAGGGGCTGGGGGGGGTGCAGTATACAGTAAGGGGGTGTGCAGTATACGGTAAGGGGGTAGGGGGTGTGCAATATACAGTTAGGGGGTGGGGGGTGTGCAGTATACAGTTAGGGGGTGGGGGGTGTGCAGTATACAGTTAGGGGGTGGGGGGTGTGCAGTATACAGTAAGGGGCTGGGGGGTGTGCAGTTTACAGTTAGGGGGTGGGGGGTGTGCAGTATACAGTTAGGGGGTGGGGGGTGTGCAGTATACAGTTAGGGGGTGGGGGGTGTGCAGTATACAGTAAGGGGCTGGGGGGGTGCAGTGTACAGTAAGGGGCTGGGGGGGTGCAGTGTACAGTAAGGGGCTGGGGGGGTGCAGTGTACAGTAAGGGGGTGGGGGGTGTGCAGTTTACAGTTAGGGGGTGGGGGGTGTGCAGTATACAGTAAGGGGGTGGAGGGTGTGCAGTATACAGTAAGGGGCTGGGGGTGTGCAGTACAGTATACAGTAAGGGGCTGGGGGTGTGCAGTATACAGTTAGGGGGTGGGGGGTGTGCAGTATACAGTAAGGGGCTGGGGGGGTGCAGTGTACATTAAGGGGGTGGGGGGTGTGCAGTTTACAGTTAGGGGGTGGGGGGTGTGCAGTATACAGTTAGGGGGAGGAGGGGGTGCAGTATACAGTAAGGGGCTGGGGTGTGTGCAGTTTACAGTTAGGGGGAGGAGGGTGTGCAGTATACAGTAAGGGGCTGTGGGGTGTGCAGTATACAGTAAGGGGGGTGGGTGTGTGCAGTATACAGTAAGGGGGTGGGTGTGTGCAGTATATAGTTAGGGGGTGTGCAGTATACAGGTGGGGGCGGCACAGGGGGTGTACAGTACACTCCTCTGCACACAGTCAGTATGCAGACAACTGTGTTAGGAGGTCGGTATCCCCCTGGCAGTAGGTCCTTTCACACAGCAGTCAATGTGTGTGTATAGGTGGTGACTCACCGTCAGGCAGATGACAAGCAGTGTGATGAGAACGGAGCCCCATCCCAGCTCCTAACATCACTGGACACTGAACTTTCTCTCCTCCATTACTGACCGACTCCACCCTCTTCCACCGGACCGTCCAACCCCGCCTCCTCAGCGATGTTCTAAACCCCCCCCCCCCCTTCAGAGCTCATCTTCTCTCCTAATCCGGGCGGTACAGGACTCCGCCCCCTGCAGATCGCCTTCTGAGGAGTTACTGAGCGATCTGAGTGGGCAGCAGTGCGAACGAGGGGGAGAAGGAGGGGGGTGCCTCTGACTAAACTGGAGGAGCGGGACAGGAAGATGCCAGGGGAGACAGGGCGCGCCATTGCGATTGCTGCCGCCAATTGTTTCAACACCCCTAGTGGCCGTAGATGCGCTGTAGGCGGCAGTGCGCTCCTAGGCGGCTGCCTAATCCGCCTAGTGGTAGCACCGGCCCTGGATACGCTAAGCTAATGAATATTCCCACACCATCACCATGACCATCACGTATAACCTATTTGCAGTCTGGCTGTATGCAAACACAAGTCACTACGGGGTTCAAAAAAATGCTGGTTTTTCATGGTGTACTTCTCTCAGCGCCCATGTAAATATCTTCTAAAAATTTTTTTTAGTAAATCTGATATAAAAACTGAAAGGACGTACGGTAAGTGTCTCATGATAAAGACAATCGTGTATAAAATGATGATTGGTCGTTATCAATGCCTAGCATTTTCTAAGTATCTTTTCATTCTTTTTTTTATTCTCTTATTTTTAATGAAACATGTCAAGAATTTTTATTGGCACCTTTGATGTACTGCATTTGACTGAAAGTATCTACAAATATATTATTTTTTCCAGCTAATTCATCTCACCGTAGTTGACACAGCTGTTGTTTTTCCACATCGACTGGGTCTTCCATACAAGCGTGCACTTCGTTCATTAATGGCAGATCATCTGAAACGTATCATACAGGATAGCGGTAAGCATCAGTCGAACATCCCAGGGGTTCAAAAAAATTGTATAGCTATTAAATAAGTAAATAATTTTAACTAATTCAGTTTCTCATACCTGTACACCCCCAATGGACCAGAGTATTTTTTTTATTTTTGGTGTGTATCAGTTTATTCATCAATAACTTTGTGATTACTTAAAGTGATTGTTAAACTTCCAAAAAAAAAAAAAGCTCCAGTCCTCCAGTACCTCACAGGTTGTTTCCATTATTTTGCACAGGTGATTTGATCAGTTTTACTGCCTTGGTAATTACCACGACCGTTTAATCTGATAAAAATCCTGAAAACATGGCGTAAACCAAGGGGTTAAATAGTGACTTTTTTTAAACCCCTTTCTTCTCTACTTGCCTTACCCTGACATCATCCCATTGATCTGTAGATGACTAATGTTATCTCTTTATTTTGCATTGAACAGCCTTTTTGTGGCTTTTTTTTTTAAATACATTTTTATTTTATTCTTTCATGTGTCTACATTTACATCCGTCAATATTATTATGTTTTTTCATTAAATCTTTTCCCATTTCATAAATACAACCACATCAACAGAAAGTGTCATTATACATTACATTCCACCTTGAAAAAGAAATACTGAGTTCAACCACTTATCCAAATTCTATAATATTTCTGGGGTATTTCTCTATGCTCGTACAATAGTTTCTCATATGGAAGTATTTGATTTACTGCCCCAAGCCATTGTCCCTTCGAAGGAGGCGTAGGTTGCATCCATCCAAGTACAATTTGTTTACGGGCCATAAATAAAGTTTCTTGTAAACAAGTCTTAGCATTCCACCTCTGACTCTCGATTAACCCCAATAGACATACTTCTGGAGTGAATGGGATGCATCCTTCCACCACCTCTGATAATATATCCAAGACCTGTCTCCAATATCTACTGATGCCCGGACAAGACCACATTATGTGCTCAAAGTCGGCCCTCGTTGATTATCAATGCTCACCAATTAGGAGGGAGGAGTCTAGGTGGTGCGGTCGGAGCGCTGAGGGTAGCTGGACGGAAGCTCGCGGTCCCCAGCTCCATCAAACGATGAGCCCTTTCCTCCTCCGCTTTGACTCCCCTTTCCCACAGCACGCGGCTCTCTCCCTCCCTCCCTCCCTCCATCTAGCCCCGAAGATACAGCCGCATGACGCACCCAGGAGATGTCACGGTGCCAATAGCGGAGGGAATATCGTAGGAGGAGGAATTTATGTAGGGGAACCCTGGTGGAATACAAGGTAACTTGATAGCAAGGTAAAAAGTTGGCCGGCGTCGTGAGTGAGGCCGTGCAGGCGGTGCAGAGGGGGAGTAGCTCCAGAATCACTGACGGCAGCTGGGTGCACAGAGCACTGGTCGGGGAAGACCACACGGGTATGGAAAGATGCGGGCGGTGAGCAGTGTCAGCCCATGCTCCTCACCCCTCGCTCCATGTGCCAGTAAGCAGTACCTCTTCGGTCAATATGTATAAAAATTACGAGTTTTACACTACTTATTAAATTATCAACTGCAGGGACTATGTTACTTGCTCTGGAATAAGAAAGTAAGAGTACAGCAAACTGGTCTTAGAACCTTATAGGCTTAACGATCTGTCCTCCTCCACTTGCTTTTCTTGAACTGCAAACCTAAATTTATTTGGTGGAACGCTGCCCTTTTTTTTCCTGGGCTCCTGGAATCGGTAATGGCTCATTGAATTATGCACAGATAGCTCAGTACCAGCATAGTAAAGGGTACATTTTGCTTGCTCTCTTTCCCAATACACAGGAAAACTGTCAGTGCTATCTGGCAGGGAAAAGAATATAGAGTACAGAAGTGTTGATATAGCACTACATGAGCTTTCGGAAGACGGTCCTCCTGTTTTTTTTTTTCCCTTTTCCTTTCTCCCTCCTTGTTTTGTGCTTGAAACAGCGATCAAAATTTTAATTAAATTTAATAGCCAGACAGTTACTGTCTCTCATTGTCCGCATATTGCTTAGGATTGCCAAATATCGAACTCTCCACTAGCAGGGTTAGTGTGGGGTAAGAACGGGATTGGAACATATTTGATAATGCAGTAATTAAGAAAGAAACAGGTGCTAATAAAATGCTAAATAGAGTCTTGCTGCGGTGAGAGCTTTGAAGGGGGGCAGGATAAAACAATCTAATTTCCAAAATCACAGCCCTCTCCAACCCGCAGAATAATAGCATATGTAAATGTAACTTCACCAAGTGGAATGGCCCTTCTCCTGCCCTGGGTGAATCCAGTGCCTAAAGTAAAAAAGTAAAGTAAAAAAAAAAGGGGGGGGGGGGGGTTTAGGTAGGCCCATAAACTTTATTTAGCATTTTATTAGCACCTGTTTCTTTCTTAATTACTGCATTATCAAATATGACCACAAGATGGCATAGTAATCACTTTAGTGTTGATCGATGTGATATCTGTCTCTATATAAGTAACATATATGCCAATACTAATTTGTTCTGAAGTGCATGGAGATGCACGAAACTATAACCTAGCCTATGCGGAGCTAGTAAGCTGGCTTCAAATCTGCTACCCAGTTCAGCAATGCAAAGGACTTACTTGCTGTAACTGACTACTTTTTAAGGCAACGCTATCTACAGCCTATTTCCACCTACGCTGATCCAGCACCATGTTCCAGACTTTCTTTCTGCACACCAGACTGGTCATGTGATTTCACACTACTGGGAATCTCTTGGAGAATCCAGCTACATGCTGCAGCCTGGATGATAGTTTGAAGCCGGCATACAGCCATCTACGGCCGAGTAGAGAGGGGGGACAGAGATCTCTGTAGATCTGTGTGTTTGAACTTTGACTTGGTTTTGATTCACCATTCACAGGAGCCATTGAGCCTAATGTTGAGTCATTTCTTCATTATTATACTGCATCAAATACTCTGGATGTGTATATGTGCGTTTTTTCAAAAACACCAAGATCACTCAAATTCCACACTTATCCAACAGCACACTATTGACTGTTTTTTTGCGGTGCCTTTCTTTTCTGGACAAACGAAATTTGCTAATCTTTGAAGCCTGTCAGAGCGATCTGCATTTTTAAATTTATATTTGCTGCAGCACGTTTTTTTATTAAATGGTTAGGTATTGTGAGATATATTGTGTTATAATGGATACATTATAACTCGCATATGCTTGATATTTAATGTATATGATACCTCCACCCCTAATAAAGCCTTTTTCATATTTTTGTACCTTAAGCCGTTGTTGACCTGCCTTTTTTTTGCTTTCTGGGGGCTCTCTTGTCCCCTTCAAACCCCTTTTTTTATGTAGCTTTTCTGTTTGTTGGCAGGTACCCCATCCACCCAATGGCGAATCGGCTGGTACACTAATTAATAATTTAGGTTAACTCTAAAGGGAGAGTGGATTCCAGGATTCTTTTATTTTTTATTGTCCTTTTTCTCCAATCATCTTCCAGGCTAGCATTTGAGAGGCTCCTCCCACCTGAAACAAGAAACACAATAGTCCATCGTTATAAATTTGTCAGTCATACTTGCATGATTGTGTTTCTTCTGGACCCATAGAAGCTGCTATGATTTATTATTTTCCAAGTCCTTGTGCTTACTGCAGGGGACTCCCTGGCCAGCCTCCCATGCAGCCCAGCGGGCCTTGAGTAGTGCGGCCCAGCAATCTGAGCTAAGCTGCCAGAGGTTTCCTCCCTACTGAGGGATATGCAACCATCCCCCCGGCTGTACTTAATGCCGGAAAGCATTTTTCCACAGGTAGGGCCGCATCTTCGCTGGTGCTGGCCCGTCTGCCCGTACCCCACGCTCCACAAGTTATGGCCAAGTCACAGAGCAATGCTTAGCTCTGGTCCTCTGAGAAGGGGAGAAAAACGAACAAAGTGCACAGATGGTCCTCCCCATCGGAGCTCCAGGGAAGCAGCGGCATGTGCAGGTATGTCCACCAACCCGCACAGAGGCAGCTGGGGGTGCACGCTTCACAATGCAGATCCTGCACGTCAGGATAGCTCCAAGGTAAGCTAGACCAGTACACCTATATCACTTGGGTTCATTGTCTTTACTTACAAAAACCCCAGGAGAGAAATGGGCAAAGACCAGCAGCAAGGCATGCGCTACAGGTTTCCTCAAGGTTAAAAAAAAAAAACACTGCCAGAAATGCATAAAAAAAATGGTGGCCAAGGATTCACAAGGCTTCCTCAAAGTAATGCTTAATTCCTTCAAAAAGGAAATATAAAGCACTGTTCTGCCAATACGCTCGGCTATAGAAAAATTGGAAGTTTCAGCAAGCATCCATCCCCTCTTGCAGCGGGGGGCCAAGCAGAACAGAGATGGACCAAGCAGAACAGGAAGCAAACTCCAATCGGATTCAGAAGATGGCCTGTGCTCAGATTCAGATGACGAAAAAACAGCATCAGAAGGCACCCTTTTTTCTTCAGATGACAACCCAAAAAACCGAAAACATCCCTGGTACACCAGACCCTGAAAAACATAGTCAAGAAGGAATGGAAAGCGCAGGAAAAGAAGCTCTTCACGCCAGCCGTGGTCAAGTGCAGATACCCCTTCACAGAGGAAGACACACAAGTCCGACCTAGCTTTTTGCGACTCCAGGACCCTGAGTGAACCAAAGGACAAGAAAATAGAGGCACGGCGAATTTGAATCTGGCATTGACTTCTTACCTTTATTAGTCTTGCTGATTCAGCTGCAAAAACTTCTGGAAGAAGCACCAAGGGAATGTCGTGCTTTCATTGGACCCCACTGATGGGGTAGACTCATTCAAACAAAGCTGGGCATACCTTTTGTGTTATGCATTTCCTCCCACCGCCCTAATACCAAAGGTAATCCAAAAAATCAGGGAAGAAAGAACGGTGATCCTCATCACACCCCATTGGTTGGGGTTCAGTCACCTGAAAAGTCTGTGTTCAACCACACCTAACACTGCCAGATATACTGAACCTTCTATCGCAGGGACCAGTCAACCACCGAACTACAAGGTTATGAAGCTCTCGGCGTGGTTACTGAAGGTTGAGGTTACAGAGGAAGGCACTGTCGGACAGAGTGACACTATTTTAGCCAGCAGAAAACCCATGACTAGAGCCATCTATTAGAAAGCGAGGAAGAAGTTTGTCTTATGATACAGGAGTAAAGGAAATCTTGACAGAGAAATTATCCTGACAATTTTAGATTTCCAACAGGAAGGGACAGACAAAAACATGTGTAAAAAGATCATTCAGTGTGGGGGGAAAAAAATGTGAGATCAAATGGCAAACTCCATTATTCAACTATGGATTAGGATATCCAATCCCTTCACCAATTGAACACACGACCACAATAGGTTGGATTCTCATCAGAGAGCTTGGACCCTTTTTTACGAAGGGTCAAACAGGCTTGATGAATATGTCCCAGTAGGGGATGTACAAAGGAACCCTGTCAGAAACAGATCCAGCAGTTACAACCCAAACGAAAATCGTGTAGTCGGATCCAAATAAAACGCTGGATTAGTGTAAAAAAAGTGGTTGCATTTAACATAAATGATTGCTTGTACACGTATCCATAGTAAAAACAGCATTGCATGGTAAAAAAGGAAGGCGTCCGCCGCACAACATCCAAACATGTAAAGTGTGCAATAACGGGAACATACAGCTGTGCCACCTTGCGTTGGTCTATCACATAAAATCCCAATAAAATACATTTCCGTTTTTGGTTGTAACATGACAAGATGTGGCTAATTTCAAGGAGTATGCATACTTTTTCAAAACACTGTGTGTGTGTGTGTGTGTGTGTGTGTGTGTGTGTGTGTGTGTGTGTGTGTGTGTGTGTGTTTTTAAATGTGCAAAGACTGAGGCGGTCATCCTGAACCTTGCTTCTCACTAGTTAGTGAGTCTCTGATCTGAATAAGTCTTAGAACCTTAACTTTTAAAAACAAATCAGCAAAGATAGCTCCTACTTCTATACTCGCAGGTTCATGTTATATACATGAATTTTTATATATTGGTTTGTGCTCCTTTTATTAAGTGATATTTTATCCCTGTACAGTAAAATTTATTTTTGTTTGGAGGTTTAATACCACTTCAAACGGTTTGAAGCGGTATTAAATCTCAAAACAAAAATTTATTTTTTGCGCACAAAGTAATTACTGTACAGGAATAAATTATCACTTGATAAAGCACTAAAGCACTAACCAATATATAAAAATTCTTTGGTAAAGAGAACACAAACACTCCTTACCCCCACTTTCCACCTGGTATAAGCGACCCAAATAGTGGTTCACTTTTCATGTGACGGAAGTGGAAAACGCCCCCCCTTCTTGCACACTCAGAGTGATTTCACAGTGGAGATCCACTCTTCCGGTGACGGGCAGCGCCACCAACCCTTCAACTACAAAAATTATTTTTAAAGGGGGTTCCAGGACCACCCCAAGGGAGGCAGCAGCACAGCCCACCTAAGTGCGGAATATAACAAATTATACACAAAATGTATTTTATTGTGACCTACTGATTCTTGGATGTAGTGGTTGCATTGGTTTCCTTTTCTTAGACAGTTTTTTCCTTTTATCTCAACTGGTGATCTGGCTAGAAGGTCCTGTTTTTTAACTTCCAAGCTGTCAAGCAAAATTGGCAATTGGAGACAAACTGTTTAACACATATAGGGGTTCTTACAATGGTCAGATTTTGTTTATGTAAAACTTTTATCCCCCCCCCCCCCAAAAAAAAGCTCTTGAAATTAATTGAAGGTGTAACAGTCACCACCGTTTACGACCTTCCATCCACCCACGACGGCTTATCCGACACACTCCGACAATCCTGCATACGCAATCCATTCCCCAGAATCACGAGACTGACAGCTCTGTGTTCTGAGTCAAATGTATGAACACTTTAATGGTATCCTTAGCTTGATTATATATCTAGTACAGCATATTAAAGTTAATCACAGGAACAATGAAATCTCCACCCCCTTCATCACACACTATGGCTAATTACTAATTAGTATCCAGACATTTTGGCACCGATACTGACGAGACACATTCCTTTATATAATGACATCAGTGAAGTTAATTACTAATTGTAACAAAATACGTTATCTAGACAGCTTGGCTCCACATATAGCGGAGGTAATTACTACAGCTTGACGCATCAATAGAATTCAAACAAAAAATTATACACAATGAAAAGGTCTTTGGAGCAGACCTCAACTTAGCATTTCAATAGTCTGAGCTAAGCATTGAAGAGTCATTTTTTTTGACTGGTATGGTCCATATGAAATCACCTGTAATATGAACTAATATATCCTGCAATATGTAATGTCCCATCTTCTGCAATACATGAAGTATGATTTATTAGCCATCCTATGCCCAAAGGGGCACAGGGTGGATTTAGACCCACGAGTTATTAGTGACGCTGACAAAGGAGTATCCCCCATCCTTCCAAAGTCTCTGGTTGTCACGGGTCAATCCGTTACAGAAGGAATTTAAGCAAGCCCTCATCCACCAAGGTATGTTTTTAACCAGCATGGTAAACAAGACTACGTCCGTAAGCTTGGTGTATTGATCTTTGCATTTGGTGAGGGGCTTTACAGTAAAAAGGATACAAGCAACTCTAGAGCCACCCAATCAACTTTACCTCCAAAGGGGACGTGCCCCCCCCCCCCCCCCACTCGGGGGCTTTCCTGTCCCACTGGGAACCCAGGACCATAGTAAATGCCATTGGCTAAGAGAGCAGGAGGTGATCAGGTAACATCCCCAATTTGCCCTGTCAATTATGTAAATTATGTCACTTCTGTGTTCAGCTGTCATTCTTTAGCTACTATAGCCAAGGATGTACAGTAGATATAAAAAGTCTACACACCCCTGTTTAAAATATCGGGTTTCTGACGAGGGTAAATAATTTTAGAACTTTTTACACCTTTTAATGTGACCTATAAACTGTACAACTCAATTGAAAGACGAACTGAAATCTTTTTTTGGGGGGGTAGAGTAAAAATAATATAATGTGGTGCATATGTGTGCAACACCCTCTTATAACTGGGAATGTTGCTGTGTTCAGAATTGGATATCATAAACTAGGGCTTTGAAAGAATGGACTATAGGCATACTTAAAGCAGACCTGGAACGTTATGTGAACTCTCATCCAATCCATACCGAGTCTTTGGTGTGTCTGGTCCTGTGATTCCTTTTTACTTTGTGAATTATACCATATTATATCTTGTTTATGGACTTGCTTTGGACCTTTAGACCTTTGCCTGGCTCCCTTGCACTTTACATTCAGATTTTATCGTTTGATACCTGAGGTACTTCCTACCTTGGGTACTTGCTGTAGAGACGTTTGTCTCGCATATACAGCTATATCTTTATAGACCTTGACCCAAGTCTGTTTTGTATAGTCCTGATGCTCCATCGGGGTCTGCGTCCATTAGGGTGTTCTGCCTCCTTGACAGCAAAAATGTTGCTCTAACATGTATTGATGTATTGTAAAGCACATTTATTTTTGGGAAACTTGGCGAGCAAGCTACTTGTATCTTGAAAAGCAGTAATAGCACCATTGGGGTTGGCTATAGTGATGCTTTTCTGATTAGTCATAGGAATTGACCTGTTTAGGTCACTACATATCTTATTATTTTTGGTATGTTTGCTAGTCTCAGAATCTCCTTAGGCCCCCCATTGTATCCCTGCAGCCCGTCGGACTCGGGATGGATGGTGGACGTGGAGAAGGTTTTAATCACTTTTGCACTGATTTGTATGCATTTTATCTCTTGTTTGTCTAATATGTTTGTTATAAACTTCAATAAAACGTTATTTTTTTAAGTATGCCTATAAAATCCATTCTTTCAAAGCCCCAGTTTATAATATCCAATTATAGGATGTGGCATAGCTGTCCACAGAACCACCTTGCGGTGACACCTTTTAGTGTGTTCAGAAATAAGCAATGACATTCAAACTCATGTTTAATAGGAGTCGGTACACACCTGCCATCATTTAAAGTGCCTCAAATAAATCTGGCAAGTACTGGCTGTGTGGTTCATGTGACAACAATCCCCGGTACTCTTTATATGTCTAGGCTGTGGGGTAGAGTGGCAAGATGGAAGCCCTTTCTTACAAAGAAAAACATCTAAGCCTGGCATAATTTTTCAAAAACACATCTGAAGTCTCCCAAAAACATGTGGGAAAATGTGTTATGGTCTGATGAAACCAAGGTTGAACTTTGTGGCCATAAGATATGTTTGGCATGAAAACAACACTACCAAAAGAGCACCATACCCACAGTGAAGCATGGTGGTGGCAGAATCATGCTGTGGGGCTGGAACAGGGGCCTTAAAGTGGTTGTAAACCCACTCTTGTTTCTAAATTACTTCCATAGTGCTGATCTATAAGGATCTACATGCCTCCTGCATTTATCCTTACCTGCCAAATATCTCCCCGTTAGCTGTTTAGAGCCCTGCAATACTCTGGATTCTGTGGGCAGGTCTGTTTAGTGCTCGGTGGGTGGAGTGGTGATGTCAGTAGACTCCCCACCCACCTCTACACTCCCCTTGGTCTCATAGATTATGCCTGATCACGAACATCCAGTCAAAACCCAAGAAAGTCACCACATGACTTCAGCATGTCCAATCATGCTGAGGGGTGGAGCAGCCAATCCTGGGAGAGCTGGTGAAGAAAGGAGGTGAGATGTGAGGACACAGAATGCCTCTCTCACACTTGTGCATGAGAAATCACCTGTCACTCACAGCAAGGGGAAAGAAAAGGACACATATTTATTTGTGTCTGTTTTTATCTTACTGAAGAAAGATAAGATGATTGCTCAGAGCTGGATTAACTCTGTGGCAAGACTGGGCATAGATCTGTCTTAATTTTTTTTTAAAAAGGGGGTTTACATCCACTTTAATCAAGGTAGAGGGAATTATGAACAGTTCCAAATACCAGTCAATGTTGGCACAAAACCTTCAGGCTTCTGCTAGAAAGCGGAACATGAAGAAGAACATCTTTCAGCATGACGACACAAAGCATACATCCACATCAACTAAGGAATGGCATCACCAGAAGAAGATTACAGTTTTGGGATGGCCCAGCCAGAACCCAGACCTGAATCTAACTGAAAATTTGTGGGATGATCTGAAGAGGGCTTTGCACAGGAGATGCACAGATTTGGAGTGTTTTTGCAAATCAAGTCAAAATGTGCCATGTTGATAGACTCATACCCAAAAAGACTAAGGGCTGTAATAAAATCACAAGGTGCTTCAACAGAGTATTAGTTTAAGGGTGTGCACCCATATTTTATTTTTACTTCCCTCCACCTAAAAGATTTCAGTTAGTTGAACAATAAAGTTATACAGTTTATAGGTCACATTTTAATGCTGGGTTTACACTAGTGCAAATTGGATGTGAGTTCCCCGCGTTCAATTCGCAATAGCAGGAAATTGTAATCCGCTCTCTATGGAGTCGGTTTACACATCTCCGCAGTGACTCCGAATGCGAATTTGCACAGGGGTCCTGTGCATCTTTTGGTCCATTTCAGGTCTGGATTCAGCCCCCAATTTGGGCTGAAATCGGACCTGAAACAGTGAACGAAAACGCATCGGACCCCTGCTGAGAGGCGCTGCATGCTCATATGTCAGAACCCAGCCTTAAAGCGGAGGTTCCGCCATTCATTTTTTTTTTTTTTTTATTATCATCCCCCGTCTGAATTCTTAGAAAATATAAACTTATAAAAAAACGATGCAGGAATTTGCCATTTTGCTTGTGGGCATTGTGAAGCCCACAAGCACATATTTCCAGGAAGCAGTGAATGGCACGTGACCGGCTTGATGAGTCACGCGATGAGTGAAATCCTGCGAGATTTCTATGGTCGGCGTTGCGACTTGTCTCCTGGGAAGCATGACACTATGCTCCCAGGAGACATTGCGGACACCTCCCAGCTAACACTGGGACACTGGGGAAGAGAAAAGATACACCCACTCTTGCGGGAGGGATACCAAGAAGTCTCAAATACTCCTGATTCACTGTATTCTGTATATACTCCATAGATCTGGATAAGCCAACGTGTATATTTAGGGTGAACCTCCGCTTTTAAGGTGGAAAATTTTCTGAAATGATTTATCTTTGTCTCATTTTTTTTACATCACAGAAACCAGACATTTTAACAGGGGTGTGATTGAGAGTGACAATTCTAGGGCAATAATTCATGGCTAGCTCCTAAACCCATAACCTGGAAAGGCTTTTAAAGCATTGCCCAGTTGTACTTACAGAATTTTGTGTACTATTGTTTTTCCTTGGGCATGTGCAATTTTCAGTCTTGTGTACTTGGTATCTTAATACTCTACGTAACACCATGTTTTAAAATTTTACGAAAAAAAACAGGTACCGTATTGTATTATGTTTGCATTAAAATTAATTTGTGTATTTTATCCTGCAAGTATGCATTTGATAAACATTTGCAAAATATTGTGCAACTGCCATCTAACAGGGTCTCTGATTTTAGAAGATGTTTAATTGAGAGTTTAAGGTAATTTCCGGTAAAGTGTCACAGTAGAACAAGTAGTTAAATAATGTGGTCCAAAACTAAATTTAAAGACCCCTTTCTTAAAATGCTTTGTAGTTTTTGACGGCACCATCCTGAGGTATTGTACGTATCGGCAGCCATTGGGACTAGTGCCACGGGAGGGAGAACTGCACATGCACATTGTGTACTCTATCCTGTTCCGTATGATGAGCTCAGAGTTTACAACAGGAGAGAAGTACTCAGTGTGCTTATGTGGCCCAAAAGACCAAGATGGCACCTCCTGTGGCACTTAGGGGGGTGCTGGTCCCAATGACTGTTCTGTCTCTACAGTTCAGGATGGAGCCATAAGCAGCTGCAAAGGATTGGACTACATTCTTTAGACAAAATGGGATCCCTGGCTGGAAGGTAGCACACTATTATGCTATACTATACTACTAAAGCTTCCTTTTCCAGCAACAAAATATTTCGTGGCATTCTGTGGATACCAGACTGGACATTGGCTTTGTGTATGTGTAAGAAAATATTGCTTCTCCTATGCCAGCTCACATCATTTTTTTTTTTTTTTATTTTGACAGTTGAAGGACATGATTCCAGTGAAGATGCTTGTTCTTGTATGGAACTAATGTTGTGGCGTATAAAAGAAGATGCTAAACTTAAGCGATGATTTATTGAAGCGTCATTGTTGAAACGTTGAACTATAGGTTTAACGCAATTACCACAAACTTGAAGCTGTAACACATCCGATTACTTCACAAATATGAAGACTGTGTATTGTTTTGACCTTCAGGGAAAAATAATTTTGTAAAGGTGATTGAAACATTGGGCTGTTTAAAAGTGTGGCAAGAATGTTTAATTATATCTGTCCTATCATCAAATTAGCAAGGTAACAGATCAGTGGAAAAAATGCATGTTCACTCGTTTTCTCTGCTGACAGCACCCAAATGTCTAAAGTTACAATCTCTCTGAAGGAGGAGTTGGTCGCATTCACAGTTATCTATACAAAAGTTTGCACAACTGTACAGAAATTGAGATATCCTCCTTCATTTGTTTATTTATATAACTACTATTGCTTTTTTCTAAATTTTTCTCAAAAATTGGCACCAAAATGACAGTATTTTTTTTTTTTTTTTTTGGTGGATTCATGGACCAGAAGTAAACTGGTTAAGTTAACCAGTGAAGTGTTCGAACATATCATCCTCTTCTATAACACATATATTTTAAATATGATAAGTACTGATTATATTCTAAAACTTTTACATATCTGTCTGTGAATTAAAATCTCTTACAAAAGTCAGTTTCTGAATTATTCTAGGTAGTTATGCTTTTGATATTTTTTCCTTTTTTTCCACAGAAATATTGATGGGCAATGGAGGGATTTCATTAAATACAGCTGAGTACCTTGGAAGCACAGTTCTACTTTAAAGCCGTAATTAATACTGGCCATATACTTGGTATTCTTGTAGCTCTAAAGCTTTCTTCAGCTTTTAGTCACTGTAATTTACCTCCATATGATTTTGGCCATTTCCCAGTTCAGATAGTTGACTGATCTAAACTGGTGTGGATTGTATTTGAAAGTTTCAGCTGTTACTACAATTGTTTGCAGTGGTAGTTTATTTCCATTGCATTTTAATCCTGAAGCCATGACTGGTAGAGCGCTTTGGTTAAAGGCAATTAATGGAGCTTTTCATCAGCTCAGTAAATTGCCAGGTGTATGACCAAAAATCTGAGCGGCTGGTAGCTGCTGCAGCTGGAAGGGGATGACCTTTTTTTTACAATGAACATGTGTCCCTGCGTGCATACGGCACTAAATGTAAGTACTGCTTGCTGCGCTGTCCAGCCCTGTCCAGGTGCAGCAGCTGTCATCATTTCATAAAGTTAGATAGGCTGCCAGCAGCGGGACTGGATGGTGCGCCTGTTTCTTCTACAACTAAAAGCTGGAGCCTCATGTGCTGGGGCTAAATGCCCAGTGTGCATAAGGCCAAAATTAGCAATGTCACCACAAACCCAGGGTTATTGTAGTATTTACTTATATATATTGTAGGAAGTGACGACAGGTACCAGAGGAAAGCTAATGGGGTGAAAGGCAGGGTATGTTGCGGACTGGCTAATAAAGAATTGATTCAGCATTAGATTTTTTTATATATATATATATATATATATATATATATAACACACAGTGTCTTGCGAAAGTATTCGCCCCCTTGAACTTTGCGACCTTTTGCCACATTTCAGGCTTCAAACATAAAGATATAAAACTGTAATTTTTTGTGAAGAATCAACAAGTGGGACACAATCATGAAGTGGAACAAAATTTATTGGATATTTCAATCTTTAACAAATAAAAAACTGAAAAATTGGGCGTGGAAAATTATTCAGCCCCCTTAAGTTAATACTGTGTAGCGCCTCCTTTTGCTGCGATTACAGCTGTAAGTCGCTTGGGGTGTGTCTCTATCAGTTTTGCACATCGAGAGACTGAAATTTTTGCCCATTCCTCCTTGCAAAACAGCTCAAGCTCAGTGAGGTTGGATGGAGAGCATTTGTGAACAGCAGTTTTCGGTCCTTTCCACAGATTCTCGATTGGATTCAGGTCTGGACTTTGACTTGGCCATTCTAACACCTGGATATGTTTATTTGTGAACCATTCCATTGTAGATTTTGCTTTGTTTTGGATCATTGTCTTGTTGGAAGACAAATCTTTGTCCCAGTCTCAGGTCTTTTGCAGAATCCATCAGGTTTTCTTCCAGAATGGTCCTGTATTTGGCTCCATCCATCTTCCCATCAATTTTAACCATTTTCCCTGTCCCTGCTGAAGAAAAGCAGGCGCAAACCGTGATGCTGCCACCACCATGTTTGACAGTGGGGATGGTGTGTTCAGGGTGATGAGCTATGTTGCTTTTACGCCAAACATAACGTTTTGCATTGTTGCCAAAAAGTTCGATTTTGGTGTCATCTGACCAGAGCACCTTCTTCCACATGTTTGGTGTGTCTCCCAGGTGGCTTGTGGCAAACTTTAAATTACACTTTTTATGGATATCTTTAAGAAATGGCTTTCTTCTTGCTACTCTTCCATAAAGGCTAGATTTGTGCAGTATACGACTGATTGTTGTCCTATGGACAGAGCCTCCCACCTCAGCTGTAGATCTCTGCAGTTCATCCAGAGTGATCATGGGCCTCTTGGCTGCATCTCTGATCAGTCTTCTCCTTGTATGAGCTGAAAGTTTAGAGGGACGGCCAGGTCTTCGTAGATTTGCATTCGTCTGATACTCCTTCCATTTCAATATTATCGCTTGCACAGTGCTCCTTGGAATGTTTAAAGCTTGGGAAATCTTTTTGTATCCAAATCCGGCTTTAAACTTCTCCACAACAGTATCTCGAACCTGCCTGGTGTGTTCCTTGTTCTTCTTCATGATGCTCTCTGCGCTTTAAACGGACCTCTGAGACTATCACAGTGCAGGTGCATTTATACAGAGACTTGATTACACACAGGTGGATTCTATTTATCATCATGAGTCATTTAGGTCAACATTGGATCATTCAGAGATTCTCGCTGAACTTCTGGAGAGAGTCTGCTGCACTGAAAGTAAAGGGGCTGAATAATTTTGCACGCCCAATTTTTCAGTTTTTTATTTGTTAAAGTTTGAAATATTCAATAAATTTCGTTCCACTAAATGATTGTGTCCCACTTGTTGATTCTTCACAAAAAATTACAGTTTTATATCTTTATGTTTGAAGCCTCAAATGTGGCAAAAGGTTGCAAAGTTCAAGGGGGCCGAATACTTTCGCAAGGCACTGTGTATGTATATGTATATATATAATATGTGTGTATACATATGTATATATATATGGATGTGTGTGTGTGTGTGTGTGTGTGTGTGTGTGTACATATATATGCTTAGCATGTATGATAATGAATAAATTGAGGGCAGGCATGCCTGAAGGTAGCCCATTGCTCTTTAAAGGAACAGGGACACACTGCAAGCATTGCACAATGGCAGCTGAAGACCTCCAGTGTGGTAAGGTGGAATGGGGCATTGACAAGGCAGTGTGGCTTCCACATATATTTCCAAATGTATGCAAATAAAACCGCAGTTGAAATGGTTCATTTATTTATTTTTAGCTGGCTAGCTGATACGTGTGATCAGATATTTTTTGTTTAGTGCATGCTCTGTGAAAAGCCCTCACATTTAGTTGCCATTTTTGTTTTGCTTGATATATTTATCTAATTTATTATAATCCGAAAACATTACACTTGGTCTAGTAAAGCTTGGCATTGGGAGTACAGAAAAGGTAATCCATGCTTTTTAACAACAGCACAGCCTTGGTGTTATCAGATTGAATTGATCATTCGATATCTTGTAGGCAGGTGACTTATGCACCATGGTGAAATACCAATGCCTAAAGCCCCGCATGTGGTTCATGTGCCACAAGTAAAGGTAAATCTTCCGCCATGGACTGCCACCAAAAAGGATCACCCACGTGCCCAATCGGGTGTCTTCTTCCCTGATGTGATGGACCCCTTAAAATAATAAAGGTGGTCAAAAGCGCTTTAGTCACATAGTCAACAGGTCATCAGCACCCGCGTCATAGCTTTGTGTCAGAGAGGGATACAGTATGCAAAGAATATTCAATCTACACAGACACATAGAAGTGTCTATTTACAACATGCATACAGTTTTGCTCATAAGTTTACATACCCTGGCAGAATTTGATTTCTTGGCCATTTTTCACAGAATATGAATGATCGCACGAAAACTTTCCTTTCACTCATGGTTGGTGTTTGGCTGAAGCCATTTATTATCAATCAACTGTCTTTACTGTTTTTAAATCATAATGGCAACAGAAACTACCCAAATGATCCTGACATAAGTTTACATACCCCCAGTTCTTAATAACGTGTATTGCCCCTTTTAACATCAATGACAGTCTTTTGTGGTATTTGTGGACGAGGCTCTTTATCTTCTCAGATGGTAAAGCTGCCCTTTCCTCTTGGCAAAAAGTCTCCAGTTCCTGTAATTTCTTGGGCTTTCTTGCATTAACTGCATGTTTGAGATCTCCCCAGAGTGGCTCAATGATATTGAGGTCAGGAGACTGAGGTGGACACTACAGAACCTTCACTTTTCAGCTGTAGCCAATGACAGGTCGACTTGGCCTTTTGTGTGTTGGATCAATGTGATGTTGAAATGTCCAGGTACGTCCCATGTGCAGCTTCCTAAATGCAAATGTTCCTCCAGTATTTTTTGATAGCATACTGCATTAATTTTGACCAAATTTTCTGTGCCTTTGTAGCTCACACATCCTCAAAACCTCAGCGATCCACCTCTGTGTTTCACAGTAGGAATGGTGTACCTTTCATCATAGGCCTTGTTGACTCCTCTCCAAATGTAGCATTTATGGTTGTGGCCAAAAAGCTAAATTTCGGTCTCATCACTCCAAATGACTTTGTGCCAGAAGGTTTGAGGCTTGTCTCTGTGCTGTTTGGCATTTTGTAAGCAGGATACTTTGTGGCATTTGCATAGAAATTGCTTTCTTCTTGCGACCCGACCATGCAGCCCATCTTTCTTCAAGTGCCTCCTTATTGTGCTCTTGAAACAGCCACACCACATATTTTCAGAGAGTCCTGTATTTCACCTGAAGTTGGTTGTGGGTTTCTATTTGCACCCCAAACAATTTTCCTGGCAGTTGTGGCTGAAATTTTAATTGGTCTACCTGACCGTGGTTTGGTTTTAACAGAACCCTTAATTTTCTACTTCTTAATTGGAGTTTGAACACTTCTGATTGGCATTCACACTTTCTTGGACATCTTTTTATATCCCTTTTCTGTTTTATACATTTTAACTACCTTTTCCGGCAGATCCTTTGACAATTATTTTGCTTTCCTCAGAATCGTCGGTGCAGCACTGGATGAAAGATGCAAGGGTCTGTCAGTAGTCCAGAAACTCATTGACCTTTTGTACACACACACTAATTACAGGCAAACAGATCACAGGTGAGGATTGTTAGCTTTTAATAGCCATTCAAACCCATTTGTGACAAACTTGTGTGCATGTAATAAGGCCAAAATCACCAGAGTATGTAAACTTTTGATCAGGGTCATTTGGGTAGTTTGCCATTGTGATTTTAAAAAGAAAAAACACAGTTTATTGATAATGAATTGAGCCAAACACTAACCATGCGCGAAAGAAAATGTATTGTGTTATCATTCAAATTCTCTGAAAAATGGCCAAGAAATCATAAATTCTGCTACGGTATGTAAACCTATGAGCACAACTGTATACAGAGTGCAGATTTGCCAGCTTAGCAAAATGGTGCCTGGCCCCACCCAGCGTGATGCATTTGAATTAAAATGTATTTTTTTTGTTTTAATCGTTGTTGCTATCGCAAGAAATTATCAACATCCCTGGTGATGGCGATAAACTTGACATGTCGTTTAAAAGTCCCAGATCTCCCCTCCTTGCCCTTAAAAGAATTTAATCAAAGATTGGTTTGATCAGATGCTGTACAAGCTGCTAATGGCTTGTAAACCTCAAACTGGAAGTAACAAAATCCTTGTTGCTTTTTGGTTTCTTACAGTGAGGGAGAAGTATTTGATCCCCTGCTGATTTTGTATGTTTATGTATAATTGTTAAATCCGCGCTTAGGAAATGTTCCTGGGCTGCTGCCTCCCCTAAAGGTCCCTGATAAAAAGGGATCTGAATTGAATAAAAGATGTGTGGTGTTGGGGGCGAATGGCGCTACCCTCCACTTAGATAGTGGTTTGGCTAGAGATTTAACCACTTAAGGACCTTGCCTGTTTTTCAGATTTGGTGTTTACAAGATTAAAACAGTTTTTTTTTTTACTCATTACTTAAAACCCCCAAACATTATATATATATATATATATATATATATATATATATATATATATATATATTATATATATATATATATACACATATACCCGATCTCCTCCGCCGCCGATAACGGTGATCTTGCGGCGAATCCGCCACGGAGACCACCGTTATCGTTTACAGGACCGCTCGGTTATGGCAGCAGCTGCTGCCGTTACCGAGATATCCATCTTTTAAAGTACCAACGTATATGTACATGAGCGCATCTTTACGTGGTTAATTAAATCCTTCCGTAGGTTAGCTTGTGGTAAAATCCACTTCAAATTAAGTCGTTATATCCAAGCTAATGGTGAACCTTCCAAAGTGAAAATTATATATTAAATATTTATGTCAAATGGGGCACGTTACTGCATGCCACTTATAAAGAGCGAATCAATGTTCGAGTCGCTTTTCCTGGGTACCACTCAACAAGGGTTGTGTATATATACTAAGTGATTGCTAATCGGCCAACCCTCCCTTTATTGCTCTTAGGAAGAGGTTGATCCTCAAAGTTTGCAAAATTGTGATAACTTAAAAAAAGTGATCCAAACTAGTGTCACCCTTCAGTGGGTGAGTTTACAGAGTTGATAAATTGAAAAAAGTGATCCAAATTAGTGTCACCCTTCATAGGTGATGTTGACCCAAGTGGATTAAATATTAATTCTCAAGTGCACTTATTGCTAAAGTGTATCTAATTTCATAACCCAGTATTTAACCACTTCAGCCCCGGGCCATTTTGCTGGTCAATCACCTGGCCTCTTTTTGTCATTCGGCACTGCGTCGCTTTAACTGTCAATGGCGCGACATGGCTCCCAAACAAAATCGATGTCCTTTTTTTTCCTACAAATAGAGCTTTCTTTTGGTGGTATTTGATCACCTCTGCGGTGCTTATTTTTTGCACTATAAACTAAAATAGAGCTTTTTTTATATTTTTTAATATAATATTCCCCAAAAATATCATAAACGTTTTTTTTCCTCCGTTTAGGCCGATACGTATTCTTCTACATATTTTTGGTAAAAAAAATCGCAATAAGCGTTTGGTTTGTGCAAAAGTTATAACGTCTTCAAAATAGGGGATAGTTTTATGGCATTTTTATTAATATTTGTTTTACTAGTAATGGCGGTGATCTGTGATTTTTATCAGTACTGCGACATTATGGTGGACACATCGGACACTTTTGACACATTTTTGGGACCATTGGCATTTTTATAGTGATCAGTGCTATAAAAATGCATTGATTACTGTAAAAATGTCACTGGCAGGGAAGGGGTTAACACTAGGGTATCGATCAAGGGGTTAATTATGTTCTCTCATTGTGTACTTACTGAAGGGGGGGTGGGACTGACTAGAGGAAATGACAGATCGCTGTTCATACAGTGGGCGCATTGCAAAATCACATTATATTATGTGATTTTGCGCAGCCGAGCCAACCTGCCGCCGTAAAACTACGGTGGGCGGTCGGCAAGCAGTTAAACATGTGCTAGATATCAAAGCAAATAAACATCAAAACCTTAAAATCATTGGGTGTAATCTCCCTATAATCAAAACACCCGTGGGCTAATATAAGTTAAAAAAAAAAAGGACTGGATGTGTCCTATATATCAGTCTTCAGCTGGGGAGAATAGTATATATCCCAAAGAAATATATATAAAAAATGTCCACAGCTGGGGAAAAAACACAGCTATGTAGATATGAATTCAACTGCAATATCCAATATTTATATGATAAATGGGGGGGGGGTGGAATATATATATATATATATATATATATATATATATATATATATATATATATATATATATATATATATATATATATATATATATATATATAATAATTTTTCACTAGATTTTCCAAAAAAAGTGACATTTGTGATTGTCCCAGGTGTCCTATGAAGACTTTATCCTCAAGTGACTTTTGTGCTTCCCTTGATACCCCATTTTAAAAGTTTTTAAAAAGCGATCCTGAATCGTATCATTTAAATGCAATATCAGTGCAGATAAACAGAAAAACACACACACTGTCTTTCTAAAGGCTGAGAGTCGGCGTGCATTCCACGGCTCTGTACTCAACAACCGCAAGTGGCATGATTGCCTGTGAGAGCTGCGCCTAGCGCACGTTTCATCATGTAACTTCGGAGGCAATCCATGCCACTATCTAAGTGGAGGGCAGTACCATTCACCCCAACACCACAAATCTTTTATTTTGTACATTTGCCCACTGAAATTATCAGTCTATAATTTAAAGGTAGGCTTATTTAAACAGTGAGAGACAGAAAAAACAACAAAATAATCCAGAAAAATGCAGTTCAACAAGTTATAAATTTGATTTCCATTTTAATGAGTGAAATTAGTATTTGACCCCTTCGCAAAACATGACTTGTTGGCCAACCTCTGTTGGCAATCACAGAGGTCAGACCTTTCTTGTAGTTGGCCACCTGGTTGGCACACATATAAGGAGGGATTTTGTCCCAGTCCTCCAGGACCTTAATGTACTTCTTCTTGAGCCATGCCTTTGTTGCCTTAGCCATGTGATTTGTGTCATTGTAATGCAGGAATACCTAGCCACGACCCATTTTCAATGACCTGGCTGAGGGAAAGATGTTTTCACCCAAGATTTGATGGTATGTGGCCCCCGCCCATCATCCATTTGATGTGTTGAAGTTGACCTGTCCCCTTGGCAGGAAAAAAAAAACCCCAAAGCATAATGTTTCCACCTTCATGTTTGACGGTGGGGATAGTGTTTTTGCGGTCATAGACAGCATTCCTCTACCAAATATGGCAAGTTGAGTTGATGCCAAAGAACTTGATTTTGGTCTCATCTGACCACAATACTTTCACCCAGTTCTTCTTTGAATCATTCAGATGTTCATTAGAAAACTTTAGACGGGCCTGTACATGTGCTTTCTTGAGCAAACTTTGCAGGAGCTGCAGGATTTCAGTCCTTCAGGGCGTAGTGTTTTACCAATTGTTTTCTTGGTGACTATGGTCCCAGCTGCCTTGAGATCATTGACCATATTCTCCCATGTAGTTATGGGCTGATTCCTTATCGCTCTCATGATCATTGAAACTCCACAAGGTGAGATCTTTCATGGAGCTGCTGTCTGAGGGAGATTGACAATTAAGTGTTTCTTCCATTTGCACAAACTGTTGTCACCCTCATCAAGCTGCTTGGCGATGGCCATTTTGCCTATTCTGGACCTGTGTAGGTCTAAAATCTTGTCCCTGACATCCTTGGATAGCTCTTTGATCTTGGCCATATTGAGGAGATTGGAATCTGATTTGCTTCTGTGGACAGCTGTCTTCTGTACAGGTAACAAGCTAAGATGGGGAGCACTCCCTTTACGAGAGTGTGCCTAATCTCAGCACATTGCCTGTATCGAAGACAGCTGGGAGCCAGAAATCTTGCCAATATGTGATCAAATAACTATTTCACTCATTAAAATGCAAATACAGTTCCTTGCAAAAGTATTCACCCCCTTGGCATTTTCGTGTTTTCTTGCCTCACAACCTGGAATTAACATTGTATTGTTTGAGGTTTGCATAATTTAATTTACAGAACATGCACACAACTTTGAAGATGTATTTTTTTTTTTTTTATTATTTATTTATTGTGAATCAAACAACAAATAGGACAAACTAACAGAAAAAGTCAATGTGCATAACTATTCACCCTCCCTAAAGTCAATACTTTGTAGAGCCATCACAGCTTCAAATCGCTTTGGCTAAGTCTCTGAGCTAGCCACATCTTATCACTGGGATTTTTGCCCATTCCTCCTTGCAAAACTGCTCCAGCTCCTTCAAGTTGGATGGTTTGCGCTTGTGAACAGTAATCTTTCAGTCTGACCACAGATTTTCTATTGGATTGAGATCTGGGCATTCACTAGGCCATTCCAACACATTTACATGTTTCCCCTTAAACCACTCAAGTGTTGCTTTAGCAGTGTGTTTAGGGTCATTGTTCTGCTGGAAGGTGAACCTCCATCCTGGCCTCAAATCGCACACACAGTGGTACAGGTTTTGCTTAAGAATATCCCTGTATTTAGCATCATCCATCTTTCCCTCAACACTGACCAGTTTCCCAGTCCCGACTGCTGAAAAACATCACCACAGCATGATGCTGCCACCACCATGTTTCACTGTGGGGATGGTGTTCTTTGGGTGATGTGTTGGGTTTGCGCCAGACATAGTGTTTTCTTTGATGGCCAAAAAGTTACATTTTAGTCTTATCAGACCAGAGCACCTCCCTCCATACATTTTTGACAGTTTTTGTGAGCAGCTCTGTTTGCTGTGTGTTTGGCTATCCCTCGGTTTTATTGCTTGGGTATATCCTATACTGTATAATTAAGATAAGAATTTGGGCTTCCTTTAAATTTCTTATCTTTGAGTATAGTATCCGTTAGTGGTGCAACGGATCTTCATTGAGCCATAATCCGCACGGATCAACTGCTTTGGATCAGCACACACGTGATCCGCGGAGCAGCTGTAACAGCCGACATTGAAATAGTCTCTGTGTTCTAAAAGAGGAACACTATTCCCAGGTGGCGCTGTGTGTGGCCGTCCTGCTCCGTGTATGTGGCCAGGGAATGAACATAGTGGGTTACAGCTGATGACCGCTTCCTTGGCACATATGTATAGAGATAATAGGGGGTGAGGGGCAGTGTGCACAATTCTACCAGGACCTGGGGCTCAGTTCAGTCTCTTTGGTGGCATTGAAGCTGGAGTAGTATTTGTTTAAGGCACACAGCACCCCCATGCACACAAAGTGTGTGATAGTGTCATGCGTTTTGGTATGCTATTGTGCGATTTTTCAAGCTGCCCTAAGCGTGATCCACAAAACTGCTCTGTTGCACCTGCATAGGTGTGAGTGGGGCCTGAAAAGATCAGTGGGTAAAGTGCAGCGGGCAGTGTTACCCATCAGATTTCAGCTTCCTGGGACTGAATCTGGGAACTACTGAAGTAGAACTGAACTGCTGTCTGTGCACCAATTGGGGTTCTTTAACATGTGCGACAGTGCCCTGTGTTTAAACACTTGCCTACTGGGCACTTTCACCCCCTTCCTGCCCAGGCCAATTTTCAGCTTTCAACGCTCACACACTTTGAATGACAAATGCCTGGTCATTCAATGTTGTACCCAGACAAAAATGTATTTTTTATTTTTTTATCTCCTGTATGGGAGCATTTTGGCTTCCCTGTCAAATATAATGATGAACAAAAGAGTTTAGTGGATAAAACCGTGACGGTGTGCATCTGTCTTTTGATCCGTTGCACCCCTAGTATTTGTGCCTTGATCACGTTATTGCTTGATAAAAAATAAAAATGAAACTTCTCTAGTCACCTGAAGGTAGCTGTATATAACCCATGGTCTGTGATTATAAGTCCTGTGTCCATACTGCACTCCAAGGTGAGAAATTTACAGGCAAGTTAAAGATTCCTTTTTTCTCCATAGCAAGTGCCACAATAAGAAATGTTCAGTTCACTGAAGATCTGAACATTGTGATTATTAGGACATGTGTACTGTTCACAAGTGTCAGCAGTGAAAGAGATATGGTTTTGTGGAAACTGGATTTCTTTTGAGAGGGTGTACCATTCCCCAGTTAGTTACATTTTTCAGGTATAAAAAAAATAATTGGCTTGTGTGTGTATATTCACCCCCCTTTGTTATGAAGCCCAAAAAAAGCAACAAATTACAGTGAAATTATAGCTGTACATATACAGCAAAGTACAATGTTACAATTACAAAAATGAAACACAGAAAACAAGGTATACATAAAAATGCTGCACCATGTGATCCAAATCAAATATAATCTACTGAGTTCAGATGCCTTTTAAATGGTTTGCATAGATCTGTTAAGCAGAAGAAAGAAAAATACTCATGTACGAAGTATAAGATCCGTTATCCTCCCCAGTATCCCTTCAATTTGATGGCACGGGCAGTTTAAGTTTGTAGTTGTTTCAATAGAAGTATTATAATTTATAGAACAGTTACAATGTATGTTACCTAAGCCTGGGTATGCCAAGTGGCTTTAATTTGTAACCCTTTTTTTTTTTTTTTCACACAAAAAAATCAATAAAAAGTATTTTCATCAAAAATAAATAAATACTCATGTACACCAACATGTATGTTCAAAAATAATATATGGGATACCTTTTTAAGTGACATGATAAACTACTACTGATATGAAAACTCATTAAGTGAGGTGAGTGTTAAGGTCTATTGTTACATAGAGCATTTGTATAAAAAAAAAAAATATTTATATATGTATACACATGTATAAAAAGTAATGGCAAAGTCTGACAAAAAATACATATGTTATGTTTAACAATGTAAATTACATTTTTCTTTTTCCTGAGGCTTTTTTTTAACATTTCCATTAAAACTTTTTTTAATACATGTTTTATTGTCTTTTTTTTTTTTGCAGGGAAAAAAAAATCAACACTTGTACCCAGTTACAGTTATAGTAGGCGATTATTCAAACGGAAATTCCTCTGCAGCAACACAATTAAAAATGTATTTGGTCTTAAACCTTTTCTGAAGTCAAGTTTGAGATGGTAAAATGGGTTGCCTGTTTTCAAAGTGGTTTAGACTGCAGTCCACTACCAAACAAAAACAGCAGCAAACAGAACTGTTAACCACTTGCCGACCACGTCATCAGTGGCGTAACTAGAGACTTCAGGGCCCCGGTGCAAGAAATCATGAAGGGCCCCCCCCTCCACAGTGGCATGACAGTCAGGTGAACCCCTCACACTGGCAGGCGGCAGTCGGGCACCTCAAACGGGCAGACTTGGCGGAATTACAGGGCCCAGTCGCAATGGCGACTGCTGCGACCCTGATAAATCCGCCATTAGTTAAAGGTGTGTTACATGCAGAGTTCAAGGTGTGCTATGTACAGAGTCCGGGGTGTGCTTCGTACAGAGAGCAGGGTGTGCTACGTGCAGAGTCCGGGGTGTGCTACGTACCGAGTGCAGATTTCAGAAGTGCCACATTTCTGCGGAAAAAAAGCCTGGAGTAAAAGTATACAGTGCAAACACTGTCTACAGCCATGAAACATACAGCCACAGCACCTGTGATCATCATTATCATGCTGATGATCACACTGCACAGCCTATATTATACTGTACTTCATGTGACTGTACTGTATATAGGCTATATACAGTACAGTCTCATGAAGTACAGTATAATATAGGCTGTACAGTGTGATCATCAGCATGATAATGATGATCACAGGTGCTGTGGCTGTATGTTTCATGGCTGCAGACAGTTTGCTCTGTATACTTTTACTTCAGTATACTATAGCAACAACTGCAGTCTGAGTCTCAATACATGCACACTCACATACATACAAACATATTCACATGCACACACACATTCATACATACATGGCATGCAAACACACACACAGTAGATAAAAAACGGCAGTCTTTTACCCTAGCAGCTCTTCCTGCCGGGTACTGCACTGTAGGGGGAGACAAAGAGCACACACTTTGCTTTCAGTTTGTAATGACTGTGATGAGCTCCCCGCACAGTGCCGATTACAGTTCGGCTTGGGATCGGGGAAATTGTCTGTGCTCCTTCTATTGAAGCACTGTATACAGGGGGCCCTCCGGGGGCCCGGTCACCATGGCGACCTCAGCACCCCTATAATTTCGCCACTGCACGTCATGTAGATATACATCAACAGAAAGCAGAATGGCACGGCTGCGCAAAGCAACACACATACATTTTATTTATATATATATATATATATATATATATATATTATATATATATATATATATATATATTAAACAAAGTATCAAAAACCATAGAACTAAAGTTCAAATGATAAACAGCGCTAAAATTGGATAAAGTCCAAACACATCTCTAAGATATCCAAGAAGCGAGATAAAAGTTCTAAGGTGATAGGTGATCCTAGGAAAGATGGTAGTGCTCCCGACACCAGTGCACAGTCTTCACCACAAAAGTGGGTCACACTCCTCCTCAAACTCACCACAAAGCAGACAAAGGTAAAGCATTGAATAAAACTTCTTCTTATGTACACTTCTATCTCCACTCCAAGGGATGCAGGGCTTAATCTCAGAACATATGACTCTGCAAAGAATAGATCCAATAATATTTCATGGGAGGTCTGATTCCACACACTTCACTTCCATTGGTTGAAACCAATGACTTCAGAATGTAAAGTCCACCATTCACCAGATCCTTCCAGCATGGAGTGGACACTGGGCTCTGGCTGGGCCATTCAATAACAGTCACCGAGTTGTTGTGAAGCCACTCCTTCGTTATTTTAGTTGTGTGCTTAGGGTCATTGTCTTGTTGGAAGATTAAACCTTCGGCCCAGTCTGAGGTCCTGAGCACTCTGAAGAAGGTTTGCGTCCAGGATATCCCTGTACTTAGCCGCATTCATCTTTCCCTTGATTGCAACCAGTCGTCCTGTGCGTGCACCTGAAAAACACCACCTCAGCATGCTGCCGCCACCACCATGCTTCACTGTTGGGACTGTATTAGACAGGTGTTGGGCAGTGTCTGGTTTTCTCCACACATACCGCTTAGAATTAAGGCCAAAAAGTTCTATCTTTGTCTCATCAGACCAGAGAAT
The DNA here is from genome assembly GCA_029574335.1 of Rana kukunoris. Classification (NCBI taxonomy): domain Eukaryota; kingdom Metazoa; phylum Chordata; class Amphibia; order Anura; family Ranidae; genus Rana; species Rana kukunoris. The sequence continues at coordinate 395,615,650 of CM056049.1, forward strand.
CTTATTTCTCATCTTCTTGGAGTCCTTCAGGTGTTTTTTTTTTTTAGCAAACTCCATGCGGCTTTCATGTGTCTTGCACTGAGGAAAGGCTTTGTGACAGATCCTATCCCACACTCTGCTGAGTGCTTCCATCAGTAATACTGCTTCCTCCAGTCTGACCATCAGAAAGATATATTACAGCTGCATTGAATACAAGTCTAGCCGTAAATAGCTTGTAGCATCTAGCAAGGTTTATTGGCAGAATACAGACTTTTTATACACTTTTAACATAATGGGTTGGATAACGAGGTAGGGCAGACTCATGGTCGTCCCCCCCCCCCTCTCACCTTTAGAAAACAACCACAGGTCATTCTAAAAAAAATAGCATATTGTGATAAAGTTCATTATTTTCTGTAATGTACTGATACATATATTTTAGATTCATTACACACAACTGAAGTAGTTCAAGCCTTTTATTGTTTTAATATTGATGATTTTGGCATACAGCTCATGAAAACCCAAAATTCCTATCTCAAAAAATTTGCATATCATGAAAAGGTTCTCTAAACGAGCTCTTAACCACTTCGGTACCGTGCTATTGACAAAATACGTCAACAGCGCGGACCTGAGGCGCCGGGGTCACGTCTTTGGACGTCATGTATTTGTAATTCCCCAGTGGCGCGCAGCGGGGAAAAACAGTCCCGTCGCATCACCGAGGATTCGATGCGTGTACCCGGCGGCTGCGGTGTCCGTCAGGTACACGCGATCGGCGGTGACAGAGCAGGTACGTGGAGCTGTGTGTGTAAACACACAGCTCCACGTCCTGTCAGGGAAAGAGGAGACCGATCTGTGTCTCTTGTACATAGAGACACAGCATCGGTCACCTCCCCCAGTCACCCCCCTCCCCCCACACAGTTAGAACACATCCAGACAATACATTTAACCCCTTCCTCACCCCCTAGTGTTAACCCCTTCAATGCCAGTCACATTTATACAGTAATTAGTGCATATTTATAGCACTGGTCGCTGTATAAATGTGAATGGCGTCAAAAGTGTCCGATGTGTCCGCCGTAATGTCGCAGTCGCAATAAAAATCGCAGATCGCCGCCATTACTAGTAAAAAAAAATATAAAAAAAAAATCATAATTCTGTCCCCTATTTTGTAGGCGCTATAACTTTTGCGCAAAGCAGTCACTTATTGTGATTTTTTTTTTTTTTTACAAAAATACGTAGAAGAATATGTATCGGCCTTAACTGAGAAAAAAAAAAAAGTAAAAAAAAAAAAAAAATTAGGATATTTATTATAGCAACAAGTAAAAAATATATATATTTTTTTAAATTGTCGCTCTTTTTTTGTTTATAACGCAAAAAATAAAAACCGCAGGGGTGATCAAATACCACCAAAAGAAAGCTCTATTTGTGGGGAAAAAAAGGACGCCAATTTTGTTTGGGAGCCACGTCGCATGACCGCGCAATTGTCAGTTAAAGCGTCACAGTGCCGGAAGCTGAAATTTCATCTGGGCACGAAGGGGGTTTATGTGCCCAGTAAGCAAGTGGTTAACCTAATCATCTGAATCAACTAATTAACTCTAAACACCTGCAAAAGATTCCTGAGGCTTTTAAAAACTCCCAGCCAGGTTCATTACTCCAAACCGCAATCGTGGGTAAGACTGCCGACCTGACTGCTGTCCAGAAGGCCATCATTGACACCCTCAAGCAAGAGGGTAAGACACAAAGACATTTCTGAACGAATAGGCTGTTCCCAGAGTGCTGTATCAAGGCACCTCAGTGGGAAGTCTGTGGGAAGGAAAAAGTGTGGCAGAAAATGCTGCACAACGAGAAGAGGTGACCGGACCCTGAGGAAGATTGTGGAGAAGGATCGATTCCAGACCTTGGGGGACCTGCGGAAGCAGTGGACTGAGTCTGGAGTAAAAACATCCAGAGCCACCATGTACAGGCGTGTGCAAGAAATGGGCTACAGGTGCCGCATTCCCCAGGTCAAGCCACTTTTGAACCAGAAACAGCGGCAGAAGCGCCTGACCTGGGCTACAGAGAAGCAACACTGGACTCTTGCTCGGTGGTCCAAAGTACTTTTTTCGGATGAAAGCAAATTTTGCATGTCATTCGGTAATCAAGGTGCCAGAGTCTGGAGGAAGACTGGGGAGAGGGAAATGCCAAAATGCCTAAAGTCCAGTGTCAAGTACCCACAGTCAGTGATGGTCTGGGGTGCCATGTTGGCTGCTGGTGTTGGTCCACTGTGTTTTATCAAGGGCAGGGTGAATGCAGCTAGCTATCAGGAGATTTTGGAGCACTTCATGCTTCCATCTGCTAAAAAGCTTTATGGAGATGAAGATTTCATTTTTCAGCACGACCTGACACCTGATCACAGTGCCAAAACCACTGACCATGGTATTACTGTGCTCAATTGGCCTGCCAACTCTCCTGACCTGAACCCCATTGAGAATCTGTGGGATATTGGGAAGAGAAAGTTGAGAGACGCAAGACCCAACACTCTGGATGAGCTTAAGGCCGCTACCGAAGCATCCTGGGCCTCCATAACACCTCAGCAGTGCCACAGGCTGATTGCCTCCATGCCACGCCGCATGGAAGCAGTCATTTCTGCAAAAGGATTCCCGACCAAGTATTGAGTGAATAACTGAACATAATTATTTGAAGGTTGACTTTTATTATTATTAAAAACACTTTTCTTTTATTGGTCGGATGAAATATGCACATTTTTGGAGAAATTTTGAGGAATTTGGGGTTTTTATGAGCTGTATGCCAAAATCATCAATATTAAAACAATAAAAGACTTGAACTACTTCAGTTTTGTGTAATGAATCTAAAATATATGAAAGTCTAATGTTTATCAGTACATTACAGAAAATAATGAACTTTATAACAATATGCTTTTTGAAGAAAAGGAAAAAGTACCCCTAGGGGCTTTGAGTTGCAGCTAAAAATAGTTCAATCAAAATATGTAAAAGAATATATGGTAATTTATTAAAAAACAATTAAATAACAGAATGGAACATCCATCTGTCACTTATGGGAAACATGGACTCAAAGATGTGAATCAAACATTTGAAAACAATGAGTAAGTAGATAGAGCAATTCAGTTATGTAACTTATGCGCAGAGACACTGACGCGTTTCGCCCCTTTTGCTGTTGTGGGTCCTCTTCAGGGGGAAGAAAGTTTGCAGGCATAAGTTCTATAAAACAGATATATATGTACATAATAATAAGATTTGTTATGAAAAACACAAACAAAAACCAAATGAACATATAAATATTATGCTATTATAAATACAGTCACTATGTCAGACATTGATTTAAAAATATGTAGTTACCAGGATGAATGTCGAGAACTAGATCCTGTGGCCGGACACAGACCATGCTGCCATAGCAGGGGACTCGCAGGGGACACCCAGGAAAAAGGGAGAGGTCAAGGTTGCGACATAGACCAAATGGTGGAAAGGGCGGAACAACCCTCAGGTCTACGAGGGGTTGCAGGAACGGACCCCGCATTGGGCCGGAAAGGGGGGGGGGACCAGGCAGGGAAGGGCGGGACAGGAGGACAGCCGGACCCGACGAAGTAGGGGACAAAAAACCCCAGGCAGGAACAGGTAAACCTACAGGGAGACAAAAAATACCCCATGATAAGGGTGATAAAATGCTGTATGGTGGTGCAAACAGAGAGTCTACAGGAAGGGGAGGTGGGTGAGGGAGAGTGTGTGGGCGGGTGGAAAGAAAAAGAATGTGAGTGCGCAAAAAATTAGGTAATGTGGTGGGTGGAGATGATGTGTAAATGGGGTCTGAGGAGAAAAAGATAAAGAATGTGAGAGGTGTGTAGGCATGTGGGCGAGGTAAAAGAATGAAAAAAGTGAGAGACAAAGTGACATAAATGAATACAAGGTGAAACAATGGCCAATTATGTAAGGAGGGGCATGAATGTGAGGTGTGTGTGATGATGTGGAATAGGAAATAGTCAAAGTGAAAAACAAAGGCAGAACAAAAGGACAAAGGAAAAAAAGAAGGGAAGGAAAAGGCAAAGGGTGAAGGGAGAGGAAAGGGTTTGTTTTACCTGGACTTTCAAGATAGATGCTGTAGACCATTTGATGGCATAATATTGTCTATGAAGGGATATGCTGCAAGGTTGACTTAGGTACATGTAGGGTATATGTAACCTATTAGAAAGGCAAACTGCAGCAGGGAATAAAAGGAAAAGAGGGTATGCATGATTGTCAGTGAGTATGGGTTATGATGCTAAGAAGCAAAAAATAAATATCTATACAAGGGGCCATATGCCAATAAAGGTCAGGCCAGTACTCACTTGTTAGACGCAGTATAATAGTGTATCTCTATGGGTCCAAACCATGGGAACTCTATGGTACGAGTTACCCATGGTAGCTCTGTTTGAGTATGGGAATAATTATCCTGCATGGGGTGTGCCCACCAATCAAACGCCCCGCCTATTACAACCCCCCCCCACACACAATCACCCGACCCCCCCCCCCCGCCCCCAACAAGGACCAACCACGCGGGGGCCATAGCGGCCGCGAAGGTTCGCGGCCATATTGAGACCCCCCGGCGTTCCGGAAGGACAAACAAATCCCCGGCGTCCGCCGTGACGTCATCGCGTGCCACGCACTCCGCGCGCGCGTGTGGCAAGGCCGCAACCGTCCGGGGGGATCCGGAACGCCGCCGGCAGGAAGAAGGCTTCAACTAGCGGTCAGAGTGAAAAAAGACCGCCATGGAGTATAAGGGGATGGGAAAGTCGAGATGACTCGGATAATCCCACCCCCTATCCTGCCGTAAGGCATGGAGGTGGAGCCACACCTCCACCACACGGAACGTCGGGGGGGGTCTCAATATTCCTATTGGGTGATATATTGAGATGCAAACCTGTTGTAAACGCCCACCATTTGAGGTGAGGCGAACGATATGTACTGGATGTAAGCAGAATTTGGCAATAGAACTAAAAATATGTATATGTAACCAAAAAAACTGAGGTATAAGATACATATATGGACACAGTATACATGGTATATACAGATTAACAAAAATAAGAATAAATATGATTAAACAATAAAACTCAACCTAATGTCCACACTGAGCCTAATGGGGGCATGTCTATCAAACATATATATATATATAGAAAAACAACAATATCAGACCAAATGCGGAGTACACTAGAAAAATACTAGTATGTCCGCGTTTCTGGGGAGGGGGGGGCGAGGGTGGGGGGTGAATTTATAAAAAAAAATTTGTATATATATAAAAAATTCCTGTTAAAATAGGAATATAATAATATTAGAGAGGGAAAGTCTTTAGAACTGTGCTAATATGAGTTATTCATAGTATACTATCTCCACTCATGAATTCATATGTGTAGATAAAAATTATACATATACACCGGTGTATATATAAAAGCAGTTTACGTTATAAAAGACAGCAAACCAAGGTAAGAATTATAAATTCCATCAATATTATAATAAAATGTTGATTTCTATCCCCTCATTGAGGCCGCTGGGCGAGAGGCTATCTAAAATAAATATCCAATAATTCTCCCTCTCACACAAGCGTTTGTAGCGTTCTGCTGTATGGAGAGATTTAGGAATGGCCTCTAGAACCCATACACAGAGTCCTTCTGTGGACTGGTCATGGTGTTCCATAAAATGGCGAGCAACACTGTACTTACCTAGGCCTTGTTCTATGGTGTTTCTGTGCTCGCCGAACCTTTTGCGGAGGGCGCGAATGGTGCGTCCTACGTAAAGTAGTCCGCAGGGGCAAGTGAGGCAATATACAACATAGTCAGATCCACAATTAAAAAAATCAGGTATTATATATTGCTTGCCTTTATGGGTAAAATCCTTCTGTCTATGTGTAACAAACTTACATGTGAGGCACCTTGGTTTTTTACACTGGTACATCCCTTTTATTTGAAAAAACTTTAAAGAGGCACTGGGTTGAGGCCTGTTAATTTTGGTATTACTAGGTGCTATCAGGTTTTTGATGTTCTTAGCTCGTCTGTAGTTAACCAGGGGACGGTCGGTAATGGTAGATTTTAAGTGAGGATCCTCCATGAGGATGGGCCAATGTTTACGCAAGATCTGTTCCATCTTTCGAAACTGATTATGGTATTGAGTGATGAACCTAGTGGGTTGGGGGAGGTTAGATTTTTCAACAGAAACCTTATCTATATCGGTATGAAGATATTTTTGAAAAGCGTCCTCAACAAGTTGTTTGGGATAACCCTTTTTTACAAACTTATTTTTCAAGAGGTGTCCATGTGTAATGTAATCGTCGGAGCGCGTACAGTTATGCTTGAGATGGCAGAACTGGCTCCTGGGAATGTTATTCACCCAACTAGGGTGATGACAGCTATTAGAATGGATGTAAGAGTTACCAGCAGTTGGTTTAATGTAGTTTTGGGAATGGATGGTGTTGTCGTCGTGGGATAATTCAAGGTCCAAAAAGACTAGAGTGTGTTCGTCAGTCACATGTGTAAAAGATAGACCCATGTTGTTACAGTTGCAGTGCTCCACAAACAATGGGATGGAACTTACAGGGCCATCCCAAATGATGATAATATCATCTATATATCTTCCGAAGAAGATTAGATGTTCGGCAAAAGGATTATTGGACCAGATATTACATTTCTCCCAATAACCCATGGTGAGGTTGGCATAACTGGGGGCAAAATTGGCCCCCATAGCTGTCCCATTTATTTGTATGTAGTGGTCTCCGTCCGCCTCAAAATAGTTATGAGTAAGGCAGAACGCCAAAAGGTCTAAAAGAAAATGTGCTTGGCGGCCATTTAGCAAGGGGTCGTCATTTAGATAGTATTGTGTTGCCAATAGGCCCACACCATGTGGTATGGAAGTATACAAAGATACAACATCAAGTGAGAGCCAGCAATATGAGTCTTCCCAATGGTATTTTGAAAGGGTGTCAAGGAGTTGGATCCCATCTTTAATATAGGACGGGAGGGTGGCTACCAGTGGTTGGAGGAAATGGTCAATGTATATAGAAAAGTAGCTGGTGACACTTTCCATGGCGGCAACTATAGGTCTACCGGGTGGGTTTTCCAAATTCTTATGAACCTTAGGAAGGTGGTAGAAATAAGGTTTTTTATAGAAATCATGGACAAGGAATGCTACCTCAGTTTTTGTGACCAGACCTTCTCCCTTAGCCTTCAATATTAGTTCACTTGCCTCTTTTGAAAACTCTGGGAGGGGATCCTTTTTTAATCTCCGATAGATATTGTCGCCTGAGAGGAGACGTTGATTTTCTTTCTTATAATCTATGGTGTTTTGTACGACTATACCTCCTCCCTTATCTAACTATTAGAATGGCCGATAAGGGAGGAGGTATAGTCGTACAAAACACCATAGATTATAAGAAAGAAAACCAACGGCTCCTCTCAGACGACAATACCTATCTGGGAGGGGATCCTTTTTTAATCTCCGATAGGTATTGTCGTCTGAGAGGAGCCGTTGGTTTTCTTTCTTATAATCTATGGTGTTTTGTACGACTATACCTCCTCCCTTATCGGCCATTCTAATAGTTAGATAAGGGAGGATGTATAGTCGTACAAAACACCATAGATTATAAGAAAGAAAACCAACGGCTCCTCTCAGACGACAATACCTATCGGAGATTAAAAAAGGATCCCCTCCCAGAGTTTTCAAAAGAGGCAAGTGAACTAATATTGAAGGCTAAGGGAGAAGGTCTGGTCACAAAAACTGAGGTAGCATTCCTTGTCCATGATTTCTATAAAAAACCTTATTTCTACCACCTTCCTAAGGTTCATAAGAATTTGGAAAACCCACCCGGTAGACCTATAGTTGCCGCCATGGAAAGTGTCACCAGCTACTTTTCTATATACATTGACCATTTCCTCCAACCACTGGTAGCCACCCTCCCGTCCTATATTAAAGACGGGATCCAACTCCTTGACACACTTTCAAAATATCGTTGGGAAGACTCATATTGCTGGCTCTCACTTGATGTTGTATCTTTGTATACTTCCATACCACATGGTGTGGGCCTATTGGCAACACAATACTATCTAAATGACGAACCCCTTGCTAAATGGCCGCCAAGCACATTTTCTTTTAGACCTTTTGGCGTTCTGCCTTACTCATAACTATTTTGAGGCGGACGGAGACCACTACATACAAATAAATGGGACAGCTATGGGGGCCAATTTTGCCCCCAGTTATGCCAACCTCACCATGGGTTATTGGGAGAAATGTAATATCTGGTCCAATAATCCTTTTGCCGAACATCTAATCTTCTTCGGAAGATATATAGATGATATTATCATCATTTGGGATGGCCCTGTAAGTTCCATCCCATTGTTTGTGGAGCACTGCAACTGTAACAACATGGGTCTATCTTTTACACATGTGACTGACGAACACACTCTAGTCTTTTTGGACCTTGAATTATCCCACGACGACAACACCATCCATTCCCAAAACTACATTAAACCAACTGCTGGTAACTCTTACATCCATTATAATAGCTGTCATCACCCTAGTTGGGTGAATAACATTCCCAGGAGCCAGTTCTGCCGTCTCAAGCATAACTGTACGCGCTCCGACGATTACATTACACATGGACACCTCTTGAAAAATAAGTTTGTAGAAAAGGGTTATCCCAAACAACTTGTTGAGGACGCTTTTCAAAAATATCTTCATACCGATATAGATAAGGTTTCTGTTGAAAAATCTAACCTCCCCCAACCCACTAGGTTCATCACTCAATACCATAATCAGTTTCGCAAGATGGAACAGATCTTGCGTAAACATTGGCCCATCCTCATGGAGGATCCTCACTTAAAATCTACCATTACCGACCATCCCCTGGTTAACTACAGACGAGCTAAGAACATCAAAAACCTGATAGCACCTAGTAATACCAAAATTAACAGGCCTCAACCCAGTGCCTCTTTAAAGTTTTTTCAAATAAAAGGGATGTACCAGTGTAAAAAACCAAGGTGCCTCACATGTAAGTTTGTTACACATAGACAGAAGGATTTTACCCATAAAGGCAAGCAATATATAATACCTGATTTTTTTAATTGTGGATCTGACTATGTTGTATATTGCCTCACTTGCCCCTGCGGACTACTTTACGTAGGACGCACCATTCGCGCCCTCCGCAAAAGGTTCGGCGAGCACAGAAACACCATAGAACAAGGCCTAGGTAAGTACAGTGTTGCTCGCCATTTTATGGAACACCATGACCAGTCCACAGAAGGACTCCGTGTATGGGTTCTAGAGGCCATTCCTAAATCTTTCCCTACAGCAGAACGCTACAAACGCTTGTGTGAGAGGGAGAATTATTGGATATTTATTTTAGATAGCCTCTCGCCCAGCGGCCTCAATGAGGGGATAGAAATCAACATTTTATTATAATATTGATGGAATTTATAATTCTTACCTTGGTTTTCTATCTTTTATAACGTAAACTGCTTTTATATATACACCGGTGTATATGTATAATTTTTATCTACACATATGAATTCATGAGTGGAGATAGTATACTATGAATAACTCATATTAGCACAGTTCTAAAGACTTTCCCTCTCTAATATTATTATATTCCTATTTTAACAGGAATTTTTTATATATATAAAAAATTTTTTTTATAAATTCACCCCCCACCCTCGCCCCAACCCCCCCCTCCCCAGAAACGCGGACATACTAGTATTTTTCTAGTGTACTCCGCATTTGGTCTGATATTGTTGTTTTTCTATATATATATATATATATATATATATATATATATATGTTTGATAGACATGCCCCCATTAGGCTCAGTGTGGACATTAGGTTGAGTTTTATTGTTTAATCATATTTATTCTTATTTTTGTTAATCTGTATATACCATGTATACTGTGTCCATATATGTATCTTATACCTCAGTTTTTTTGGTTACATATACATATTTTTAGTTCTATTGCCAAATTCTGCTTACATCCAGTACATATCGTTCGCCTCACCTCAAATGGTGGGCGTTTACAACAGGTTTGCATCTCAATATATCACCCAATAGGAATAACATTGGCCGGCCGATGAGTGGTTATATTGCCCTTCAGTAAAATGGATTCCCCATTGCCTGAGGAAGGGACACGAATGTCTCGAACGCGCGCATCCGCCCGCGCATAGGAAGTGACATCACTCGCGCTGCTACACCGGGAAACAGGTTCTCTGTTTTTTGGTTCCGGGGGACCTTGTTCTACATCGTCCTTGCCGTCAGCAGTAACCAGCAACTTGACACCCAGCGTGATGGACGCCCACTACCTGCGGATGAAAACCTTTATTGTTCACATGCCTGACCATTCACCTGCTTTGTGAGTAGGTTTTTTTATATTGTTAGACACATCAATTACATTTTACTACTGCTACGCTTAGAAGGCGCCGCTTTTGTGTTTTTCTTGTCGTTTACAGATTGCTTCATCTGTTAGCTGGCTGCCATCAAGTGTTAGTGTGTTCTTTGGCTATTATGCTTATGGACGTTTTATATATGGACTCCAATATACTGTATTTATGTGCACCATCTTTTCAATACTGAATTACCTGTCTTAGAATTATATCTGTGTACAGGCTGGTCTTTTGGAGTGCGCTCAATTCTCTGTTTTTCTTGATCGAGGGAGATTACTGCTGTGCAAAATGTAAGCACATTTCTTCCCTGGAAGCCCAGGTTCTGAATCTAGGGAAGCAACTGTCAGTACTGGGAAGACCCTCCACACTAAAGGAGAGCCGGAAATTTACCCAGCAGGTGAAGGCAGGGGCCAGCACAGAGGTGCAGGCACTAGAAAATAGTAGATGGGTGACAGTCAGGAAGGGTAGAGGGGCAAGTGCCAGGGAGGCTGCTCCAGGGCTGGAGCATCCCTATAAGTATGTTGTCTTCAGGGCACCCGGGTTTGGCACATCACGGATCTGGTGGACAAATTACTGGGAGGGGCTGGGGAAAATCCAGCTGTCATGGTGCACGTTGGCACCAATGACAATGTCAGAGGCAGATGGAGTGCCTGAAAGAACGATTTTAGGGACTTGGGAGCTAAATATAGGAAAAGGACCTCCAAGGTAGTATTCTCAGGAATACTACCGGTACATCGAGCCACACCAGAAAGTCAGAGGGAGATTAGAGAAGTAAACAAGTGGCTGAAGAGCTGGTGTAGTAAAGAGGGGTTTGGGTTCCTGGAGGATTGGGCCAACTTCTCAGTCGATAACCAGTACTATAGAAGGGAGGGACTACACCTAAATGAGGAGGGTGCAGACCAGCTGGGAATAAGGATGGCCAAAAAGTTAGAGGGGTTTTTAAACTAGGCGACGGGGGGAGGGTCCAGAGATAGAGATAGTCAGTGTGGAACATATTCAAGAGGGTAGTATTAGGAGCATTAGTTATAGGGTAACCAAAGCACATAAACTCAAGTTAAGTAGAGTAGCAGGTCCTAGTTGCAATCTCGGAACACCCAAGAGGATAGTATGTGACCGGTCAAAATAAATGAATGCGGTAAAGCGTTTGTTCACCAATGCCAGAAGTCTGACAAGCAAAATAGGTGAGTTGGAAGCTCTGGTGCATCAGGAGAGCTATGATGTAATCGGTATTGCTGAAACTTGGCTTCATTCCTCACACGACTGGGCTATTAATATTCCTGGCTATGCACTCCTTTGGAAAGACAGGGTAATAAGGAAAGGTGGCGGGGTCTGTTTCTATGTTAGAAGTGACCTCAAAGCAAGCATGAAAGAGGACATGGCTGATGGTGAGTGTGATGAGGCTGAAGCATTACGGTGGAACTGCATACTAATGTGCATAATTCAAAGTTAATCATTGGAGTTTGTTATAGACCACACAATGTTAATGAGGAGGTGGAAACTCAGCTCCTTGCACAGATGGAAAGGGCTGCAAAGGCTGGGATGGTGATAATAATGGGGGATTTTAACTACCCAGAAATTAACTGGAGTTAATGGCACTGCTGGGACAGGCAAAGGGCAACAATTTATAAACCTATTGCAGGACAATTTTATGATCCAGCTTATTGAGGCCCCAACTAGGAATGGTGCTCTGTTGGACCTGGTAATCTCAAACCATGCAGAGCCTATTACTAATGTTCAGATAAAAGAACACCTGGGTAGCAGTGACCATAAAATGATTTCATTTGATGTTAGCTGTAAGCAAAAACCACATACGGGAAATATAAAAACACTTAATTTCAATTGAGCAAATTTTCCAAGGGTGAGGGCTGCTTTCCAGGACAAATGCCGCGTACACACGATCATTTTTTGTGATGAAAAAAAACGACGTTTTCTGTGAAGTAAAAAACGACGTTTTTGAAACGTCACTTTTCAAAGACAATGTTGCATACACACCATCGTTTTTTTCACAAAAAGCGAGGTTACGTTCACCACTCTTTTCCATTGAAGCTCGCTTCATAACTAGCTTCTGGGCATGCGCGGGTTGAAAAACGTTGTTTTAAACAACGTTTTTGCTACACACAGTGACTTTTTGTGAAACAAAAAACGACGTTTTGAAAAACGACACAAAAAATTCAAGCATGTTGGAATTTTTTTTTGGTCGTTTTTTTGAAGACAAAAAACGACGTTTTGCCCACACACGATCAATTTAAATGACGTTTTTTAAAACGTCGTTTTATTTCATCACAAAAAACGACCGTGTGTACGCAGCATTAGACTGGGAGAGAATATTGGCATCAATGGGCACAGAACAGAAATGGGAATTCCTCAAAAAGACTGTTTGTGAACATACTACAAAGTATATTCCCATGGTCAATAATTTTAAAAGGATAAAAATAAAACCTTTGTGGCTCATGGCCAAAGTTAAAAAAGCTATAAACTATAAGAAACTACCGCTTGCAAAACCTTTCGCCCAAAGGCTTGCTCACCTGCCGACACCAGGTCCACTCTGTAATGTTTTACGAAAGTGGAATAGCTGGACCATGTTGCTGCCTTGCATATCTGTTCTGGCATTGCTCCAGCCTTTTCTGCCTGAGAAGCTGCCAAAGCTCTGGTAGTGTGCCTTTATACCTGTAGGGATGTCTTTACCAGCTAAAGTATATGCCTGCCCGATGGTTGCTCTGAGCCATCTGGCAATAGTGCGTTGAGACCTCCGGTGGTCCCCATCTCTTGACCAAGAGACTGAAGTCCTCCTGATTGAGGACCCATTCGCTCTCTCTGTTGCCTTCGACTGAGAAAGTCTGCTATCACATTTTTCTCACCTCTCAGAAAGACTGCTGAGAGTGAGAGTGTTGATCTCGGCCCAGCCCAGAATGTCTGCTGCTAGGGCTCTGCTTCTCGTGCCGCCCTGCATGTTTAGGTAAGTTACGGTCGATAAATTGTCCAACCTCACCTGAGTGTGGTGCCCCTGGAGTTCCTCCTGGAAAAACCTGAGGGTCGGCCCAACTGCCCTTAGCTCTCTTTAGTTCTTTGAACTTCCAGATGCCCTGAGCTGGAAGGGATCCCAGGTGTGCCCACCAGCCCTCGCCACTTGCATCTGTGGTTACCACCTGAGACACCGGGATAAGCCACAGACATCCCTGCGACAGGTTTGTTATCTTCCTCCACCACCAGAGGGATCTTTTTACCTGAACTGGTACCTGAACTAAAGTGTCTAGAACCTCTAGACTATGGTCCCACACCCTTAGAACGAAGGCCTGCAGGGGGGCGAAAGTGTAGTCCTGCCCATTGGACTGCTGGGAGGGTAGATGTCAACAGACCTAGCGTTGACATCAGAGATCTTATTGAGACCTGTTGGCTGCATTGTAGGGAGGCCACTGCTCTCCAACTTTAAGACCTTCTCCATCGAGAGAAACACTGATCCCTCCTGAGAATCAGAGGTGCCACTATCTGGACGTGCCTGTTCCACACCGGAATGACCTGAAAACTCCTCTGCCCTCTGTGTAGTGGCAGGATTGCTAGGTGCAGAGCCCTGAGCCAGTACAGGGGTTGTATCCTGGGAGATGGGATTAGAGGGGAGTTGAAACTTTTCAAAGAGGTTTTTAAAGATAAAAAGGTGGACGAGAAGCTGCTAGTCCTGACTGCTCAGAATCCCACTCTCTAACTAGGGTGTCTATACGGCCCTTGCATAAAACCTTTACCCATGATTCCCCTAGAATGTCCCTACAGGAAGCACACTTCCTTCTTGAGGTATGGGTTGACCTTGACTTTTCTGTAGCTTTCTGAAATACATGTACCAAAAAATGCAGAAAAACAAATTAACAACTGAGCAGACAGATATAACCCCGGGAGTGCACTGACCCTTTTAGTATGCAGGGATCAGAGCCTCCCCCCCGACCACCCAAGGGGTTTGCCCCCACCATAGATAGGAACCATGTATGGGGGAATTCCTAGATATAGAGGAATCCTCCCCAGGGCACTCTTACCTTAAGAAGGCTGGAGATAATGTCACAGTGTGTCGTCTGAGCGTCTGCTTTCGACATGACTGCAGGTGGTGCTTGCTACAGAGTCTCACGCTGCCTGTGCGCGCATTCCGACTCTCTCCAGCGTGCGCCCAGCCCCCTATCAGCTCTGCGACCCCGAAGTCAAAGGGAAAGCATCCGCCCTCCGCCGGAAATGACGCCACACGCCCCGCTGTTTCAAAAAAATAAAAACGGCCTGTAAAGTATACAGGGAGAGCCAAGTTGCCTCCGTGCTGTGGCCCTGTGGACACGATAGGGGTCCCCCTCAGCCTGCTTACGCACTCGACGAGGATGGGGTGGGTTCAAACGGCGGGTATGTACCACACCTACAGTACCCTGGAAGCCCCTGCTTCCTTTACAGGTATTTAAATGGCCTCAGTCCCGACTGACCGGCCTGGTTCCATGCAGTGTCTCCCCTCTGGAAGAAACACTAACAACTGAGGTCCGGCAGGGAAAGTAAGAATTTATGTGCTGGCGCAGTGTTTCCTGAGGAAGGGGAGGAGCCTATGTCTCATTGTGGCTGTCCTAAAAAAGACGAAAAGGGAAAAATCTCTGGGGGGGAAAGACTCTTGAATTCCAACCTGTAACTCCTTTCCAATGTCTGAAGAATAAAGGAATTGTCGGAAATCTCTGCCCATTCTTTGATGAAATGAGACAACCTTTCTCCTACCCATATTCTGGCGTCACTGGTGATTCTTGGAAGTGGCTGAAGGAGCAAAGAGTCCCCCTTTTTTGCTTATCTTTGTTAAAGACCACTTTTTCTTCGCCTGTTGGTTTTAAAACTAACCTTGTTCTGGAAACCGCGAAAAGACTTCTTATTCTGTGGCTTATTCTTATGAGAAGGGAACCGTTTACTCTTCTCAGAGGAACGAGCTAGGACCTCCACCAAGGAGGAGGCAAGGTCACCCTCCCAAGATTTAAGCCAGATTGCCCATCTGGCTGAATTAATGAGAGCAGAAGACCTGGCTGCAGCTTTCATGGAGACTGCAGCTACATCAGCCAAGAAGGCAACTGATTTGGCAATGAGTGGGAGGGACTCCCTAACAGAGGCGGCTCTTTAATTAGGCAAATTAGGCGATTGCCTTAGGCCTCGCCCACAGAAAGGGCCTCGCCATCGCCTAATTTTCCTTTAAGGTGTATGTTGTGTCATCATGTTGTGCACAGTGCGGGACACGGGGCGCGCGGCTACACATATCCGCAGACTGAGGCAGCTGAGCCACAGCCGCGGTCCACGTCGGCAGACGAAGCAGGCATTGCTATCATTCCTGGGGTGAATGGTGGGCAGGCTCATGCTGCCAGCGCCCAATAGCAGGCTGCCTGGCTCCCAAGCTCCACCTAAAGTCGGCGATGGTGGCCCCAGTGCATGGCGGGAATTGTAGTTCTGTTCTCCCAGAGAGCACAGGCACACAACTTGGCCGTCTGGTGCCTGTGCTCTGCAGAGAGACTACGACTCCCAGATTGCACTGCAGGGCAGAGTCAGAGAGAGCGGGAGAGATAGAAGTTGCTTCTCCCTCAGAGTCCTGCTGCCTTTAGTCGTGGAGGAGGACCAAGTCACCAAGGTGAGGAGCAGACGGTGGTCTATTATATAAAACTATATTATCTATATATATATCTATATTATATATATATATGAAAAAAATCTGCATGGGCTATTATGAATTCAGTTGGAGGAGTTTGTTTCTTCATTCATGACAAGTGCTTATTTTCTCAAATAAATAATTTTAATTGGTCTCATCATTATTGTCTGTACTTTGTCACAGTGGCAACTTTTGATGGGCACAGTGGCAGCGTTTGATGAGCACGGTGGTTGCATTTGATGGCACGGTGGCTGCGTTTGATGGGTAGGGTGGCTGCGTTTGATGGACACGGTGGCTGCGTTTGATGGGCACGGTGGCTGCGTTTGATGGCAAGGTGGCTGCGTTTGATGTGCACAGTGGCTGCAATTTATGGGCACAGTGGCTGTGTTTGATGGACACGGTGACTGCAATTGATGGGCACAGACAGGGGCTGCGTTTGATGGGCATGCTGGCTGCAATTAATGTGCACAGTGGCTGTGTTTGATGGACCCTGTGACTGCAAATGATGGGCACAGTGGCTGCGTTTGATGGGCACGGTGGCTGCGTTTGATGGGCACGGTGGCTGCGTTTGATGGGCATGGTAGCTGCGTTTGATGGGGCACGGTGGCTGCGTTTGATGGGGCACGGTGGTTGTGTTTGATGGCACGGTGGCTGCGTTTGATGGGCACGGTGGCGGCCATTTATGGGCACAGTGGCTGTGTTTGATGGACACGGTGACTGCAATTGATGGGCACAGTAGCTGCGTTTGATGGGCACAGTGGCTGCGTTTGATGGGCACGGTGGCTGCGTTTGATGGGCACGGTGGCTGCGTTTGATGGGCACGGTGGCTGCGTTTGATGGGCACGGTGGCTGCGTTTGATGGGGCACGGTGGCTGCGTTTGATGGGGCACGGTGGCTGCGTTTGATGGGGCACGGTGGCTGCGTTTGATGGGGCACGGTGGCTTCGCTTGATGGGGCACGGTGGCTGCATTTGATGGGCACGGTGGCTGCATTTGATGGGCACGGTGGCAGTCATTTATGGGCACAGTGGCTGTGTTTGATGGACACGGTGACTGCAATTGATGGGCACAGTGGCTGCGTTTGATGGGCACGGTGGCTGCGTTTGATAGGGCACGGTGGCTGTGTTTGATGGCACAGTGGCTGCGTTTGATGGCACGGTGGCTGCGTTTGATGGGCACGGTGGCTGCGTTTGATGGGCACGGTGGCTGCGTTTGATGGGCACGGTGGTTGCAATTTATGGGCACAGTGGCAGCGTTTGATGGGCACAGTGTCTGCATTTGATGGCACAGTGGGTGCATTTGATTGGCACAGTGGCTGCGTTTGATGGGCACAGTAGCTGCGTTTAATGGGCACAGGGGCTGCATTTGATGGGCACAGTGGCTGTGTTTGATGGGCACAGTGAGGCTGCAATTGATGTTTTTGTTCAGTGGCTGCGTTTGATGGGCATGGTGGTTGCATTTGATGGGCACAGTGGCTGCGTTTGATGGGCACAGGGGCTGCAATTGATGTTTTTTTTCAGTGGCTGCGTTTGATGGGCACGGTGACTGTGTTTGATGGGCACATTGGCTGCATTTGATGACACAGTGGCTGCGTTTGATGGGCACAGTGGCTACGTTTGATGGGCACAGTGGCTGTGTTTGATGGCCACAGTGAGGCTGCAATTCATGTTTTTTTTCAGTGGCTGCCTTTGATGGGCACGGTGACTGCATTTGATGGGCACAGTGGCTGCGTTTGAGGACACATTGGCTGCGTTTGATGACACATTGGCTGCGTTTGATGACACAGTGGCTGCGTTTGATGGGCACGGTGGCTGCGTTTGATGGGCACGGTGACTGCGTTTGATGGGCACGGTGACTGCGTTTGATGGGTATGGTGGCTGCGTTTGATGACACATTGGCTGCGTTTGATGACACAGTGGCTGTGTTTGATGGGCACAGTGGCTGTGTTTGATGGGCACAGGGGCTGCAATTGATGGGCACAGTGAGGCTGCAATTTATGTTTTCTTTTCAGTGGCTGCATTTGATGGGTGCACGGTGACTGCAATTGATGTTTTTTTTTTCAGTTTGTTTGTGCCCCCACCAAAAATTTGGAGCACCAGCTTCCACTGGACGGGATCATCATTGTGCTCCTTACTTGTTGAATGACAGGCTGAGGACATGTACATTCCAGTTGAATGAGACTGGCTGGCTGTTGTTCAAACTGGAGGGCTTATTTTATTTTTTATTTTAATTATTTTAATTATTTATCTTGCTTCAGTTCTGCTTTCAAAATTAACCTTAAGCAAACATCTATTCAAACACACATATATGTGAAATGTTTCCTCAACCAAAAGATTTATATTTCTGTGCAGCTATTTTTGTGATTCATACTCCTCTCCCAGACAGTACACCCAGAATGGTGTACCAGTATCACCTTCTCTATTACAGTTAAGTAATACAGAAGTGTTATTTACCCTCTCCCTAAACCTGCTGACGATGAAGAAGCATTACACTGATAAATTATCAATTATGCTCATGGCTGTACAGTCTCTGACCGTCTCCTGTATCATTACCTGCACAGTCTCTGACCATCTCCTGTATCATTTTCCGCACAGTCTCTGACCATCTCCTGCATCTTTGTGGCGTAATTGTCTGTCAGCACCCTGTCTGTGTCTCCACCTTTTCATACCGTGTTAGCCAGGTAAGAGTTTGCTTGTCATTACCATAATAAAACCATCTCCTGAACGTCTCCTGTATCACTGTCTGCACAGTCTCTGACCGTCTCCTGTATCATGGCCACAGTCTCTGACCATCTTCTGTATCATTGGCCGCACAGTCTCTGACCGTCTCCTGTATCATGACCACACAATCTCTGACCGTCTTCTGTATCATGGCCACACAATCTCTGACTGTCTCCTGTATGATGGCCACACAGTCTGCCCTTCTGTATCATGGCCGCACAATCTCTGTCTCCTGTATGATGGCCACACAGTCTGCCCTTCTCCTGTATCATGGCCACACAATCTCTGACCGTCTCCTGTATGAGGGCCACACAGTCTGCCCATCTCCTGTATCATGGCCACACAATCTCTGACCGTCTCCTGTATCATGGCCACACAATCTCTGACCGTCTCCTGTATCATGGTCACACAGTCTGCCCTTCTCTTGTATCGTGGCCGCACAGTCTGACCATCTTCTGTATCATGGCCGCAGTCTCTGACCGTCTTGTATCATGGCCGCAGTGTCTCTGACCATCTCCTGTATCATTTTCAGCACAGTTTATGACCATCTCCTGCATCTTTCTGGCCTGATTGTCTGTCAGCACTCTTGTCTGTGGATCCAACTTTTCATACCGTGTTAGCCAGGTAAGAGTTTGCTTGTCATTACCATAATAAAACCATCTCCTGTATCATTGTCTGCACAGTCTCTGACCGTCGCCTGTATCATTGTCTGCACAGTCTCTGACTGTCTCATGTATCATTGTCTGCACAGTCTCTGACCGTCTCCTGTATCATGGATGTGAGGTCGGTGACTGTCCTTAGCTGGGTTGGACTGTCCCTCAGGTGGCTTGGACTGTCCCTTATATAGGACTGTCTCTTAGGTGGATTGGATTGTTACAGTCCCATAGCTGGATTGAACTGTCACACTTCCATAGCTGGATTGGCCTGTCCCTTATCTGATTGGACTGTCCCATGGCGCTTTTTGAGCGTTTTTCGAGCATTATTACAGTGTTATTCGAGCGCTTTTGGAACGTTATTACAGCGTTATTCGAGCATCTGCAATCCCAATGTGCTGGTAAAGCACCACTAAGACCCTAACGTTTTAGGGCGTTTTTGCAGTGCCTCAGTGTGAAAGGGTAAGGCATTTTACAGCGCTTTTCAATTAATTTCAATGCAGAGGAGCGTTTTTTTCCAGCGCCCAAAAGCTGCTCCAAAGATGCTGCTTGCAGGACTTTTCTCAACGCCCCACCTGTGCAACGCCTCAGTGTGAAAGGATAAGGCGTTTTTACATCGCTTTCAATTCATTTTAATGGAGAGGGGCGTTTTTGGAGCGTTTTTTTCAGCGCCCAATAGCTGCCTTAAAGATGCTGCTTGCAGGACTCAGTGTGAAAGGGTTGCCACATTTTATGTTTTACATGTTTGTAAAAAAAATCACTTGTTGCATTAAACAGGTTATGTGCAAGAATATGTTGTAACATTACTTTTTTGTTTTGTTTGATACTTTGTTGACAAATTTATTTCACATTTACGAGACAGCACAGAAAATAATGAGTAGGCAACTGCACAGTTTGATCTATATCTGTGGATTTAAGTTAATATATGCATTTATGCAGTTAATTTTTATAGTTTTTATAATATTTTTCCCATTATAGGCGTGAGTGCACTGGGCCCTCAGGTCTAAGTTTTGCCTAAGGCCTCACAAAGTCTAGAGCCGCCTCTGCTCCCTAATCTCCTCTTTGGGGGTGTCGGATGAAATAAGATCATCCAGGCGCTGAACCCATATATCAAATTCCTAGCCACACAGGTGGATACTACAGCTGGTCCCAAGGAGAAAGCTGAATCATCCCAGGCCTTACACAGCAAGGATCCGGCCTTCCTGTCCATTTGATCTTTAAAGTACCCCTGAGTTTTCAAAAGACAAGTCTGACCTCTTAGACACCTGTGACATAGGGGCATCCAGCCTAGGACATTTAAAGAAAGTCTGCTCAAATTCAGACAGAGAAGCAAATCTTCTTTTGTGCCCTCTAGACTGGAATAACCTCCTCTCAGGTTCATTCCACTCTGAAAGAATCATATCCCCAAGTGACTGGTAAAGTTCGATTGCCACCCCTGTAGACCCCTATACATTTTATCCTGTACAGATTGGATTGGCTGTGGCATCTCAATCTTTTCCCGAGGTATATATTGACTTTAAAAGTTTGTCAATATCTTCCACTGGGAAAAGATACTTAGAGCTACCCGCATCTTCCGCTGATGCGGAATCCCCATCAGATGAATAGCTTTCCAGATAAGTATAGTGTGAACTAACGGTCTTGGACACTAAGAGAGGAATGGGGTCTAGCTGAGGTTGAAGGCTCTTGAGCTATGAAACTAGATGAGGAAGATCCCAGCCCTGCTACTCTGTCATTAAAGAACCGGAAAGAGGCCACAACCTCCTTCATAGAAGACATTAACCCTTTTAAAGATGCAGTCTCTGAACTAGCTCTGGATGGAATACAATTTTCACAAAAAAAGTTTTTTATAACTATCAGAAAGCCTGGCCTTACAGTTCCCACATTGCTTACCTTTGGGACAGTATGGGACCCGGAGGTTGCCGCTTGTTCTATTCGAGCAGGTGCTATATCCTCAGACCTGTCCTCAAGCTCCATAAGGCAAGTGGAGATCGGCCGGAGAGATAGGCTGCTGTCCTCCTGCTAAAATGCGCCTGTCCGGCGTTTCAGCAGACTGTTCCCCCAGACAGCATGTCCTCAGTGTATCACACCGTGTTTTCGTATAAACATGGCGCCCTGAAGTGCGTCACGTGACTTCCGGTTCCGGGGGGCCATCTTGCCGTGTCACTGGAAGTCCTCCGACACCATCTTGGTACATCTCGGCGAAGCACGAGGAGGACAAGGTTCCACACAGGCAGAGCTGGGGAAAAAAAACTGAAGGAAGTTGCCACCACTTTTACCACCAGGTAAGCAAGTACCTCCTAATAGGGAACCCTTCTGGACAAAAAGTAGTGACTAAACACCCAGGACTTGGCCACAACCAGTCCTGGATGATGCCAGTTACCCAGACCCAAGAATGGAGGATTTGGAAACACAAAACTGGGGGTCAGAGGGAAAAAAAGACGGGCCTTTTAAACTGTATCTGATTTGTTTCCTGTAGAGGGCGGAGCCAATCATCTCTCGTAGCTGTCCTGGAAGGTGAGGGGGGAATGTACTTATTTGCTAATTTTTATATAAGAAACTAAAGTGTTTTTTTTCTCAAAATTTTCACTTATCTCACAAAAAAACCCAGTGGTGATTAAATGCACCAAAAGAAAGCTCTATTTGTGTGAAATAAATGATAAAAATGTTGTTTGGGTACAAGTGAAAGGCTGACCGCAGGTCAGCCTGGGTTTGTAGGAGGAGTCGGGAGGTATTTAAACCCGCCCTCCACCCTCCTTCTGGGTGTCGGTTTTCTTGTGTGTGGGGTTTCTGGGTATTGCACTTCACTTCCTGTTTCTGTTCAGAGCAATGGCGGCAGCTGCTGCAGGTGTCCATTGTGCTCTCCTCAGGATTCCCAGTGGAATGGACTGTCTGTACCCCATCCTCCTCTGTCAGCTGAGCACCGCTTACCCCAACCGCCCCCCTGCTTCTCCCGATGCTTGCAGGGGGGTGCAGGTCTGTAGTTGTGGCAGGCACCATTGGGGGGGCTGTCCACCATGTCAGCCAGGCACTTGTCAGCATCATAGGGGCCGCCTGCTTCTCCACTCGGGCTCACGCTGTGGGGGGTCCTTCCATCCTCCCTCCTGCTCCTCCGGGCATACTAGGTGAGAGGGGAGCCAGCCGTCCTCCCTCTCCATCCTCCAGGCACCCATGTCCACGTGGTGCAGGGCTCCATGGAGACCGCCCGCCTGTTCCTCCCGCCCCCCGTTTGCTCCAATGACGTCACCCGCTCCACGGCTCCTCACGCTAGTCTAGTACTTCACATGGGGGGATGTTGGTTGGGTCAGGTGCGGTAGTTTTGTGGGCTCAGTCAGCATTGGAGGTCGCATCCCGGTGCAGAGGCTGGGGGTTGGGTGTGTGGGCATGTGCTTTCCCTGTCCGCACTCTGCTTCCTCCTAGCTGTGTCATGTAGCTGAGCGCTGTTTGGTTAAAGGAGCATCTTCCCCAGCGCGGCCTGACTCCTCCCCTATGACACATGTCTCCCAATTACAGCCCAGTGGGTGCTGAGGGCTCCCCGTCAAAGTTTCTGAGTTTCTCCTGCTAGTTAAGGTTCTTCTGATGGTTACGTTTCTCTTAGGTTATGCGATTCATGTTAGGCGATTACGTTTTTCATGCTAGTTATGTCCTCATGCAATGTGTTCTTATGCTAGTAATGTCCTTATGCAATGTGTTTCTAATGCTAGTGATGTCCTCATGCGATTATGTTTCACGTGCGGTCACGTTCTCATGCGATCGCGTTCGCTCGCGGTCATCATGTTACGTTTCACATGCAATGACAGTTTTCATGGTGGTTCTCATGCGATTACGCTTCGCATGGTAGTTCTCATGCGATTAAGTTTCCCATGGTTTCTCATGCGATCATGTTCATGTGCGATCACGGTCCTCGTGTGTTACGTTTCTCATGCGATCACGTTCTAATGCAATTACGTTTCCCATGGTTTCTCATGCAATCATGTTCATGTGCGATCACGGTCCTCGTGTGTTACGTTTCTCATGGGGTCTTCTCATGCGATTACGTTTCTCATGGTGTCTTCTCATGCGATTACGTTTCTCATGGTGTTTTCTCATGCGATTAGGTTTCCCAGGAGACTACATTTCCCATGCGACTACGTTTCCCATGGTATGTTTATGACTCGATTACGTTTTTCATGAGACTACGTTTCTCATGAAACTATGTTTCTCATGGTATATGTTTCTTATTAGATTACGTTTTTCATGTTTTTTTTCATGCGACTACGTTTCCCATGCAACTACGTTTCCTGTGGTATTATGTTTCTGATACAATTACGTTTCCCATGGTATCATGTTTCTGATGCGATTACATTTTTTCATGCGACTACGTTTCCCATGGTATGTTCTCATGCGATTACATTTCTGGTGCGATTGCGGTTTTCATGCGGGTTTGTTTCTCATGCGATTATGTTTCTCTCACGGTTTTATGTTCTCATGTGAGTTTGTTTCGAATGCGTTTACGTTTTTTCATGCGACTACATTTTTCATGCAATCACGTTTCTCATGCGGTTACGTTTCTCATGGCTTCTCATGCAATTGCGTTTTAATTGTTCCTCATGTGATTACATTTCTCATGTGATTACGGCTCATGTGTTTTGTTACTGATGCAATTACGTTTCTCATGTGATTTTTTTTGTTTCTCATGCGATTACGTTTCTCATGGTTCTCAGGCGATCACGTTTTTCATGCGTTACGTTTCTCATGCGATTGCGTGACTTTTCTCAGGATGTCATTGTTCTCATGCGATTACGTTTCTCATGGTTTACTTGTGTGTTTTAATTTCTCATGTTAGTCATGTCCATGCGGTTAAGTTTCTCATGTGCACATTTCTCGAGCTAGTTACGGTTCCCAGGCGATCACGTTTCTCATGCTGGTCATGTTCCCTTGCGATTACGTTTCCCACGCTAGTCATGTTCTTGTGCGTTGCACTTTCATGCGTCGCGTTTCTTAAGCTAGTTATGTTCTCATGCTATTTTACATTGTTTCATGCAGTTATGTCTCATGTTTTTCGTTCCTCTGACAATTTTACGTTTCTACGGTGCGTTTTACATTACGTTTCTCATGCTATTCATGTTTTCTGGTATTTACATTGCTCTTGCAGGTTTCAGGTGATGCAATTATTGGTTATTAATGTATGTATGTATGTATGTACGATTTACGCTTCTCATACGTTTACGCTGCTCTGGGTATTATGTTCTCAAGTGTATTACGCTTCTCATGCTATTCGTGTTCCTCATGTTTTTTCGCTTCTCGTACTATTCACGCTTCTTGTTCTATTTACGTTTCTCATACCATTTACTTCTCATGCTATTTGTGTGCTAAGGTGCTTATGTCTCTCATGCTATTTCACGTCGCTCATGCAACTTCAGGTCTATCATACAGGTTTCAGTCGTGATGGTTTCTAGTTGGTAGTTTGATATCATCATTGTAGATTCATGGCGTTTCACTGCTGGGGGGGGGTCACCCATCACGTCTATGGGTTCTTACGGATTGAGATGATCGTTTTTAAATCTGCTTGTACGGTAGCAAGTCTCCTCATCCGTTTCTCATACGTTTCATGCATCTCGACATACTATGACCTGACACGTCTTCAGGTTCATCGGGCCTGAGTGTACGTTTTTAATTTGCCTGCTACGCCTCAGGTTGCTCTGCCTTTGCAATTCATGTTTTTTTTTCACATTCTCAGTCCAGCTGCATTAGTCCACACTTACCTACATTTTATTTTCATAATCTGTGCATTCATGTTTGTTCATGGCCACTCTCCACTGCTGGTTACCTATCACGTCTATGGGTACTGTCGGATTGAGATGTTCGTTTCTAATTGGCTTGTGCGGTGGCAAGTCCCCTCATCCGCTTCTCACGGCTTTTATCACGTTCATACATCACATTATCTCACTACTTACATCACTTGCCTGACACATCTTCAGGTTCTTAAGCTTGAGTGTTCTGTTTTTAATTGGCCTGATTTGCCTCAGGTTGCTCAGCCTTGCTAGTTTCTTGAGACTGACACATTTCAGTCTTCCGCTACATTTTCATTCCTGCTCTACGTTACTGCGTGTGTTAGTCACGGACACCTACGTAGGTAGGGGTAAGGGAGGTAGGGATTTTTCCTTTTCCTAAGGTGAGTTGGGGCTCGTTGATTATGTTGTTTTTAATGATGTTGTTCTTTGCAGATTTCATGTCACGGGAAGCAGATATCGCAGAGTTTGCCGCCATCTGTCTTTCTCCGGTTACGAATTCTATGCATGGTAGCACGCTCTCCTTGAAACTTCTGATACAGCCTTTTCTTTATCGTACATCACGGGACACAGAGCGCATAGTCATTACATATGGGTTATATGGGTACCTTCAGGTGTGGACACTGGTGTAATCAACTTCACAGGAAGTTCCTCCCTATATAACCCCCTCCCACTGAGAGTGCTTCAGTTTTTTCGCCAGTGTCTTAGGTGTTGGTCACGTCTAGCTGTCCCTCGGAGGTCTCGGGACCCAGGATAGCTAGCCGGATCCGTCCGAAGTGCTTCAAAGCCAAGGTGTACGGTACCCGGGCCCTGCCTGCGTGGGGTGTTGCCTATAATGCCTCTCCTTGGAGGGCTGGATTCTGGGCTCCAGTGCCTTGGTCTCTCCTAGGACTAAACGCTACTGATGCCAGGATGCTATATAGGTCCAGGGGTGTGGGTTCCTTAACACAGGACCCCGGTCCCTGAAGGTCCGAGACAATACCCACGGAGATGGGGGAAGATTGGGCCTCTTGCAGTTTGCAATACCCTGCGGCGTGGAGCAGGTAAGAGGGAACCTGCGGGACTTGGTTCGACAGTAGGTATCCCCCTGGGGGTTCTGGGTTGGCTAATGGTATGCTTGTGCATCAGCCACTATCTCCACTATGTCTGTGTGGGCAGGATGGGATACTAATGTTTACCCAGATAACATGTAGATATATGTATACTTGTGTAAGATATATATTTGCTACTCACCCCAGGTCTGCCTGTTAGCATTGATACTGCAACCCCACATGTTTTAAAGAGGAAAATTGCTGGTGAAAACTCCTGTTTCTTAGGAAGCCCATGGGGACAGCTTCCTCTCTCTGTGCACTACAATAAGATTAGTGCTTACCTGGTGTCTGTTGGTGCTGCCTGGCGCTGGTCCATGTTTTTCCTCTGCTCCGCTTCCTCCATGTTGTTTTCAGCGTGGGGGGGTGTGCGCGCGTGTGCGGGTGCGCGTGCGTGCACGCCGCCTTTTATAGCGTCGGCGTGCGTTGGGGGGGGCGGGCCAGCAGCGTCAGGGTAAAACTTTTTCTCTGGCTGGTCTTTCCCTCCTGGAGGCAGAGGAAGAAGGACACAGAGCGCGCAGCTGGGTCTTTTGGCCACAGTGACACCCAGTGGCGGTTTGTGGATCTTCAGGTCTAGGACTTAGTTCCACTATTGACCAGAAAAAAAAAAAAAAAAAAAGAGTTTTTTTCCTTAAAGGGACTCAGCCTTAGATCCAGCAGTATCTGAGTCAACCTTGGACTCCGGCTAACGGGCATTGGTGTTGCAATACTCACAGGTTTTCCTCAGTATTGCCACCTCCCAGGCGGGTAAAAAAAAAAAAAAAAAAAAAATTTTCATTTTTCCTCAGCCTGTTCTCATATTAATTACTCCTAGCTACAACAGTCAGGTGTTGGCTAGAGGGGTGACTCAAGGTTGTGCAATGGCTCCAAAGGCATCAGGACCAGCCAAGGCTGCAAAAGGTGCCAAGAAACAAAAGGGGTCTCCATCGGGGTCAGAGGATTTGGGCCAGGTTTCAACGGCCCCACCCTCACCAGTTAGACCACCGAGTAGCATAGTACAAGAGCCATTGGGGATGCTGGGGGTAGAGGCGGCCCCCGATCCACCCATTCCCGTTTACGTAACGGAAGAAATGCTAGCGACCACCCTGGGTGGGCTAGAGAAAAGGTTAACTGCTTTGTGTTTGCCCGCCCTTTGCCAAGCAGCAAACGGGCTAGATCCCCCTCACCTAGTTTGGTGTTTTCAGATGCGGAGGTCTCCTCTTCGGAGGAACGGGACCCACAAGGGGATCAAGCAGACCCAAGTCCCGAAGGTTCAGACATGGAGGGTTCCACTGTAGATGAATATTTTTCGGCCTCTCAAGCGGAGAGCCTGTGGATCCAGTCTTTGACCGATATAGTTCGCACTGCTTTTAAACTTCCAGTGCCAGAACTAGTAGCCCCTGTGGTATCCTCATTGGGTTCTTTAAAGGCTCCATTAACTTGTGTGTCTTTTCCGATTCACCCCCTTCTGCGGGGCGTGATTTACCAGGATTGGGCTCGACCTGATAGGATCTTTATCCCTCCTAAGAGGTTCTCTATTCTCTATCCTATGGAAGAGGAATTTTTAAAGAAATGGGCTCCCCACAGTGGACGCGGCCATTTCCTGCGTGAATAAATCCCTGACCTGTCCGGTTGAAAATGTCCAGATGTTCAAGGATCCGGTCGACAAAAAATTAGAGACCCTACTGAAGGCTTCTTTCACCACAGTAGGTGCCATGGTTCAGCCAGGGCTGGCAGCCATTGGCGTTTGTCAGGCCTTAAAGGATCAGGCAAAACAGATATTAAAGGACATGCCGGCTCAGCAAACTCGTGAATTAGCAGATTTCCCTAGGGCTCTCTGCTTTGCAGTAGATGCTATTAAGGACTCTATCCAACAGGCATCCCGGTTATCTCTGCTGGTGGTTCACATGCGTCGTCTTTCGTGGCTAAAGAACTGGTCAGCAGAGGCACCCTGCAAAAAGCTTTTAGCAGGGTTTCCCTTTCATGGGGGCCATATCAAGTGGTAAAAGTTCTTCCTTACCGGTCAAGAAAAGACCGCGTGGGCCCGCGTTTAAACGACAGGCCCTTGCAGGCTCGGCCCCTTCGACTTCCCGTCAGTATCGACGGCCTCCCGGGCGTTCAGCAGTTAATAGCCGCCCACAGGGACAAGCCGCGGCAAACAAGAGGCCCTGGTCTCGCAAGCCGGCTAAACCAGTCATCAAGTCAGATTCATGAAGGGGCGCCCCCACTCTCTTGGGTGGGGGGAAGACTTCAGTTTTTCTCCGAAGTCTGGAAGGCCAGAATCCCGACTCTTGGGTTCGGTCCGTGGTAGCCACAGGCTACAAACTAGAGTTTCGAGAAATCCCCCCCTCCTCATTTTCAGGGGTCAAGTCTTCCAAGCGACCCGTTAAAGAGGGCCTCTTTCGTAAAGGCGTTGGACCGCCTCTTGCTCCAAGGAGTAATTGTAGTACCAACCCAAGAAGGGGGTCTGGGATTCTACTCCAACCTTTTTATTATACCAAAACCCAGTGGCGACGTCAGGCCTATCCTAGACCTCAAACGCCTAAATCGCTTTCTAAAGATTCAGACCTTTCGTATGGATTCCATACGTTCAGTGACAGCCAGCCTGCATCAAGGCGACTTTCTAGCATCTATAGACATAAAGGATGCATATCTGCATGTGCCGATCTACCCAGCACATCACAAGTTTCTTCGTTTTATGATAGATCAAAGTCATTTCCAGTTCGTAGCCCTCCCTTTCGGGTTGGCAACAGCTCCGCGGGTATTCACAAAGGTGTTAGCCCCGGTGCTAGCCGTCCTAAGGACAGAAGGCATCTTGGTCCTGGCATACCTGGACGATCTCCTGGTTATCGACAGATCAGCTTCCAACCTCAATCATGCAGTAGTCCGCACAGTGCGGCATCTAGAAGAATTCGGGTGGATTGTGAACCAAGAAAAATCAAGGTTACAACCCACAAGACAGTTGGAATATCTAGGCTTTCGGTTAGATACAGAATGCCAGAGGGTATTTTTACCTCAAGGGAAGATCAGGTCGTTGATTCAAACGATTCAAATAGTCTTAGGCAAAAAGAAGCCGACTATTCGCCTATGCATGCGACTGCTGGGAAAGATGGTGGCCGCCTTCGAAGCAGCGCCCTATGCCCAGATCCATACCAGAGTTCTTCAGGCAGCTATTCTCTCTGCTTGGAACAAGTCCATACAGGCATTAGACCGTCCATTAGTTCTTTCCCCAGGGGTCAAGCGCAGCCTGTACTGGTGGCTGATCCCTCAAAATTGTCAAAAGGGAAAACCTTTTGCCCCATCACGTGGAAAATAGGCTGGCATCTGTGGTTACTAACAGGTTGGGGGGCAATCTTAGGAAAACGGACCCAGCAGGGACAGTGGTCAGAGGCAGAAAGTCTGCTTCCCATCAATGTCCTAGAGATCAGAGCTGCTCGGTTGGCCCTGGACTCTCCCCCTGCAGGGTCTGCCAGTAAGGATACAGTCCGACAATGCCACGCCGGTGGCATACATAAACCACCAGGGGGGCACAAGGAGCCTAGCGGCTCAAAGGGAAGTAAACCTGATTTTTTCATGGGCCGAAGCCCATGTACCCTGCATCTCAGCAGTGTTCATCCCAGGGATAGACCATTCTCAAGCAGATTTTTTGAGTCGTCAACAGGTACTCCCGGGAGAGTGGTCTCTTCACCCCCAGGTATTCCAAGAGATTTGCCAAAGATTCGGAGTTCCCGATGTGGACGTCATAGCAACAAGATTCAACAAGAAATTGGACAAATTCGTATCCCGAGCCAGGGACCCCTCGGCCTACGGGACCGATGCGTTGGTTTGCCCCTGGC
Source organism: Rana kukunoris (assembly GCA_029574335.1). Lineage (NCBI taxonomy): Eukaryota > Metazoa > Chordata > Amphibia > Anura > Ranidae > Rana > Rana kukunoris. Next base: position 395,645,704 of record CM056049.1, read on the forward strand.
ACCAGTTTTCTCTCCTGTATGCGTTCCCTCCACTACAGATGATTCCCCGCCTTCTACGAAGGATCAGGGTGGAGCGCAGGCCGGTGATCCTGGTGGCCCCAGTCTGGCCCAGAAGGGCTTGGTACGTACTCATCGTGAGGATGTCAGTAGGGGCACCGTGGCCACTCCCCCTGCGCCCAGATCTGCTGTCTCAGGGCCCGATCTACAACCCTGCTTCACAGCAGCTAAATTTGATGGCTTGGCGGCTGAATCCCTAATTCTTAAGGGCAGAGGCCTCTCAGCCCAGGTCATATCTACCTTAATTCAGGCTAGAAAGCCAGTCTCTAGAAATATCTATTACAGAGTCTGGAGGACCTATGTGGAGTGGTGCGAGTCCCAAGGAGGGCATCCTCGCAAGTTTTTTATTGACAGGATCTTGCGATTCCTCCAGGTTGGCGGTGACAAGGGGTTGGCTCTTAGTACTCTAAAGGGGCAGGTGTCTGCCTTATCGATATGGTTTCAAAGGCCTTTGGCCACGCATTCGCTTGGGAAAACCTTCTTGCAAGGGGTCTTGCATGTGAATCCCCCTATTAGAGCTCCCCTCTGCCCCTGGAATTTAAATCTGGTCTTGTCAGCTTTACAAAGGCAGCCGTTTGAACCTCTGACAGAAATCCCTCTTGTGCTGCTAACCCGAAAGTTGGTTTTCTTGGTGGCTATGGCTTCGGCCAGAAGGGTCTCCGAGCTGGCAGCCTTGTCTTGCAGGGAACCGTACCTGATTCTGCATAAGGACAGAGTGGTTCTGCGGCCTCAGCCTTCTTTCCTTCCTAAGGTTCATATCCAGTTTTCACTGGAATCAGGACCTAGTCCTACCATCCTTCTTTCCTACTCTCCAGTCCAGAGAGGAAAGATTGCTTCATACTTTGGACGTGGTCCGAGCCATGAGGGTTTATCTCAAGGCTACAGAAAAGATTCGGAAAACAGATGTGCTTTTCGTTCTCCCGGATGGCCCCAAGAAGGGTCAGCCGGCTGCCAAGTCTTCCTTGGCTAGGTGGATTAAGCAGCTGATTTTTCAGGCCTATGGTCTGAAGCGCGTTCCACCTCCCTTATCAGTTAAGGCCCATTCTACGAGGGCCATGAGTGCCTCTTGGGCGGCACACCATCAGATCTCTATGGCACAGGTTTGCAAAGCGGCAACCTGGTCTTCCGTACATACGTTTACTAAATTTTATAAGCTGGACGTCACAAAAGCTACGGACGCAGCTTTTGGGCAGGCGGTCCTACGGGCAGCAGTATAGAATCCTCTGGCCCGGTTCACGCCCCCTTGTTTTTCTGTTGGTGGAGCTATTTTTTACCTCCTGATATATTTTCTGTTTGGCTAATTTTGGCCTTACGGTCTCCCTCCCTTCATGGAGCATTGCTTTGGGACATCCCATATGTAATGACTATGCGCTCTGTGTCCCGTGATGTACGATAAAGAAAAAAGGATTTTTAATAACAGCTTACCTGTAAAATCCTTTTCTTGAAGTACATCACGGGACACAGAGCTCCCACCCCTCTTTTGGGGAACATTGTGTAACCTCGGAGAAATTGCTTGCTACAAAACTGAAGCACTCTCAGTGGGAGGGGGTTATATAGGGAGGAACTTCCTGTGAAGTTGATTACACCAGTGTCCACACCTGAAGGTACCCATATAACCCATATGTAATGACTATGCGCTCTGTGTCCCGTGATGTACTTCAAGAAAAGGATTTTACAGGTAAGCTGTTATTAAAAATCCTTTTTTTACGGACGGAGCTTGATCTTCAAGTCCTGGGTTCTTTTTCTCACCGACATTCAGTTCCTACTTGCCTTTTTGCCACTTTCAGCTCAAAACGGGCCCAGGACAGTCTGGGCACTAGACTTTTGCGGATGTACTTGGGGATAGGCCACTTTCCTTTCCCTAGTACTCCCTTCTCTGCTAGCACAGGGCATGACTCGTAGCCATTCTCTGCTGCTTAACCAGGGTAGAACTTCGATATCCTCTCCGGGCCATGCTTGCAGTACAGGTGCAGTTTCTGCTGCCATTCGTCGAGGGGTCTGTATTCTCGTTGTTGAGGCCTTAGATTGGTGGTAGTCGGCTTTCTTTTCCGGAGATATTTCAGCTCCGCATGTCTGTCACAGGCAATCTTACGTTAGGGGGCTTGTGGTTGCATACAGTTACTTTCATTTCAAATCTCGTGGCTAGCTCATCCTACTGTTTTATTTTTGCCCCCTTTTAGGCATACTGACCACGTGACCCCGGCACACCTCAGGTCACTTTCCCACCTCGGATCAATTTCCCTCTTTTCCCCTCAGACCCTTTCCCTAGCACGATCACCTGAGACTCCTCCTACAAACCCAGGCTGACCTGCGGTCAGCCTTTCACTTGTACTCGGAGTCGGGAGGTATTTAAACCCACCCATCCCCCTTTTTATTGCTATTTCTTCTTTTACTTCTACTTGGGTATGCCCCCTTTTAGGCATACTGACCACGTGACCCCGGCACACTTCAGGTCACTTTCCCACCTCAGATCAATTTCCCTGTTTTCCTCCTTGTGAGTGCTGAAAACTGAATAGTGGTCTTGGCAGAAAGGGGGTGAAAGTGCCCCGTATTGAAGTGGTTAAACTTAGTGAAAGGTCAGTTTGCACACTATACCCCATCATGGGCATTTTAGCAGGATTCATCAGCTTGGGTCCAAAAATCTGCCGGATTATACATGCAATTACTGCTAGTGCACACAATGTTGATTGGGAAATCCGTCCCCGTGGAGCCATTGTCAGGTTTTTCTTAAGGCCACAGCAGTAGGTTATACTTGTGTAATATGCATTGAAATGTCCACTTTTGAAATAAAATTAAGGTAATGCCTAAATAAATCTTTAAATAAATGGGGTTTAATTATTTTAAATATACAGATGAGAAAGAAATACAGCTCACAATCGCTTTGTAACATTTGGCAATACAATAGACTTTGTCCAAACTGAAAACAAAACAAAACACACTTTTTATGCAAGGATTTTTTATTTATATCTACAGAGTTAGAAGAAAGCCAACACAGGTTGATTAAGTAAAGCCCATACATAAAAGGCCTGGGTTTGTGGAGCTATGGCGGGTCTGTTATTTTTCGTTACAAATCTGTAAAGGATACAAGCACTTAAACCAGTATTAGCTTTAAAAGATGAAAATCAAAAGGAGACTGCAAAAGTGGTTGAACTGTTACCTGAAACAATGGGTATGTGCTTGCAAAACCTAAAAATAAACTGCCAACTGGCAGTGCCAAAGAAAGCACAGACAACCAAAACACAAAGAATAGAAGGGTTTGCCATGTATGCAATGTAAAAAGCTCTAATGACTCCAATTTCAAACCGGCTCTAAAGTACCAAGGTAAATGAATCAGGCAGGCATTCTAGAAATTAATAACCACTAGATTTTACCATGTTGACTTGCTTTGACCTACATAGGTCACATGGTGTTGTACTGTCAAACCAATTTGAGAAAACTTTTAAACCCATGTTTGTCTAGAGGGCTGCATTTAAAATGTTTTTATTTTTTTACCTTCATGCATTCTATGCAGAGCCCTTCGATCCAGCAATTTTTACAATAGCGTCTTATGGACGCATAAAGCCACGGCTCAGGAGAGAGCACACATCAGTGCCCCCAGGTCAAGCAGCTTTCTCTGGGCGCCCTGCTTAAGGGGGAGGAGCCAGGAGTGCTGGGGGGGGGGGGTTGAACCCGACAAGTAGAGGATTGGAGCTGCTCTGTGCACTGTTTGTTATTTTCAAACAAAAAGTCTAAATGCACTATTCAAAAAATAAAAATGCGCATATTTTTGCAGGTAAAAACTTTTTTTTTTTTTACTGGAGCCTGCAGGCCCTGCATGGACCTTGTGAAAATGTGATGACTAGCCTATGTGCTGATCAACTGGCTTCAATACTTTTAAGTACCGATGTGGAACAAGTATACATATAAGGGGAAGGAGTAGTCACAAGTCCATATCTGCATATTTGTTCTGACAAAAAACTGAAGTCAAGGTTCAACCAAACATCTTGCAATTGTAGAATGAAATGTTAAAAATGGCAACCTCCATGCCTCTTCAAAGAAACGTTTCTCTAACTTAATTGAAAAACGTATTTCAGGCAAAAAAACAAAACAAACGGGGATTGCTGCAGCTGAACAAATCCACTATATTTGGCACATGCTTAAATGTGGCAACTAATCATAGAGCTTTTCACCCACACTCATCTACTGACAAACAGCAGCCATCTGTGGACCTTAGCAACAGCACTGTGGATAGAAAAGTTCTGCACATTGGCAGACCAAAACCAGGTACCCGTTCCACCCCCCCCTTCCCCCTGAAAGGTGGCAAACGTGGTAGCAGGGATCCCTCGGAGGCAAAGCAGAGCTATATTGCGGACTCCTGCAATATTAACTCTGCTACAAGGAGTCCTCAGTTTTTGGTGAAATTTGACTTGGAAACTTGGAATACCAATAACATCCTGTGAGTGGAGGGTGTCCCTGACCTGCTTTCTGAAAGGGCATCACCACATCACCCTGCATTCACATACCATGATGTAGATAGTGGCTTACGCATAAGTGGCCTAAAAAAAAGTTAGAGGCAGAGTTATTGAGGGATTTAACAGCCCAAATGCATAACCAGTTCCTGTCTTGTGTCTCCAAAGCGATGCTGGCTACCAAGGCAATGCAGTGTGGATAGGCTTAGGTGGGTCACCTTATATCATTCAGCATTTCAGAAAATCACAGACTACAAAATCTGGCACCACCTCAGTATTGTGGAGGGGCAGTTTAAAAAAAAGCTGGTCTTAACATCACCTTTCCTAAACATTTTAAATCCCCCTAAACAATAGGTCTTCTCTTCCAACTCCAACCTAGCAGCACATCATTTTACATTTCAGAATGTCCTTTACTAGAAATTAATATTTTGTTTTTATTCATTATCAAAACCTTAACTTTTACAAGAGAAAGACCTAAAATATGAAGTCTTACAGCTGGAGACAGACATAACTTTTACTTTATATATACACACACACACACACACACAGGATTTCTTCACACACACGGCCACTGGAGAGCAAAAAGCGATGTCAGATTAATTTTCCTTGCCACCAGGAAAAACCACCAAAACACCTGTGCTGGAAGCTGGCTATCGGGATACAATATCTCGTGATATATTGTAAAAGTTCCATTTTATTTCACATTTTAGCATACTGTTTTGCTTTTATGAATCTATGTTTTGAGTCCTCCCTGCCTGCATCTTCCCAGCTCTACTCACTGACAATTCTCTTTAAAAACCGTAATGCATTTTGTTTTCATGACCATCCATTCTGTGTAGAGCTGGGCTTGTGGTTATAGAACCGACGGTGTGTGGCCGTTTTTTGCTGCTTAATTCTATAATCTGTCACTATTGCATACTTTAACTGTTAAACGCAAATTTCTTTGGAAAATTAAGGAATTACAAAATAAAAAAAATCTTGTGTTGGGAGTAGAAAGCGTTTTACTGGCCTTCTGGCAACCAAATTTAAGAGAATGGAAGGACGCATTCCACCTCTAAGTGCCATTTGTTTAAAGAAAGTGCAGGGGAACTTGGGTGTAGTTCTAAGCTCTTTCACAGATTTGAAAACATCCAAAACATATAAAATAAAAAGGGATGAGAAAACTGCACAAAAGAGCACACAAGATTGAGCTGTCAAATACGTGTATTATGTGCTCATTGATAAGGAGTACAAAGTGTTGAAATCATTTTGAGCTTCATCTTAAATCCTGTGATGATCTGGAAAAAAAATGAGAGGTTTAGTGGAAATAATGTACAGTCTTACCTTTCTTCATAGGGATATTCTTATATTTGATGAAAGTCACCACAAAATGTCGGCGGCTGTTACTACCACTCCAGCAAAATAATCTACATAAATGTCTACAGGCATCAACATTGGAATATGTACAAAATGAGAAGCTTTCTTTAAAAGCTACCCTTAAATTCAAGGCACAGCCACCTTTAAGAAGCCCAACTGAAGACCTCTTTATAAGTGTGCCAAACAGAGCAAAAATAGCCAGAACCTCATTAAATTTATAACCTGCTGGGACAACCTCCAACAAGGCTTCATCTACCGTATTTTTCGCACTATAAGACACATTTTTTCCTCCCTAAAAAATAGGGGAAAGTGTCCCTGCGTCTTATGGAGTGAATACTGCGCAGGCTCCACCCCCCCCGTCGCCGCCGATGTGTCAGAATACAGACACTCGGCTTCTGTGTAAGAGAGAAAAGACAGGATGTGAGACAGGGGCATACCAAGTGGAGCGGGGGGAGGTGGACTGCCCCAAGTGCCAAAACATGGGTGGTGTCAGCAGCGTTGCTATAATGGTGCGCTCCACACCCGGGTGAGTTGACACCCGCAAGATGTGACACCATCCTGCAAGTGACAAGAGCCCTGGCTGGCTTTTTGTTTTCAGCTGGAACACCCCCGGCGCTGTGGTCTGGTCCAGTATCACTTCCTGCCTCTTTCCACTGGCCGCTGCTGCTGCTGCAAAATGTGTCCTCAGTCCTCCTCCTTAGCTGCTGCCTGGGTGTATCTGACGCTGAGAGACAGCCAGAGGGGGTTGTGCAAGGTGAGCTGGTGATAAGGGGGGTGGGAGGTGTGGGCTGGCATGGTATCCACTGTCCATCACCTGAGCTGTTGTGATAGAAGAGGCTGAAGGGGTGTTTGTGTCTGTCCTGCCACCCTGAGCTGATCTGGGAAGGGGGGGGGGTGGGTTGCTGTGTGTCCACCACCACCACCCAGGTATAGTGTAACTGAGCTGATTTGATAGGGGAGCTGGTATTACTGTGTCCACCACCAACCTATAGTTGTAATATATTAAATATTTTAGTACATCATTTGGTTCAGAATACTTTTTTTCTTGTTTTTCTCCTCTAAACCTGGGTGCGTCTTATGTTCAGGTGCGTCTTATGGAGCGAAAAATACGGTATATTTTTTAATGTCCCTATGGTGGTATTGTCAGAATAAAGTCTAATCACTAGTGAAGTCGCTTCATAGAAGTTGTTTCTGGGATTCCACATATTTATGTATACATAAAAACAATAGAGAGCTCTGCCTTTATTTAACCACTTCAGCCCCGGAAGATTTCACAACCTTCCAGACCAGAGCACTTTTTACAATCTGGCAACACGTCACTTTGACAAATGTGCCATCATGCAATGCTGTACCCAAACGAAATTTGCATCCTTTTATTTCCCCACAAATAGAGCTTTCTTGTGGTGGAATTTTATGATCATCTTTGCCGTTTTCAATATTTTGCGCTACAAACAAAAAAAAAGCGCCAATTTTTAAAAAAAAATTATATATATATTTTTAAAATAAATAAATTCTTCATCAGTTTAGGCCAATGTATATTCTTCTACATATTTTTGGTGAAAAAAAAAAAATGTATTGCGATAAGCGTATATTGATTGGTTTGCACAAAAACTATAACGTCTGCAAACTATGGGAAAGATTTATGTAATTTTTGTTATACTAGTAATGGTGGCAATCTGTGATTTTTTTGCGGTACTGCTCAGACAGATCGGACACCTTTGACACATTTTTGGGACTATTGACAGCTATACAGCGAACAGTGCTATAAAAAATGCACGGATTACTGTGTAAGTGTCACTGGTAGGGAAGAGGTTAACACTAGGGGGTAATCAAGGGGTAAAATGTGTGTTCCCTCAGTGTGTTCTAACTGTATGGTGATAGGACTGACTGGGGGAAGAGACCCATCTTTCTATTTAGTAGAAACCATAGGTCTCCTCTCCCCTGACAGAACACACACAAATCCCTGTGCTGGCTCTCGTGCACACGATCGTGCGATTGCACCTGCCGGCCACGCACATCGGGTCCCCCACCGTGCAGCGGGGGCCTCCGGCGGCTCTTAAAAAGGGCTGATGTATCTGTACGGGGTCTTGCACAGCCGTGCCATTCTGCCACAGTATATATGCGTGTGGCGGTCGGCAAGCGGTTAAATGTTAAAACAGGGGCAACATTATGATTAAGTTACGTGATGATCAGCAATGCCACTATAAATAGTAAGGAATATTTATTTAAAACTGAATTTCAAGAAGCTATAACAAATACACCATATAAATAGTTAAATAACGGGGCATTGGGTACCTAAGGACCCTGGGACTATTAAAACGGTGCAAATAAATTGTGAAAGACACAATAGTATAGAAAAATTGAAAAGATTTTTAATAATAAATTTTTCAACAAAATAAGTAAATACAAAACCATCTGAAGTAAATTACATGGAAACTTCAGTTCATTTTAAACAATTTGTTACAGTTTTAGTTCGCTCGCTCAACATGTTTTGCTCGTTAGAGCTTCTTCAGGAGTAATTTGAACTGACTGCAATGGATCAAAAAGAGAGAATCAATATAAAACGGGCAATACAAAAGCATTAATAGAGATAATTATACAGATTGATATGTCTTAACATAAATTTAAAATTTAGAAATATCAAGATAAATCGATGGACAATCAATATTGTAAATATAACAATTCCGGATTTGGAACTATTAAAAACAGAAGGGGAGCGCAACACCTCTTACCTCAGCATGTCTGGTTGAAAACAATAATAACGTGTCAACGAATCAATCAGGTGAATAACAATCCTGACACAAAATAACAAAACAAGTAAGGGAAAACTTCCCACATCCAAAATGGCGACGCGTCATTCGACGTAAGCCGGTCTTGTGACCATACAGACCAAATTAGCAAGCTGACTCTCAGCTGGGTTGATCGTGTAGGGTTGTAACAGGGGAGGTCACATGTCCCCATCAGAGCTGGCGCCTCCTCTGATGTGATCAAGCACAGCTGTGCTAGCTGCAATGTCAGTCCACAATCTCAGTAACCAGAAAGCAGCACGCTGCTGCACATTCGGGACACTTTGGACCTTGTCAATTTTGAATGGTATGTTTTTCTTTTACCAGTTATGGGGATTTAAAATGCCCTTTATTTATGGATCATCATTTGGGTTAATTTAACCCCATCAATGCTTGAGAAACAGTGAAACTTATGATTGTTTCTATATGTTCTCTCCTTCTAGATTGCATTCTCTGATTATCCTAACAGAATTTCAGATCCTCTGCTCTCTGAGGCACTATCAATATAATGGAGGCTCTTCTGAGGATTCCATCCTCCATTTAGTCCCATTGCTATATTTGATTGTGACATGATCTAGCCTTAAATCTGATAACCTTAAAGGTAATTATCATTCAACATTTCATTAAATTTTTTCTCAGAGATTTATATAGCTTTGAGAATTCTGTTCATTGTCTCGCAATACACATTTATTTCAAGCTTTTTATTGATTATGGTTATAGGGACTGATTGCCACATCATTCGTGAAATTGGTTTTCCAGGCTCAATCCAATCAGGATTGTTATTCACCTGATTGATTCGTTGACACGTTATTATTGTTTTCAACCAGACATGCTGAGGTAAGAGGTGTTGCACTCCCCTTCTGTTTTTAATAGTCCCAAATCCGGAATTGTTATATTTACAATATTGATTGTCCATCAATTTATCTTGATATTTCTAAATTTTAAATTTATGTTAAGACATATCAATCTGTATAATTATCTCTATTAATGCTTTCGTATTGCCCATCTGTTTTATATTGATTCTCTCTTTTTGATCCATTGCAGTCAGTTCAAATTACTACTGAAGAAGCTCTAACGAGCGAAACATGTTGAGCGAGCGAACTAAAACTGTAATAAATTGTTTAAAATGAACTGAAGTTTCCATGTAATTTACTTCAGGTGGTTTTGTATTTACTTATTTTGTTGAAAAATGTATTAAAAATCTTTTATATTTTTCTATACTATTGTGTCTTTCACAATTTATTTGCACCGTTTAATAGTCCCAGGGTCCTTAGGTACCCAATCCCCCGTTATTTATTCTATATTCTTATGGGATGAGGTGCTTGAAGATTTGAGGATCTGCCTATCCATACAATAATATCATATAAATAGTTAATTTGCCTTCAGTGTAATGTAATTATGGTTCAATTTTTTCATAAAAGTTATTTTGTTTTGAATGGCAGATTTACTGGTTATTAAATAGGCCAACGGTCACACAATTTTCAGTCAGTCAATGGTTATAAAAAAAAAAAAGAAGAAAAAAGGAGTACCATTACAATACATTCCAATTAATTAAGTCACATGTATAAAGGTAGGTAATATTCCTGTAACCTTATTGCTGCCAGACCAATTTCTTTACATTTCACATGCAGGATAAAAAGCATTATGGATTTGTAAACTCAAAAAATACCCCCAAACTATATTCAACAGAGCAGAGGACCTATAGAATTAAAAGACATGTTGGTACATCTCATAATCCTTGTTTAATAAAAATAAACAAATTGTTTTAATGTATACAGATAATCCCCCAAAAGTGTGTGTGCCTGCAAATGGTCAACAAAGACACCTACAATTCTAAATAGGTAAAGAGTATTTTTTTCAATAACATTTCATTTTAAATATAATTTTACCTTTTTAATAGAAAACTATTACTGTACAGTCAAAAGAGCAGACATGGCCCTATGCAACAGCAAACTCAAGTGGCTAAATAGACTCCCAATTACTTTTCTGCCTTCTCCCAATGCAAACCAAGGACAAAGTACCTTATTCACAGATCTACAGGCTAGCTCAGAGCTATGCAATTCCAGATTTATTTAATACACAGTTCATTAGTCCTTTTCATTCTGCAGAAAGGGTTATTCATCCCAATTTAAATATTTGGGCGGAAACAATACTTGCTTGTTATCGGACACAAATTGTAAATCAAAAAATCTGCATTAAAACTTATGAAAAAAGAAAACCCATAAAAAGCAAAAGTAACAAAAACTGAAATGTTCCTGAACCCAGAACCCTGCATTGGATACCTTGCATACATGGAAATGCACTTTTAGTCAAATAGAATGGGCTAAACAGTACCATATTTTTCGCTCCATGAGTAAATAAGACACCCTTCAAAACCATTGGTGCGTCTTAAAATGAATACTGACCAGGCCTTCTCAAAACTGCCGACAAGCCCCCCCCCCCCCCCATTGTTGCCGCCATGTCACAATGGCAAGCGGCCATTTCCCATGAAATGGCCATTAGGCATGTCACTCACAGGAGACAGAGCAGCCCCAGCGGCCAAATGGATTTCGGCTGCTGTCTTCTATCTGATGGTGCATTTAATGGGCACAGGTCAGACTGCATTTCATGGGACTGGTAAATATTTTAGTACACCATTTGGTTCAGAATATTTTTTTTCTTGGTTGTCCTCTAAAACCTAGGTGCGTCTTATGGAGCGAAAAATATGTTTTTCTCATCAGCAGTATATGGTAGTTCTGTGACTTTTATCAGTGTCCAGCTGGGCACTAGTTAAAGCTTGTAAAAGGAGTCTCTTAGGGCTCTGTTCTATCAGCAATTGGTTGGGGACAGTAAAAGAAGGGTAGGATCAGAGAAGACAGGCTTAACCCCTTAGGTTCCTCAGTGAGTATAACAAGCATGATTTACTGCATATAACTGATGTTATGGTTGTGGGTTTAGTAACACTTTAATTTACTTAAAAAATAAAAAATGAACTAAAAAGACAAGAAACAATTTGTTGCGCATCTGGTTTTAATAAATTTGTTTACACGGTAATAGTGTGATGAATGCCCAGTCTCCATGTGTGTCATTTTTAAAATGGTTGTAAACCCCTTTTGACTACTTCTACCAATAGGTAAGCCTAGAATAAGGCTTACCTATAGGTAGTGGAAATATCCCCTAAACGTGCGCCGTTTAGGCAAAATTTTAATTGTAGTCCGCCGATAATGTTAACAGGGCATGCGCGGGGAAGAAACAAATCTATGTGCCATTTCTTCCCCAGCCTGTGCGCATGCGTTGGAGTGACATCACGTGGCTCCGGCGAATCACAGAGCCGGAGTCCGCAGCTCGGAAGATGAGGAGACAGAAGATGGACGATGCCTACACAGGGGACATCGCTGGATTCTATTGCAGGCAAGTGTTGCATAATAGGCTAGTATGAGTTGAGAGCTTCTGGCCATTGCACACCAAGGGGTGCATTTATAATAATCTGAGATATTCATTCTGCTAAACTGCATGTACATTTGTTCTAAGTGAATGGGGCAATAAATGAACGGAAGCCTCAAAAGCAACTGCACATGGGTCTTGACCACGGAAGCACAAGGCAAAAACAAAACTCAGCAGCACTAGTGGATTGACAATGGCAGTAAAAAATAAAAATTGAAAGTATGAGTAACAGTAAATTGTAAAGATGCACTTAAGTCTCAAAAACGATGGTCCAGACCACAGGCTGGTTAATTGCTGTATGCAAAGTATACAACTGAGCCACTATGAGGAGGTTGTAGGTGGTATATATTCTCTTTATCATCATTACTAAACAAAATAAACAAAAAGCACAGACACGCAATAACAAGAAACAAAATAGATGGCCGCAAAGAAGATGGGAAGGTATAGCAACCCCTAATCAATAAAGTCCTTACAGGATTGCACAGAGTTTAAGGGGCTTTTCAAGGTTACTAATCCAAACCAAACCTTGTGCCACAATCACTCACACACACAAAAATAAAGTGTTCTGGGTATGTTTCGTCCAATACAAGATTGAAAGGTGGAGTCGGTTGACATTAGCCTGATCATTTCCCCCCTTTAATGCTTAGAGACTGAAATCATCATTTGTATTCAAAGCTGTAGCTATTATCATTTACATAAAGATTTATTTTTTCAGGTGTCACAGCAGGCTGATGCTTAGTTTCTGGCAATGTACAAATTTCAAGCTGAAATGATGTTGGCCAAAACTTGAAGGCTAACCAAACGTCCAAAGGGATGCATAGAAGCACGACAGGGTCACAGACCCCCAAGGAAAACCTGTAATGCCAGCTCACTCCAAAAGTACTCTTCCTTGGGCAGATGTATGACTTCTTGGGTAGCCAAACAAAAAGGAGATCATGCCTGAAATCCCCTGCACCAGAGTTTTTATCCATCCTATGTATAGAAGATAATTTCAGGGATTTGTCCATCCTCAACTGACGTCCCATTGTTATTGCCTGCTGCGTAGCAAAATGTGAAGCAAGTCTTGGTGCCAGTCGTAGGAGATTCATGAATAACTTTTCTTAGTCCCTTTGTACCATAGTGTGAATCTGGTCCCTAAAATAAAATTAAGAAGTTAAATTCCAGTAATTATATATATACACACAGAACAAAAGCAGAACATTTTCAAACTACACTGAAATCTTCAACTATAGTTGGTATAGAGTAGAAAATCTTAAACACTAACATTTTAATTCCTATCTGGGTTCCATGTGGGTGAATGCCCATCATTTCCTGGCCATTGCGTTAGAACAAATAAATCTGGAAATAGCAAAAGCAACAGTGTAGAGTGCAGAGTGCAGATGTCGGCAGCGGCAGAAACCAATGGAGGGATGGGGTAGGAAGTCGAGTGAGGGCCCCCACTTGAGTATGACCTTGGAGAACCGGAGCGACATCAAAATGTCACCATAACCTCTTCCCGACCGGGCCATTATAAAATGACGCCGGCAGGAACCCTCCCTCGATCCGGTTGGACGTCATATGACTTCCTTTGTTCCCGGCGATCTAAAAAGGTACAAATTTTAAAGAAGTTACAGAGGAGAATTCTAAAAACTATTGACAACAATTGGGGGGTTAAAAGAACAAGTCAGAGTCTAGGATTACACCTAGTACCCTGGCGTGGGAGAATATTAATAGCTCGGTTTTAGAGAGATTTTGTTTAAGGAAGTGGTACAACATCCATTAGTAATCTGAGAGGGGACTGAAGAAGAGGAGAGAAGCAGACAGATAGATTTGGGTGTCATCGGTGCATAAGTTGTATTTGGAAGCCGTGGGCAGTTATCAAGTGACCAAGGGAGGAGGTGTAGATAGAGAAGTGGTCCAAGAACAGAGCCTTGGGGGACCACGACAAAGGGGCAATGGAGGGGAGGAGATAGTTGTAGGTAACATTGAAGGAGTGCTGTGATAGGTAGGCAGAGAACCAGGATAGAGCAGAATCTTGGAGGCCAAGGGAATGGAGTTTATTGAGAAGGAGCGGGTGGTCAACAGTATCATATCTTGTTGCATTCTTTGTAAAGTGCAATCAGCTTTCAGGTTTTTTGTCAAAGCTTAAAAAGCCAAGTTCACCTTTTTTTCTAAATTCCAGCTCCCATTATGTACCATAATATAATTAATGTACTTCTTTCGTAAAAAACAAAATGGCTTTAAATTTATTCTACCCACACTTACCTTACTCTTCACTGATGTTTTAAAACCTTGCTCCATTACCTCTGCCTTACTTCCTGTACAGACTTTAGGTCATGACACAAACTAGTTGACTAGCTGATCTAATTAGTGCGCACACATGCACACACACGCACACACAATGTACCCTCAGCTGGTCAACTCCTTCCTACGCAGTTTAAGGTTAAACTGCTTCTTCTCCAGTCTCATTGTGTGGCCCTGTGTCTTTTTACACTCCCTAGGACTGAATAGTTTATTTCCTATACTGGGATCCAAACTGAAATATTTGTAGATCACCATCATATCGTCTCTCAAGCATCTTTTCTCCATTTAGTGTTTGCAGCCGTTCCTCGTAATTTAGGTCCTCCAGTCCAGTGGTCATCAACCCTGCCCCACTAACAGACCAGGTTTTATGAATTACCTTGGGGAGATGCAGACTAGAATACTGCAATCACTGAGCAGCAAATGATATCACCTGTGATGTATTTCAGTTATCTTGCAAACCTGTTAGTGGGCCCTTAGGACAGGGTTGATGACCACTGCTCCAGTCCCCTTATTAGTTTTGTTGCCCTGCTTTGTATTCTCTACAGCACATCCCTTTGGAGTACTGGTGACCAGAACTGGACTAAAAACTTCAGATGAGACCTAACTGGGCTCCATGAAGAGTGAAGTAAGCGTGGGTAGAATAAAAGGGAAAATAGTTTTTTTTTTTTGCAAAAGAAGTACATTAATGCTATATTAGTACACAGGAGAGCTGAAATTTAGAGAGAGAAAAAAAAAAAAAAAGAAGGTGAATGTCGCCTTTAACCACTTCCCATCCGGGAGAATTCCGGCACTTCGCGCCTAGATGTAGAAATTGAATTTATTTTTTTCTAAAAAAAAAAATACTCCGAACCATCAAATAGTTACATATTTTTCTTTAGCAGAGACCCTAGGGAATACAATGGCGGTCTTTGCAACTTTTTATGTCACACAGTGTTTGCGCAGCGAATTCTGAAACGCCTTTTTTTTTTAGAAATATACACAGATTCCTGAGTGCCACAGACTCAGTGTGTTTGTATGCCAATCAATCCAAAAATCAAAAAAGGAAGATCATACAATGACACCATCTCACCGAGATGTTTTTTGGGCAATTATGTTTTTAAAAAGGCACAAAATTAAACCAATATATGCACAAAACACCCAGTGAACAAATCTTTGGCCAAGTGCACCACCATCACATGGATATCCTGCTTACCAGATATCAATCCAAGGAATGTAGATGGCTAAACCCAGCCAGGGCCTTTAACTTAGCTGGAGTATCACAACTGCTGTATGTAAGCTGATAGCACTCCCAAACGAGTTACCATAAATCTCATTCCCCATTGATAGTTAAGATGTTAGTTATGACGAAACGAGGTACATGCTAATGTCACCGCGCCGTCTCACTTTAGCTTTTTTTATCATGAATGTTCATCTTCTAAAGTGCAAGTGCAATTTTTTTGTTCAAAACAACCAAGTTTTAGACATATTTACGCTATGGTCCATCTAACCTTTTGGGCTGAATATTGCTTACCCTCTACAAAATATACAGATTTTTGGTAACTCGCCTGGGAGTGCCATCAGCTTACATACAGTAGTTGCGATACTCCTGCTATGTTAAAGGCCCTGGCAAGTAGGATATCCATGTGGTGGTGGTGTACTTGTCCAAAGATTTGTTCACTGGGCGTTTTTGTGCATATATTGGTGTCACGCCATGATCGTCCTTTTTTGGATTGATCGGTATACAAACACACAGAGTCTGTGTATATCAGAATGGGGAGCTCATCGCCATCCACATAGGATCTCCGTGATTACCCATTAGGATAAAGGCCTGTGCTGGGTTGAAGCCACCTGCATACTTAGCCTGCTATCTGGTAAGCAGGTTATCTATTTGATGGTGGTGCACCTGCCTACGATCCAGTCACTGGGTGCTGCATTAAAATAACCGTATGTCTGTGCAAGATTGTGTTCAAAATATCATCAGACTTTTCAACTAGCACAATTTTTCTTTCCCTTTGTTTACTTCCGTCGGGCTGGATATGACGTCACGTCGTGCCCGGGCCTCCGATGGTCATAGAGATGACTGGGGACCATCTTCTTACCAAAAATATCTATGGTAAGATTCCAGCAATGACTGATTCGTCCTCCGGTTCGACAATGGAACAGGTGAGCACAGAGAAGCTCCGGTTGAACGATCAAGCGGCTGAATGGCCACTATGATTGTTCTTATAGTGCATGGATTCGCTGGGAAAAAAAAAAGATGATATCTACATGCCTGTAGCTGCAGGCATCGTTCAGATATCCCCACTTAAAGTCCATAACGTCATACAACGCGCCCTGGGCGGGAAGTGGTTAATGGAACAAGCTGAAGTTAGAGGCTGATTGGCTACAATGCAGAGCTGCACCAGTTTTTGCACTCTCCAGTTTTAGTAAATCAACCCCATAGTATTGTGAAGCTCAGACAAGGTTAAAACTTGAAGCGAAACACATGTATACAAAAAGCATGTTGTTTAAACTTTCCTGTTGATAATTAGTGCCATAAAGGCCATCAAATCCCAACCATGACTCTACCTGCTAGAGTTTGCATATTCTTCCTGTGCCTGCGTGAGTGTCCTCCGGGTACTCAGATTTCCTCCCACACTCCAAAGACATGCTGGTAGGTTAATTAGATCCTATCTAAATTGTCCCTAGTGTGTGTATGAATGTGAGTTAAAGACCTTAGATTGTAAGTTCCTTGAGGGTAGGGAATGATGTGAATGTACAATGTATATGTAAAACACTGCCTAAATTGATGGCGCTATACAAGTACCTAGATTAAAATAATAAAATAAATATACCTAGAAATCTGTTAATGCTTAATTCTACAATGGGTTAATCGAACATTGACTTTTTAATCTTTATGCTGCTAGCATTAGTAAATACATAGGAAAGTATATTAACTTGTTTTAAACTTTATGTTTTCAATTACTTCCTGGCTCCCAGGCCTAGGCAAATGATGGATATCCCAAGTCTTAAGGAAGGGAGGAGGGAAAAAGAGGTTTTCTCAAATAAGTAACATGTATCAGCTGATACATACATGTATAATGAAACTGTTCTACATTGTAAAAGTATAAAATGTACATAGCAATATACACAGGCATAGAAAGTGACCCTGCGCATTTCAAAGTGACCCTGCGCATGCTCGCTTCATCAGGGGTAAATGCATGTACATTACATATGTAAGAAAGGAGACCAAAATAGGTATCTACACAATGCTGGCATTATTACAAATGGACCAAGGGGTCTGGAGCACAAGGCCCCATACTTACCAACTACTACTAGGTCAGACTCCCAGATGCTAAATTCCCAGAGGCGGGAGCAGCATGTGATATATATATATATATATATATATACAATCCTAGGTTTGCCGACCTTCACTATGGACTTTGGAACATCTTTTGTGGGTCACACACTTCACTCATCACCATTTCCTCCACTTTTTTTTCCCCCACTGTCCCCCAGATATACTATATACTAGTACTGAACCATATTGGTTCATGTATACCAGTACACATTTACATTGTACTGCTTCACATTTACGCTGCTATGGCAGTATTGTTATAAATGCATTTATGTTTCAGTTATCATTCTGTATGGACATTGGTAGAACCTTGGGGACACACACACGCATCCCAGCCATACCTGCCCCCTGTTACGCTCTGTTGGGTCTGGGTTGGTCTTGCCTCCTCAGCTCCCAAGTTGGACGCTTACTGCTGCCACCTCTGGAAATTCAAGTGATGAGTTAAAAAGGGGTTGTAAAGGTAAAAAAGTTTCCCTAAATAGCTTCCTTTACCTTATTGCAGTCCTCCTTTACTTACCGAATTCTTTCAATTTTGCTTTTAAATGTCCTTATTTCTTATAAGAAATCCTCACTTCCTGTTCTTCTGTCTAACTACACACAGTAATGCAAGGCTTTCTCCCTGGTGTAGAGAAAGCATCTTGAAAGGGAAGGGGGCGAGCAGGAGGGTCAAGACGCTCTCTACTTTGCAGAAAGAGAAAGGAGCTGTGTGTTAGTGGGCGTCCTGACACTCCTGCTCGCCCCCTCAAGAGGCTTCCTCCAAACCAGGGAGAAAGCCTTGCATTACTGTGTGGAGTTACAAACAGAAGGACAGGAAGTGAAGATTTCTTATAAGAAATAAGGACATTTAAAAGCAAAATCGAAGGATGAGGTAAGTGAAGGACGACTGCACTAAGGTAAAGGAAGCTATTTAGGGGAAAAAAAAAAAAAAGTTTACCTTTACAACCCCTTTAAGTGTGTGACCCACAAAAGATGTTCCCATGTCCATAGTAAAGGTCAGCAAACCTAGGATTGTATATACAGGTGAAACTCAAAAAATTAGAATATCGTGCAAAACTTCATTTATTTCACTAATGCAACTTAACCAGTTGCCGACCAGCCCACCGTCATTCTACGGCGGCAGGTCGGCACTGCTGGGTGAGAGCATGTAGCACTACGTCCTCCCTTTAGCGGCCGCCGGGCACGCGCGCTCGTTCGTTACAGAGCGGGGAACGGGAGGTATGTGTGTAAACACATACCTCTCGTTCCTGTCAGCGGGGGAAACGCTGATCTCCTGTTCATACAATGTATGAACAGAAGATCAGTGATTTCCCCTAGTGAGGCCACCCCCCCCCCATACAGTTAAAACACACCAGGAACACCACTTAACCCCTTCACTGCCAATGGCATTTTTATAGTAATCCAATGCATTTTTATAGCATTGATCGCTATAAAAATGACAATGGTCCCAAAAATTTGTCAAAATTGTCCGATGTGTCCGCCATAATGTCTCGGTACTGAAAAAAAAACGCTGATCGCCGCCATTACTAGTAAAAAAAAAAATATTAATAAAAATGCCATAAAAAACTATCCCCTTTTTTGTAAACGCTATAAATTTTGCGCTAACCAATCAAACGCTAATTGCGTTTTTTTTTTACGAAAAATATGTAGAAGAATACGTATCGGCCTAAACTGAGGAAAAAAATGTTTTTTTATATATTTTTTGGGGATATTTATTACAGCAAAATGTAAAAAATATTGAATTTTTTTCAAAATAGTGGCTCTATTTTTGTTTATAGTGCAAAAAAAAATAAAAACCGCAGAGATGATCAAATACCACCAAAAGAAAGCTCTATTTGTGGGAAAAAAAGGACGCCAATTTTGTTTGGAAGCCACATTGCACGACCGCGCAATTGTCAGTTAAAGCGACGCAGTGCCGAATCACAAAAAGTGCTCTGGTCTTTGACCAGCAATATGGTCCGGGGCTGAAGTGGTTAAAAAGGTGAAACCAATATATGAGATAGACACATTACATGCAAAGCAAGATGATTCAAGCGTGATTTGTCATAATTGTGACGATTATGGCTCATGTCTGAACTAGCCGTTGGTAAGTATGGGGTCTTGTGCTCCAGACCTCTTGGGCCAATCGTCATAATACCATCATTGTGTAGATACCCATTTGGTTTCTCATTTTTTACAGATATAATACACACGCATCTACCCCTGATCAAGTGAGCGTCTTGAAGCGTGTAGGGCCACTTTCTATGCCTGTTTATATTTTATACCGATACATGTATAATGATACTGTTCTACATTGTATGCATCAGCTTGTCAACTTTTCATGTATGTATGACAATTTTTAATAAACTGTTACTGCATTTACTTGTGTCATGTGACTGGCTAATTGCATTCACCTCATTCAAAGTCCCAGGGCGACTTTTTGTGTTTTGTTGTATATATTGGGATGGAGGTGTTTTTCGGGTGACACCAGACCATTTTCTCTTTTTAATTGAATGTAGGTACCATTACGACTCCTTCAATTTTTTTTCTCAAAACTTTGTCAAGCCAGGTGTTGCCAGCAAGACCACCCACAACTTAGCTAAAATGCATGCCTTGTATGGCAGGCTGCTGCCCTATTCACTTCTACATGAAAGATCTATTTGAAAGACAAAATCGGGTAACAGAGGAAGGCAGGTATTTATGGCTCAGAGGGCTGGGGGAATCAAAGGTCAAATTTACCTATTCTTCTAAAAGTGGAACTTTCGTCAAAAAAGGAAGGCCCGCTAGACCACTTCCATTCTGGCCTGTTTTGCAGGTACAGGCAGTCCCCAAGTTACAAACATCAAACTTAAAAAAGGTCTCCCTCCGTTTGTAATAATGAGTCAACAGGAAGTGAGAGGAAATCTACCCCTAGGAATGAAAATTCACTCTTGTATGAGTTAATATGGGAAAAAGTGTCTCCACTGAAGCTTTACCACCAATCCTAGTTTCCACAACCAAAAAAATAAATAAAAAAAAAAGTCATAGGGACAGAAAGTGAGGTGAAATTTTACATTTTTTGAACAGCTTACCTGTAAAATCCTTTTCTTCAAGTACATCACGTGACAGAGCTGTATAATAATAACTATGTGGGTTATAGGCCTACCTTTAGGTGATGGACACTGGCAACACCCAAGACAGGAAGTCCTCTCTCCTATATAACCCCTTCCAGACTGGGAGTACCTCAGTTTTTGTAGCAAAGCAATAAGTATCCCCGAAGAGGGGCAGGAGCTCTGTGTCCCATGATGTACTCAAAGAAAAGGATTTTACAGGCAAGCCGTTATAAAAATCCTATTTTCTTTTTCTTACATCACGGGACACAGAGATGCATAGTAATAACTATGTGGGATGTCCCAAAGCAATGCCATTTGAGGGGAAGGAGATACCAAAATAAAGCAGGGCGCCATCAGACGCGAGGACCTATACTGCAGCACAACGATTTTAGTGAATGCATGTACTGAAGACCAGGTTGCTGGCCTTGCAGATCCGAGTCATGGAGGCTTGGTGATGCACTGCCCATGAAGCACTAACTGCTCTGGTAGAGTGCGCTCTAATTTGAAAAAATGGAATTCTCCCTTTCAAACCATTAGCCTGAACAATAACTTGCTGAATCCACTTGGAAATAGATTTCGATGCAGCCTGCCCCTTCCTGGGACCTTCTGGTAGCACATCCATTTCCCGGATCTGAGCAGTAACCTTCAGATAGAGCTCAACTGCTCTCACATCTAAAGAATGTAATGACTTGTCTTGTGCAGAACTAGGTTCTGAAAAAAATGAAGGGAGTACCACATCTTGGTTCAAATAAAAACCTAGAAGGACGCAATGCCACCTTATCCTTAATAATCAAATATGGACCTTTACAAGAAAGAGCAGCCAATTCTGATACCCTTCTAGTAGAGGATAGCCACCAAAAAAAAAAAAAAAAAAAACATTTCCTAGTCAAAAAGGACTAAGGGAATATGGTGTAAACACTCAAAGGGCTGCTTTTGCGATGCCGACAGAACTAAATTCAAATCCCATGGACACAAGGGTGACTTAACTGGCAGATTGATCTGTGTTACCCCTGTATAAAGGCCCGAACCAAAGAATGCGTAGCCAGCGGTCTTTGAAACAATCCTGACAAGGCCGAGACCTGACCTTTGATAGTATTCAAGTCCAGCTTAATTTCCATGCCCAATTGTGGAAAGGCAAGAATTCTACCCATGACATACTTACGCGGATGCCATCCCTTGGCTTCGCACCAAGACATGTATGCCTTCCAGATTCTATAATATATGACCCTGGACGTTGGCTTCCTTGCATCAGGATAGATACTACTGACCGAGAAATCCCCCGATTCCTTCGAATGTGGGGTTCAAAAGCCAAACCGTTAAATTTAAAGTTTGTAATTAATGGTGGAATACTTGGCCCTGCGAGAGCAGGTCTGGACGAGGTGGAAGGGTCCATGGGTCCAACAGTCATCTTTTCGATTTCTACGAACCAGGACTTTCTGTGCCATTCCTGGGCTACAAAAATCACCAGCTTCCCTTCACCTTGATCCTGCAAAGAAGCCATGGTAACCGCTGAATTGGGGGGGGGGGGGGGGGAACGCATAAAATTTGTGAAAACTGATCCCAAGGAGTCACCAACACATCCGTCCCGTATGCTAGTGAATCCCTTGTCCGTGACACAACATTGTTCATTTTCTTGTTGAACCTGGATGCCAACAGATCTATGTCCGGGGTCCCCCATCTTTGACATATGGCCAGGAAAATGTCGGGTGAAGAGACCACTCCCTGCGACTTAAGAAGTCTGCCAACCAATTCTCTATTCCTGGAATAAAGACTGCAGGATATGTAAAAGGTACACGTTTCTCTGCCCCGGCCAGGATCTGGTTCACCTCCCTCTGGGCAGCGGGACTCCTGGTGTCCCCTTGGTGATTGATGATTGATATAGGCCACTGCTGTGGCATTGTTGGATTGAATCCTGACAGGACAGTCCTGTAACTTGAGTGTCTAGGCCTTCAGGGCCAGACGAGCCGCCCGAATTTTCAGGATGTTGCTGGGCAAGGTCTCGATTACAGACCACCAGTCATCTCTCTCAGGTCTGCTCCCCAACCCAAAAGGCTGGCATCTGTTACCACCTTCCAGGTAACTGGAATGAAAGTCTTCCCCTTTTGCAGATTTCTGAGCATCAACCACCAGAGGCTTTGACGCACCCCTGGGGTCAGACACATTGGAAAGTCTAGAGCTTGGATCTTCTTGTTCCAGGCAGAGAGGATACTGTTTTACAACAGTCTTGAATGAAATTGGGCATACGGAACGGCTTAGAATAAAGCCACCAACAACCGCATACAAAGGCGAATGGAGGAAACCTAATTTGTCTTGACCACCTGTACCAGTTCTCTTATAGAGGAGACTTTTGCCTGGGGCAAAAATACCTTCCTCTGGTCTGTATCCATGACCAGACCCTCTGGCCTTTTCACTGGTCGTAGGGACAACTTCTCTAGATTGAGAATCCAACCCAAGTACCCCAGATACTTGACTGTGCCGAGGACACCCTGGTTCACCCGAAGGGTGGAGATTACCGACCTAATTGATTCCAATGGGAAAGGAGCGGATTTAAGAATTTAGACCCTTGAGATCTAGGATGGGTCTGACATCTCCATTTGGCTTTGGCACCGTGAACATATTTGAATAGAACTCCAAGCTGTGCTCCTCTGTGGGAATCTTTACGATCACCCCTTGAAACAATCGGTCTAGTGCCAGAAATAGAGATCTTCTCTTTTTTTTTTTTTAAATCAGAAAAGTTTTTATTGATTCAAAAACATGTTTAAACAAACAGTACATCTCTCCAGTGCACAGACTGAGGTTGATTCTTCCAAGGCGTACATCAGACATTAGCAGATGCATGACCCCCGCTTCATCCACCAGCAACAGTCCTCCTCCTCCAGCACATATACATGCCCTCCCACCCCTATATCAATAATGCAGCAAACAGGCCACCTCTTATAATCACACAATTGCACCCGATTACAGGCACCTCAGAAGTCTGGTCATGACTAGCTCTCCGGGGCTCAGACCCGGAGTATCCAGCCACATCCCCCATATTCTCTCAAACCTGCCAGGGCACCCTCTGTGTTGATAAATATGTTTTTCCATTACCATTGCCTTTCCCACATGAGAAATCCAGGAGGAATGGGTTGGTGGGGAGGCAGACTTCCACACCATCAGTATTAATTTTCTAGCTTGAAACAATGTCCTAGAGATAGCCACCCTGGTCGTTTCCTCTGGGACTACATCCTCCAGCGCCCCGAACAGGCAGCATACAGGGTCAACTGGAACCCTAGTCTGAAAAACAGCGTTAATTGTCTCCACTATTCCATTCCAGTACCGGTGCAATTTCGGGCATCGCCACATGAGATGTATAAGGTCCCCCTCATGTTGCTGGCACCGGCAGCACATCGGGTCCACCCGCCTACCCATTCTGTGCAGTTTTACCGGAGTATAATGCACCCTCAGCAATATATACAATTGTGAAACCTTTTGTGCAACATTTAGGGAACATGTGGTTAAAGATTGAAGGGCCTCCTCCCACTGATCACCCGTAACCTGGCCGAGGTCCCGCTGCCAAGCGGAATACGCCCCACACGGGTATGCCTCCAGGTGTTAAGATAGTAGCATCTGGTAGCACTGGCAGATAATTTCTTTGGTCTCAGAAGTCGAACGCAGCAAGTGGAGAGATCTTCTCTTTACTGGATCTTTGGGAAGGCTTGACCCCAGAAAGCAAGGCGGTGGAAACTCTCGCAACTCCAGTCTGTAACCTAGAGATACAGTAGAGATAACCCACCTGTCCTGGATCTCCTCTTGCCAAATTCCCGAGAGTTGCTATGTGGTCCCTTCAACTCTTCCCCTTCCCCACCGCGGCTCCTGACATCACTTCCCTCTGCTTGCTACTGCTCCTGGGAGATGCGAGTCGGTAGGCAGCCCAGAGGGCTAGGTTGCCATAACAATGGGGTGGGCACTTCTGATAATGCCACCCGTTGTGATGGCAACCTGTATAGTATACATTTCCTACTACATGCCATTACTGCACATTCGTGAGAACGGGCGGTGCATGCTAGGAATACAGAAGTGGCGTGTCATGGAAGAACATGCTTGTGGGCTTCTTCTGCTCATAAGACGGAAATCCCCAAGAAAGAGAAATATAAAGTATTGTTTTCAATTATCTTCTGAAGGCAGCGCTAATGACAATAATTCGATTTTTTTGATATGCATTATGCAAGAGTAATAATTATGAAAAAACTCTTTAACCCTGCCTGCCGGCAGCACCCACCTCACCCTCCCCCTCAATTTGTTTCCACTCCCCAAATGCAAACAGGCGAGTGAAAATTTTGAGCGCTGCAGTATTCTACCCCAGTGAGTATTCTATCTCACTACTGCTCACTTGTCCTCTATTTTTAGACATTGTGCTGAATTTGCAGAGGCCGATCTGCCGACAGCCTAAATATTGACTGCTGCTCATGGGCTTCAGCAAAATGGCAGCCTCAAGAAAAAAGAAACAGTAACCATGCTTGAGGCAATTTAATTTCGGTAGCATAATTATTAAAGTGGAGTTTCCATCCCAAATTTTTGTCTTCATTATTGTGCTCAATAGACCTAAAAAAATAAATGTATTTTTTATTTCTTACTCATCTGGAAATGCCTGTTGCTATGCGGTCCCATGAAATCTGCCTTTAAAATCACCTAGGATTCTGACATCTCCCTCTAATGCTCCTGGGAAATGTGTGTCATCATTTCCCAGGATGCAGTGCGCTGTCCAATTATCACTCCCCATCCAAGACTTCTAGGAAGTAAGTGCTTGTAGGCTTCACAATGCCCACTATCTTTTTTGAATAACTATGCGGAGCGGTGGCGGATTGTAAAATAGTAAGTGACCGGATTTATATTATAAAAACGCAGGATGAAAGGACATACATTTAAAAAATGCTAATTGTAGTTGGAACTCCGCTTTAATGTAGAACGTAGTATGTTCCTTGCTAAAGAACATTTTTATTGAGCCATTATGGGCAAAGTTACACTTTAAGTTTTGGACATGGCTTTTTTGTTTAACACCATCTAACAGCTGATGCATTTGCCACCATTTTGGGCTTTGAAGTATTTTACATACCAGTTAAAACATCTAAAATTGCCCCCTAAACCTCCTCCTCCATAGAAAAAAAAAATTGCGGACCTGTAGGACCGATGAGTTTCTTCTCACTAAATTTGCAGCATGCGTAGCTCAGCATACACTGGTGGCACCACTCTGTCATAATGTGACTCCTGTGTGCATGCATGGGAGTGTCAGAGTGTCATTGTGGTCTGGCCAACAAAGCGGCTGACGAGTCAGGATCAGAAGAAGATGGCAGCAACTGACTGATGGAAGTGCTGACAGCACAGCACTGGAGAGAATCTATCTGGGTAAGTTTACCATAAGTTGCTAATAGTCTGTGATTATTAGCATGTTATGGCTAAAAAAAGGTACCCTTGGGGCTCATTTTTTTAGTGGAGATTTAGTTCCACTCTAAGCTGCAGTAGAAAGCTGTTACTTTTGTTGAAAAAGCTCAGCACTGAAAATCTGCAAGATGCTGGGTGAACAAACAGAGGCATTACACAGAGGATGCAAACAGACACAGAAAAATAAACAAATCTTCACTAATCTTTTGTGTTTGGAACAAGAAATTCCAAGTTTTTAGGAAAGTCAAAAGGAAACATACCTTTAGTGTGGCACATGCAGTGTAGTTGACATTTGGAAGTATTTCAACAGGTTCTTTAAACATCACTCTGAATGTGCTGGAGGAACCATCACAACTAAAGCCCGTGTCATTCTGTCCTAGCACAGTGTTGCTGTCAGTGTGAATAATCTAAAAGACACAAGGAAAAAAAATGTAAAGAAAAGTAAAATTTTAGTTTAATGCATTTGCATAAAAGCTTCATAAAAAATGTAATCTATAATACAGTAGATTAAACTTGCCCAAGAGTTGTCAGTACAAATAAAAGAAGATTGGTAGTGTTTGTTGTGGGGTTCCTTCAGAAAAGAATAATCCATGCCCTAAACAACCAGACCCCAATTTTTCACTTTTAACATGATAAAATGCACAATGTGACCATGAACTTAAAAGCTAAATGGCAGGCATGCAAGTATATCTCTTATTAGGATATAAATCCACTTTGTGTACACCAAATGCCATTGAAAGTGCAGTTCTTACACTGAAAAACAACTGCATCATCTTGACTGTGCCACTGCCTGTGCAGAGAGCTGAATGGCTGCAACCAACGATCGTGTCTAGTGTAATGTATAATTTAACCACTTCAGCCCCGGACCTTTTTGCTGCCCAACGACCAGAGCACTTTTTGCGATTCGGCACTGCGTCGCTTTAACTGACAATTGCGCAGTCATGCGACGTGGCTCCCAAACAAAATTGGCGTCCTTATTTTCCCACAAATAGAGCTTTCTTTTGGTGGTATTTGATTATCTCTGCGGTTTTTATTTTTTGCACTATAAACAAAAATAGAGCGACTATTTTGAAAAAAAATCATTTTTTTTTTACTTTTTTCTGTAATAAATATCCCCCAAAAATATATAATCAGTTTAGGCCGATACGTATTCTTCTACATATTTTTCGTATAAAAAAAAAAAAAAGGGAAAAAAATAAAAAATCGCAATTAGCGTTTATTGATTGATTGGTTTGCACAAAAGTTATAGCGTTTACAAAATAGGGGGTAGTTTTATGGCATTTTTATTAATATTTTTTCTTTACTAGTAATGGCGGCGATCAGCGTTTTTTTTTCCAGTACTGCGACCTTATGGCGGACACATTTTTGGGACCATTATTTTTTTAGCGATCAATGCTATAAAAATGCATTGGATTACTATAAAAATGCCATTGGCAGTGAAGGGGTTAACACTAGGGGGCGGGGAAGGGGTTAAGTGTGTTCCTGGGTGTGTTCTAACTGTATGGGGGGGGGGGGTGGCCTCACTAGGGGAAATCACTGATCTTCTGTTCATACATTGTATGAACAGAAAATCAGCGTTTCCCCGCTGAAGCGTTGCTTCAGGGACAAACATCACACTGGACAATCACAGCTCCCGCAGGAGGCTCATCCGACCCAAGGGGCCACCCCCCCCCCCCCATCCAGCAGAGCGAGGTAGGAGAGCGCGGCCCCCAGGCCGAACCACGTTCAATATTTAACCATAATTTGTCTTTTGCAGGGGTAAACCAGTGTTTCATCTGATCTAGGATACAAGCAAAATAATAATTTTTTATATCTGGGAGGCCCATTCCAAAGAGTCTTAGTAGTGAGAATCGAAAATGCCACTCTGTTTTTTGTTTTTTTTTCCAGACAAAATTGTCTGAGTTTACTGCTTAATTGTGTGAAGAATTTGGAGGTATAGCTATGGGGAGGCATCTAAAAAGATATAGGATTTTAAGTTTGCATCTTGAAAGCAGTTATTTTACCAACCCATGATAAGTGAGTTTTTTGAATAAGAAGGTGGTCGCGGGTTATTTGATTTAAAAGTGCGGGGAAATTGGCGTTGTACATTTTAGTTGGAGGGAAAGCGAGTTGAATCCCTATGTTATTGAATTATTATCCCAGTTGTATTTGTGTGTTGTGCGTAGAAAATTGATGGGCATGTCCGGGATGTTCATAGGGAGGATATAGCATTTATTTTGATTGATTTTGTAGTAGGAGACATCTTTAAATTTTTCTAGAATCGAGTGCACTGCCGGAAGGGAAATTTCCGGGTTCGTTGGTGTCAGTATGATGTCGTCTGCGAATAAACCAAATTTGTGCTTGTCCTGGGTGATTTTAATACCACCAACGTTTTGGGTTGATCACATATATTCTGCAAGGGGTTCAATAGCTAAGGCAAAAATTATTGGGGAAAGAGGGCAGCCCTGTCTGGTTCCATTAGATAAGGGGAAGTTGCTAGATAAAATACCTGATGTGTAAACTTTTGCATTAGGATGGGTATATAAAGCCATGATTGCTGAGTGAATAAAGCCACTGAAGCCGAATTTTGTTAAGGTTTTTGAAATATAATCCCAATGCATTCTGGTCAGGTTTGACTAAAGTAAGTACTATATTAACGAGCCTATTTGTGTATATTTTCAGGACTGAATTCAGTAAAGAAATGGGCCTGTAATTTAGAGGGAAGGTGGGATCTTTGCCTGTTTTAGGTATGGTGATGATTATTGCTTCTAGTAGTTCTTTTGAAAAAACTTCAGAATTTGCTGCTTGGTTAAACAATTTAGAGAGATGGGGGACTAGGGTATGTTCAAAGGACGTGTAATACTCTCCCGAGAGGTCATCTGGACCTGGGGCTTTATTTTTTGGTAGGTCATGTATGACCTTGATTATTTTTTCGTTAGAAATAGGTTTGTTGAGTAAATCTAGTAAAGTAGGGTCAATGGATGGTAGAGCAATCTTGTCCAAAAAGGATGTTATGTTGGTAATGTTTGCTTGGGAAGTATTTTCAAATTGTAGTGTGATTCATAGTATGATGAGAAGGTATCGGCGATCTTTGGGGTTGAGAATTGTCTTGCCTGAAGTGTGGTGGATCAGTTTGTGAATCTTGTTTTTTTGTTGACAATGTTTTATTTGTGAGGCCAGTAGTTTACCTGCTCTGTTACCTTGGGAGAAGTATTTGAAGTTTAGTTTCTTGTAATATTTATCGTGATCAGTAATTAGGATGGATCTGAGATTATTGCGTTAGCGTTCTATGATTATATTTTTGTGTGAGTATTCAAGGGTAGAAATTTTTTAGTATTGAATTGATCGAATCGTTTCTTTTTTTTTTCTCTCCGGCAGTTATTTGAATAAAAAGACCTCTTGCATAAGCCTTGTGGGCACACCATAGAGTAGAGTTATTGACTGACATATCATTCAAATCAAAAAAATCTTTAAGGCTATTTTTCATCACAGATCTATGTTTCTCCTGGGAGAGGATAAATGTGTTCCTCCATAGATAATTATTGGGGCAATTTTGGTTAGAATTAACCTCTAGAGTAATTGGAGCGTGGTCAGACCACGTTAAGTTGTGAATTGAAGCATTACTTTTGGGAGGAGATTTTTATCTTCTGATGAAATAGTCTGGAGTATGTCTTATGAACATTGAAGAAGAAGGTAAAGTCTTTTTCTGTGGTATGTATGCATCTCCAGGGATCGTACAAGTCTTCTGCTGCGAAGATGTTGGAAAGTCCCTTTCCAGGGGTTTTAGTTTTCTTGGAGGTGCCAATATCCGGGTCCATTGGTGCGTTGAAGTCGCCACATATCAAGAGGTGGCCTTGTTGGATTTTTCTCACTTTTCTGATTACTTTTTGGATGAATTGGTGGGGGGTTTTATTAGGGGCGTATATATATTGACAATCGTATATGTCTAGTTGACTAAGGTGGCAATCAGAATTATGCATCTTCCTTGGAGATCAGACTTGAGATCAATTTGTTGGAGCGAGACAGTGTCTTTAATGGCTGTGACCACCCCTTTTTTCTTTTTTGTTGCTAGAGAGAAAGATGTGAGAAAAATTTTGATTTTTAAAGGTATGCGAGTTATCCTTAGCAAAGTGGGATTGCTGGATGCAAACAATGTCACTTCCTAATTTCATAGCGTCAGACCATAGTGATCTTTTGTAGGGGCTGTTCAGTGCTTTGACATTCAGCGACATAAGTTTAAGTGGCATGTTGTATTTTCAGAGATTGCTGCAGTATAGTTTCATCCTTGTAGGGGATTTTCCTTTGTGAATAGATGATAGAAAACAGACTTGAGGTGTAGTAATATTTTTATACCACTAGATGGTGGTGTTTTTTAAAAACTGAATACAGGCAGCAGAAAGGAAAAAGAAAAAAAAAAGGGCTTGAACCAGGGTAGATGAAACGGCAAAAATTCTGTAAAACCATGAGAGAAAAAAAAAAAAAGAAGGATAGGAGTTGTTGAACTCCAACTCTTGTGCACAAATATTTATGTACTACCGAACAGGTGGGGGGGGGGGGTAAGAACTTGGGGAAAAGTACAGGGAGTAATATTTCCGAGGTCGGGATTCCCTGAACATCAGTAGGCCCCGACGAGTGGGCATAAGAGAAATTTATAAAGCCTCAAAATGTAACTGGGAGAGGAGACAAAAATTGACAGAAAAAGGACTTTCAAGCTGTTTTGGGGCCAGGTGTGGTGGTGTCCATTTTGGCGGGTTCTTTGTCTGGGAGTAAACCCCACGAGTATTTTAAGACCTTATTTCATTCCATTGATAGCGTATGTGGTGCCTTTATGTTCCACAAGAATTTTTGTGGGGAAACACCATTTATAAATTATGCCATGGTTCCTTAGCATTTTAGTGATTGTGTTTAGATTCTTGCGAGCCAGGATTGTCACTTGTAAAAAATCAGAGTAAAGAATTATTCCAGAATATGGCTCTGGAAGTGGCGACAAGCGTAATGCATCAGTTATTCTTTAACATTGAGGAAGTGGATTGGAGCAATGACGTCTCTTGGCATCTTCTCTGCTATGTGATGTGGTTTAGGCAGTCTATGTGCTTGATCGATTTCCAGCTCTTGTTGGGGAATAGCAGGGATCAGATCAGAAATCATGGTTTTAATGAAGCGTTCAAGATCTGCTGGCTTCACATTTTCAGGTATACCTCTAAATTGAATGTTATTTCTTCGATTTCTGTCCTCAATGTCTCCGACTTTGATCCTTAGTAGTCTCGCGTCTTCCAAATAAAAAAATGGGAGTCGACAAGCTCATTAGCATGCGCAGCAGTAAAATCGAACATTTTGTTGTCCACATAATCTACTCTTTCTCCCAGAGCATCAATCTCCATTTTAGATTTATGCATAAGGCTGATCCTATCATGTTGCAAAGCACCTCTAAGTGACATAATCATATCTTTAAAAGTAGTGTCAAGTATTGGTATGTCTGCAGTGGGCATAGCATGAAGTTTCTCATCATAAGGATTTTTATACAGGTTACTAGCAAAGTCAGTGTGGGATGCATGAGAATTACCTTGTTCTGCGGCGATCCTCCTTTTCCGTTTCACAGGACTTAATATATCATCCAGGCCATCGCTGTTAGGCAGGAGCTGTGTAGCTGAGAAGTTCTCCCCCACATGCTGAGAGGTAACAGCACGCCGTTCTGTGCTGTTGTGAAGAGAGGGGGAGCGGCATCTTGCTCTATCTGCAGTCCGACCGGAGCTTATGGGGCCCCCCTCTGTTCTTTCTCTTAGCCGACATGGTAGCTTTGATCCCGGTGTGTTCCGGTGTCGGATGGGATGATTTAGGGCTCTCAGGTCTCCTGGGAATCCCCCAAACTCACCCATTTAGTGTGTAGAGGAAAGAAGGGGAAACCCCAAATGGTGCAATAACGTTTGATGAATTTCTTAGGTAATAAACGTTGAAAATTTTAATCAAACGTTATTCGCCTAATAAAGTCAAACGCCACTGTTATAATCTTTGCTTCACCAAGTTATGCAGTGGCACCATTTATTCAATCATTTATTATGAGGCTCTTAGAAATACCGTCACCGGTAGTCTAACAAAAACGTTCTAAAATCACCTTTCAGGACAACCTTGGAGAGAATAACCGAGAAACTTACCCTAGGGTGGGACTACTGCCTGCAGTACCTTCCTGCTGAAGGTTTAATCTGCAGTGAGCAGCAAGTCCAAATTATAATGTCGGAGAAATGTTGAGTAGTTGGACCAAGTGGCAGCCTTGCACAATTGTTCAGGCGTAACACCAGCCCTTTCGGTCCAGGAAACTGCCGTTGATCTTGTGGAATGAGCACCAATACCAGCGAGTGGTATTTCGCACTTAGCCTTGTAGGCCTCTGTGATTGCTGACCTAAGCCATCTGCCCAGTGTGCTTTTGGAAGCTTTCTTCCCCTTACAAGAGCCTGAGAAAATCACAGGCATTAATAAAAACATCAAAACCAGTGACAACACACTGGACTAGATGTCAGAAGAAGCTCCACTCGGAACTCTTCAAAACCACGTTAAGGGAAAAAATAAAAAACAATTCAGCCGCATCAAACGGCCGAAGAAACACTGGATGCCATAAACACAGCACTATTACAGTCGGCTGACTTAATAGCGCCAAAAAAATAAAACCTGCATCCGGAAAAATACCTCCAGCTGGTTCAACAACCAACTGGGGTTACTGAAGCAAGAGCGCAGAAGGGCGGAAGCCGCCTAGAAAAGAAGCACTTCAGGAGGAAAACCTCTCCATCTACAAAGCAATAACAAGAAAATACCACAAAAATCTTCAAAGCCAAGAAAAATAATTTTTCTGAGGCCATCAACAGCGCCCTCAACCACCCCCGCAAACTCTTCAAGCTGGTCACTCAGACCATGAATCCAGGATGTCTTGAAGTCTCCAATTTGGACACCCAAGAATTTTGCAATGAATTATCGGATTACTTCATTATTAAAATCGAGGGAATCCGAGAAAGCATTCAGCAAAACAATACCCCCCTCAACCCCCCCCCCCCCCCGCAATTATTCACACAATACCCACAGCAATTCACCACAATCAGGTAAGTTCACGCTGGAACCCATCTCTATCCATGCCACAAAGAATATCATCGGTACTTTGCGTAACGGCACAGCGCCGAATGATATCATTCCCACTAAACTGCTGAAGGAATGCGCCGACATCCTGGCTCCTCCTATCACGCAGCTTATAAACCAGTCTTTCAAGGAAGGCATTGTGCCCTCCAAGTTGAAAGAGGGCATAATCCAACCCATCTTGAAGAAACCCACACTAGACCCCAAGGACCCACTCCACCGCCGTCCCATAACAGGCCTAAATGTACTCTCAAAGGTAATGGAAAAAGTAGTGGTACAACAGCATCTAGATACCCACAACCTACTTGATCCATTTCAATCGGGCTTCCGACACTGTAGACCACAAACTTATTGACACGGCTAGCTGAAGTAGCCAGAGTCGCAGAAGGCGATTTATCTTGGTTCTCTTTTTTGGAAAACCGATCGCAAATAGTGAAGTTAGGACCCTTCACTTCTGAGAAACGCACAGTATCATACGGAGTCTCTCAAGGATCGCCTCCGTCGCCGGTGCTATTCAACATCTATCTTCGTCCTCTTTTTGAAATCATCAGCAGCCAAAAACTGCTTTATCACTCGTATGCAGATGACACGCAACTATATTTCCGCATCTGCAATAGTAAGGATCACCACCTCAATCTAGAGACATGCCTCTCTGATAGAGAACTGGATGACAAAGAGTTACCTTAAACTTAACGGAGCAAAA